>CM020506.1:20275000-20692500 GCA_009823395.1 Thamnaconus septentrionalis | reverse complement strand
TATTGGCATGCACACTTTTTTCAGTGATACAGTCTTTTTGATATTTGGATCTTGCAATCTATCATTGCGTGTTACAATTCATCAAATGCTTCCATCGTTCATACACAGTCAAGTGTCACAACTTCATATAGTATAACTAAGACATCAATTGAAGGGTTTCCAAGCTTTGGCTTTCTTTCGCTCTGCGGATGTGCAAGCTGCCTGTTAGCCGAGGTGCTGGCTAACCCTGCAGGGCTCGGTCCAGCACGTGCTCGTCCTGCACAGGGAAAGGCATGGTGACCCGCAGCTGTCTGTTCTCCTCCATGGTCCGTTGGATGGTCTCATAGGCGTTGGCATTTCCGGACCAGCATCGACGAGCCACCTACAGAGCACACACACACACACACACACACACACACACACACACACACCGGAGCCGGTCAGCAGTCACCTGCATCCTGATCACTTGGGGTGGTGGCGTATATCCAATATAAGCCAATGTGGGATTAATAAAGGCATTCTATTCTATTCTATTCTATTCTATTCTATATGACTAAGTGCTCTCACCCCATTGGAGACGTCCCAGTTGAGCATCAGGCTGGCACGCCTCGCTGCTTCATCGGAGCCATCCAACAGCAGGCCGAACCCTCCGTTGATGACCTCGCCCCTGATGGTAAGATGACAGAAGCGCTGACGAGCTGACAGGCTGATCACATGCTGTAAATAATGTGTCCTTAATGATGTAGACAATCATCAAAAACTGCATTGAAATAAAAATAAAAACAATCACATACCAGCCAACACCACCACCGTTGTGCAGGGCGACCCACGTGGCGCCCCTGAACGCATCACCGACAAAATTGTGCACTGCCATGTCTGCAATAGGGAGAAACAGCTGAGGCGTCATGTCTACTCTGTCAAGAGTAATTCCTGGTAGCTAGTTGGTTCTTGTTAATAAACAGTGACTGCCATGCCAGTCAATGACAAGAAGAGGAGGAGGAGGAAGAGGAAGAGGAGGAGGGCAAAAACACAAATCTTCCAGCTATGTGGCTCCATGCCACAACAACTTCCTGTGCTTGATTTATAGTCAACAAACTTTCCAGTTTCAAAGGGGTAATAAGCAGTTTTCCTTGTCGTCAAATATAATGTCATAAAAAAAAAATTGGCACGTTAAACTCTTGTGGTGTTATTTCATCTGGGGTAGAGTGTCACATCACACGCCCGAGCTGTACGACAACCTAATGAAATTATCCTGCATAATTTCAGCAAACGTTAGCGTGACCAGCTTGTCCGCTCGACATTCACACACTTGGTGCCATCGTACACCTATTTAGATCGTCGCTTGACGTTTTAGACTATGAATCCAGGAGTGCTCTGAGATCTGCAGACTCAGGCCAGATAGCTGAGCCCAGAGTGAAAACCAAACACAATGAAGCAGCATTTAGCTGCAAACAAAAGGAACACACTTTGACATCAAAAAGCAAAGTATGAAAGAGGGAGTGTCACCAACGAACGTTGAAAAGCCAAAGCTGTCACAGCGATTTACTGATAAGGCTGGAACCTTGCAAGACAGTTGAAATAGTGCTGAGTCTCAGTTCTTAAAAGGTTGCAGATTCATTTTGAAAACCTCACCCATCTCATTCATCTCAGGTGACGGAACAATGAATCAAACAGCATTTTTTTTTGGTGTTTTGTTGTGATCAGTGCAACAAGCTAATACTAGAACTCATCAAGCTTTTAGCATCAGGCTCAGCTGGTTTTTAAGGAATCTGACTGCTTTGTGTGAATGAGTCAGAAGGTTTTCCCGATGGCCTTGCAAAAGTTGAAAGAAATTTACTCTCTGTGGTGTTGTCAATTTTTACCTGCACAGAATGCAGAGCCGTCATAGACGTTTGAGGTTTCTCTGAAGGGGCTGTCGGTGCCGCTGACATCATGATGGTCTCTGCTAATCACTACAGGGGCCTGGGCAAGAGGTGTAATATGAGACACTGGAGAAGATCCACTTAGCACTTGATACAAGGCACCTCTGATGAAATCATCTGGGGCAGACAATAGCGTCTTACTGAGACTCTCCCATCAGCCACCGCCTTGTTAATGGCCAAGGCAATGGAAACTCTTCCCCTCTGGTCGGAGTACAGGATCCTGGCTTGGGATCCCACAACCTGAGGAGAATTGAGCAAAGTGAATTGGATTGCAGGGTCACGGTTGTCAAGGTGATATTTCGTAGCAAGATTTATAGTGTCTAACACTCTACACTAACAACAACTCTTGGCTAAATCACGTCCACATGCAACTTGAAGTGCATTTATTTGACATATCAAATTGCCCCTAAATTGGACAACAAATTGAATGTTAAAAAGGACAACTATGAATAACTGCAATTGATCAGACTTTGATTGCTGTTGTCTTGCTTCCTCATGTATGGGTGTTTCTCAGCCGTGACCAAGCTGTTCCAAGCTTAAAGAATTAAAGAGTAATTCCTTAATATGCCCTATCACAGCACTGTAACATAATTCCACCCTTAAAATACTAAAATACTTTTTTTCAGTATTATAAATTACAGACAATTAGTTATATTCAATACTGATTTTTCATTATCATACTTAATAATGGTAAATTATGCTATCACCCACATCACACTCATAGAATATACATTTAATTACATGTATGCGCACGTCCAGACTTACTGCCAATCTGACATGCGCTCTGCATGGTTCTCTACAAACTAACCATTTTGTGCTTTCCGGCCTCCTTGATCCATCGGATGTTGTCACTGTACTGCTGCCTGATGCGGTCATTCACACTGGCACTGATTTGCTCTAAGACATTGGCGGCAATGTTGTCCGTTGCTGCGAGGTCTTGGGGATCACCAGACGTGCACACCCAGCGAAATGGCCCAAAGCCCAAAGAGAAAATATCACTAAGGCAGAGGCAGAAAGAGAAGAATCACAAACCAGTTACATCCATTGATTGATGGATAGACAATCCATCACAGTGTTAAAAAAACAAAAAAAATGTGTGAGATGATGTGCTGAAGAAATAGCCTCACCCCATAATGTGCTGGACGTAAGATGGGTAACGAAATTCAGTTGCTCCTCCACCGATCTTTTCTACCTCTGCACCTTTGAAAACATTACAAAGAGTTCTTTCAAAGTCTGATGTGGATTGAATTGTCATAATCATATTGAAAGAGTGCTATAGTGTCAGATTACCAACCAGCTCTCTGGGCCTCCAGGAGAAATGCGTTGCCGTAGTCCCAGAAGAACATCCCAGCATCTGCCAGCTTGTTGATGGCCTTGACATGTCTTTGAAGGCTGCGATCGGCAGGAAAACCATGTTTTTAATTCACCTCGGTGGATTCATATGTTGGAAGAAAAACACTTTAGCAAAGAGTTTGTGTATGAGTGCAACCTGCCTGTCCTGCACCACCGTTTTGAATCGATGAGGGTCAGTTGTCATGAGCTGGTTGGCCTGGCGGAAGCTGAGCTGGACTGGGTAGTAGCCTCCGTTGAACGGGTTGTGAAGGGAAGTCTGGTCTGAACCCAGATCCACCAGCAGCTCTCCAGTCCTCTCGTACTCCTGCACCAGCCGCTCCCTGATTGGAAGGAAAGGAAACAGGAAAAGCATACAGTAGATACCACACATAGCCGAAGATTTAACAGCAGCAGATCCAGGCTCCTTGGGAATATGTTGAGCTCACCACAGGTCCACTATGTTTCCATGATATCCCATACTGAGGGGGGTCTTGGATTTCTTTGCCTCTCTGTAATGAGATGAAACAGCGAGTATTGCAGGAGAGTGGTTTTGCCATCAAATGACCTAATACGGAGCACTATTTGTGAAATCTGATGGGTAAAGTAGCACAATGCACACATTATAACATAGCATGGCCATGTAGGCAGTACAGAGAATAAGCACATTTACTTGATTCGAAGTAACCTGCCTCTAGCCCTTTGTAGGTAAATTACTGAAACACCATATAAAAATATCACATATATAATGCAGTGTAAAAACAACTCAACCAAGACACATGAAACCAAGAAGCAGTTGGAATGATAACTACTTACGTATCCAGCAGCAAGAAAATAATCAGTGCCATTTTTATTTATAGTGTGAAAAACATGTATGAAATATTAGGAAATGCAGGTACAATTGCACAAGTATATAAAATCACACAAGAATTACCAACATTTATATATATATGAATATCATGCTACCAATATTAGTCGCAGTTACTCTTCCTCGGTGTTACCTGATGCGTTTGATGCATTGCTCCAGGCTGCTGGTCACCTCCATCAGCCAGCCCTGCTCGTGTCTCTTTCTGAGAGGAGCCTCGTCCACCTACACGGTCATCGAATTCACTGTTAGAAACTGCATCCCACATAAGTTAGGGGTGAGTAAGTACTATTAGTATTAGGGACGCTGACCTCTGCGATGATGCCAATGCAGCCAGAAATGACAGCAGCTTTGGCCTGAGCTCCACTCATTCCCCCGAGGCCAGACGTCACAAAGACACGGCCGGCCAAGTCATCGGAGCCCAGGTACCTCCGGCCAGCGTTCAGCACCGTCAGCTACACACACAAAAATCCAAAGGGATCTTATTGAAAACAGACGCATGACATTTTATATTTGTACATAGAGAGAGACGGAATATGAATATGTAGGTAGATGCTCTTATACATATGTTTAAGTAGGTGCATGTATAAATGCATGTAAATATATATATATATATGTATATATATATATATATATATATATATATATATATATACATATATATATATATGTATATATATAAATATAAAAATTAGTATGTATATACTGTATGTATAATATAGATGATAATATAGATGTATATTTTAGTATCCAGTATTTATATATATATACATATATGCAGTATGTATTAATTTTCTTTTCTGTGTGTTATTCATTTTGCTGTTATATCAAATATATGTTTAAACATGTGTATATATATATATGTATATATATATATACATATATATATATTTGATATGATATTGATTTGATATTTGATATACACACATATTTGATATGTACACACACACACACACACACACACACACACACACACACACACACACACACACAGATACATATATTGTATATTTGGATGTGTCCATATACTGAGTGGTGTCAGGGGTTAAGACTGAAAACAACAGTAGCCAATAGTTTGCCACCCTGAGACTGTGGATGCATCTGGTCTTGCCATTAACCAACCATAGTGCCGTGAACGATTCCCTGTGGTCCGATGTAGCAGTAGCTGCCCGCAGTCATCTGACCGTACCTGGAATAACAACACAGCGTCAGGGCGAGTCGAACAACCGCAGAGGAACGTGGACGTTTTTTGTCGGACAAGACGTACATTGACACGCCGAGCGCGAACATCTTTTCATACTGTGGCCTGGAGGAGTAGTTGGGAATAACCTGGGTGACGCAAAGAAAACGGGCAACGTCAGCACATGAGAGGAGTGACGACTGTGTTGTTTTGGTTGAATAAGGGGGGCCAGGTACCATCCCGTTGGTGATGATGGCGCGGGGCGACGATGGCAGGCTGGGGAACAGACCCATGGGGTGGCCGCTGTACATGACCAGGGTTTGATCCTCAGTCATCTCACTCAGGTAGTGCATCACCAGGCGAAACTGCGCACGCGCACACACACACACGCACACACACACGCACGCACACAGTTTGTTACACTCTTCTGAAATAACATTTTCTCAGTTAGCCTTGGGTTATATATGATTATTAATGATGCTGATTTATGTGAAGACACTGATTAATGAGTTTTCAGTAATTATCAACAATGACTTCACACAGCTCAGGGAGTTGTGCTGCTTTTAGGACAGGCGTGTGGTCGTATCATGTGGTCCTTGGCAGTGTTGGCTAGTAATTTATTACAAAGTAATCCACTACTGTCATCAAACTACTTTTTGAGTAACGGAGTTATGTAATGGGATTACTATGGCAAAACTGGTAATTATATCATAATTACTTTATCAAGTAGCGATTCCATTACTTTGCGGAAATATTTTGCGAGCTAAAAATGTCTTATTATTCACAAAATGTCTAAAATCTAGAGCAACAACCAAAAACAACAGTATTGCAGATTGATGATGCGGCCTTGCATGCAACGTCATTGATGTGCGACGACGCACCAAAACAAGCATGGCGGTGGCAAAAGAAAAAACATCGATCGCGTTTGATTGCTGGACATACAAACATTATTTTGAGTTCATCAATGAAAGAATATTGTGGTTGATTGTACGTTATGTGCTGGAAACAAGACGTTCTCAACTTCAAAAATATCCACGGAATACATCCACCTCATAAACTGCTGAAAGCCATGTTTACAAGTAAGTCAGTAGTACTCTGCACAACAGAGATCTTTGAACTACTGTTACCTTATCTTTTTTAACAAAAGTAATTAGTAATTAGTAATTGATTACTTATGAAACAAAATAGTTAAAGCAGTAATTAGATTACTTTTTGAAGGAGTAATCAGTAATCATTAGTTGGATGACTTTTATGCAGCAATCTCAACAACACTGAGGAGTCCTTGGGGGGGCTACCTGGTGCCCACCGTGTTGGTGACCCCTGCTCAGCATTATTCAAAAGACATAATCTGAATAAGAGGCCTCACCTGTGCCCAGTTACTGAACACCTGTCCATTCCCTCCGTAGGTGACCAGCTCCTGAGGGAACTGAAAGGGGGGGGGAAGAGCTCCGTGATCACGACAGTTGTTTCAGATTGTAGACGGCTACAACAGAGAGTGAACCAGACTGGGATATGTAGTGCCGTTTCATGCAAGTTGTGAGTGTTAAAGCTCACCTGAGCCACGGCAGGGTCCAGGTTGTTCATGATCATCAGCATTATGGAAGCTGCTTGACGGGTACGGCAAGGATACTGATCAATGGGGTAGGCTCTGAGATTGTAGAGGTAAATTCAAATGATTATCAGGAATGGAGCAAGCAAGGATCATCACAGAGGATTTAAGGGGATGTTGGCAGGGTGATCTTTGGGATTTCTGTTCAAGTTTCTATAATCTTTCACTAAAATGTGACAAACCAGAAAACCTACAAAACACAACACTTTCATGATGTTTATTGTGGTGTCTTTTGCACTAATTGCAGACAAACTGTGTGTCAGCATTACATCCAAGGTTCCCCTACCTCATGCGTAACGTGGGGCAGAAGCGGTACATGTAGATGTGCCCGTACTGCCGCAGCTCTTGAGCAAACTCAGGCGCGAGGGTTGCATGGTGGGAAGGGGGGAAGTAGCGCAGTGCGTTCCTCAGAGCCAGCTAGAAGGGACAGGGACATGTTTACTGTGACTTAGTGAGAGCACAGGGACAGACGGGTAGGACAACATTTTCAGGTTGGCTGAACGCTGACGGCAAAGCTTTTAATAATTGACGGAGGCCTTCGCTCTGAGTCGCTCCGAGACCTGCGAGAATCAATGTTTTGAAAGTGACACAACGGGAGTGACGCAATAAGTCAGTATTAGTCAACTGCAGTCTGACGGTGCAGAGCCACCACCCCTCCACAGTCATGGTAACTTCTTTGTCTTGTATTTGTCAAACATTTTATCCTTTTTTTCATCATCATTGGGTGGAAACAACAAACTGTATCTACGACAGGAGCTCACAGACAAACGTTTTAACCCGCCCAAATGTGCTTGAAAACAACTGTATGAAAATGTTAGGTAAGCTATCAGTAAACTATTTTACAGTTTGTGTGCATCTTTCATCATCAACGACTCTAAACTCCTCACCCGCTCCTCCTCCGCGGTGAGACTAGGGGTCCGGATGGGAGCATGCGGCAGGCTGGGGTCTCTGCCCCGATTGGGAGGCAGGGGGTCCAGAGGCAGTCCGCTGCATATGTCCTTTAGGGAAGACATCCTGCACAGTGTTGCCTGTCACACGCTTGATGAGCAGAGGGCCTGGAGACACTTGAGTGACAGAGAGACAGAGAGACACTGTGCACCAATCTTTAAGATTTTTAAGGGCAGCCACTGTTTGCCCGACTCCGCGATTGGCTTTTTGGTTGGCTTTGCCCTTCAGAATCAACCAATGGAAAGGCGCTGGCAGATAATGAAGTTCTGTAATTATTGATCTGTGAGAAAGTTTAAAGAGGCACGTGCTTTGGTGGGCAAACAGTGTTAGACCTCTGCTCCCTGGTTAGGTCTAAAACAACAGCCACTCCCCAGGGATTGTCCAAAAGTTAATGTGAGGTTTCACAGAAAAGGAGGAAAGAAAATAAACGATGGTGGCTAAAATACATATTCCGTGTTCTCAATCGTGGCTCTGTTACGAATAATAATTTGAATTCATTCAATAATGATGTTGTTGCATGACTTCATTTTTATGTATGCAGATGTTTTGAGGCATTCAGAGTGTTAATTTTCTTCATACAAGCCATAAAGGGTTTCAATAAAGGAAGAATTATAATTGCTAACTTTTGCGTTCTCAAATAAAGTGGAGGAACAGCAGGCCTTTTTTACTTTAGCAATAGTGTCTCATATTAAATCATATTCAAACAAATTAGTCTGGCCATCAAATAAACAACTATTTATTTTCCCACAGATGTTACTTCCGCACATTCTAAAATGAGACGTCCAGGAGCAGAGATGAGCCTCAAACACTTTCCCATTTTGCGCCGAGCCCTGTATTCTGGTCACCAGAGATGAGTTACTGTATATGGGAACAAGTTCTTCTAGTTTGGCACATGCCAATGGAGATTTCCAAGCATTTGCTACCCTTTCTTTTTTCACTAAGTGTTCCTTAAACAAAAAAACCAAAAGTATTTTAGCTTAAACCCCTGTCTCATCAGCAACACGTCCCAGTGGTTCACGGATCACCTGAGGTGGCCTGGCGTGCACATTTACCCACAGGATCCAGAATATTGTCTCTCTTTTCTTTCTGTTGTTGATTGTAGGAAGATTTTGTCCAAACAAGAAATGTCAATTCTGAAAATCAATCACAAGCCATGAGTAATTGCACACAGTCTTATCAAGAACTTACGGTACTCACATCATTATTGCTTGCTTCAAAAATGGAACATACCCAATGGGCCCTTTGTGGGTAAAGGAGGAAGTAATGTCTGATGGGTGGGGCTTCTCTCAGCTCTGGTCTGACAGATGGGTATTTTCAGATATTTATATTTTCCCTGAAATGTCTATGACAATGTTATTTTACTGTAAAGTTACATCCCATAGACCCCATAATGTGAAAATAGAGAGATACCTCTCTGAACTCCCCCTCTAGTAGTCCAAGAACATAATAAGAATTTCAGATAGTCATCATATTTTCTCCTCTCTCTCTCTTGCTCTGAATTAATCGCGATACAATTCACCATAAAAAAAGAAATACACTTTAAGAAATAAAGTTCCAGTTGATCTCCCCACTGGGATGAGTGAGACCTGGGATGAACAAACGAGGTGAAGTTAACAGGTGGAGAGAAAGTTTACTTCTCTTACCTCATCAGGATCCTCCTCCACCACCTCTGCTCTGCTGGGCGTTTCATGATCTTTGGTGACGAAGGTGATCCGCTCCTTATCTATTGTGCAAATATATTTTTCCGAGCCGAAAAATAATGCAACCGGAATGGATTAATGATGATAGAACGGTCATTGAGTGAGGGAGAAAAAACAACTAGTGTCAAAGAGAAGCTGAGTTTGCTTTTGTTAAGAAGCATTTTGCAAATATGCAGTTTCTTTACGACTGTTTTTTTTTTTTCTGTTTTGTGTTGGTGGTTTCCCCCAAACAAAAGATCAGTTCAGATTCATTAACTAATGATGACAAAAGTAGAGTGACGAGATTTTTGGCCAGTGTGAATAATAAAGGTTAGTCACCCGCCCAGGGTGACTGGAATTACCAACAGCTATACCTTCCTGTCTGAACCAGCGCGTTCTTTCCACACGGTTAAACAGTTGAAGGCCCTCTTCCCAGTGCACTCCGGGATGACGTCAGACTCACGTACAGGTCGGCTTTTTTCTGTTTCAATCTCTTGCAGGGTCTGGGAGTCATAGGCTCATTGCTGCCCTCTACTGTTGGAAACAGACCACTCCAAGAGATGGTGTGAAAACTAAGTAACTTTGAAATTAAAAATGTTCCACGACTAAATATGATTCTATGCATAAGAAGTTTCAGTTGTTGTATATGATGTCCAGGTCTATATTTGTATAGAAGACCGACCATCCATCCATCCATCATCAATGCTTCTCCTGCATTCAATGTTGCTGGAATATATTTCAGCTGTTATAGGACAGGTTGAAAAAAATGGAAAACATTACTTTTATTATTATTATTATTATTTTTTGCATAATTTTGTTTTGAAGTACAGTTTTATATATCCAAAAGACATTTATCTCACACTTACAACAAATCCAAAGTTATTTAATGCATGGACTATGTACAGAAAATACATTTTCAGTTCTGGAATGTGAAAATTGCACAGAATGAGAAAGCATACATTAAAAACAAATAGATCTTAGGAAGTTTTCACAAGAAAAAGTAGAAATGTGACCATTAGAGTTAATACTGCTCAGGATGATATACAGTAAAATAACAAGGATTTCACCCCATTGCTTTTTTTTTTTTTTTTTTTTTTTTAAATAACAGGTTTCATCTGGTAACTGTTTAGAGAAATAAAAACTATTTCCACTGACAAACTGCATAATAAGGTCAACCTCAACTCCTTCCAAAACCCTGGCCCAAAGGTAGGAACAGAGCTGGGAAATGTTTTTGACTAAGCTTCCGGTCCACGCCTTCACGGAATGAGCTGCTTGTAAAAATAATACAAAATAGAATAAAATAAAGCTGAAAAGGACTAAGAAAGCACCAGGCAGAGTGTTGTAATTCACCCAGCAGGATTGTGACCTCTGTCATTAGAGTCAAGTGGGCCTGCAGACTGAAGTGTTTGTGTCAGTCTAAAGAAAAGCAGCAAACATCCGCAGGGCTTTGCATACTCGGTAGGATCTTGAAGTGCTTAACCCACGACTAAAAACAATAAAATAAAAATCACAAAGAGTGATGAGGTAAAACTCAGATGTCTGTGTTAACGTTGGGAGATTTGTGGTGAGGAGGTTATGAGGTCCTACAAGGTACCACTCTAAAATCCCCTTCCTGAGGATTCCCCGGACATCCTGACACTGAAGAGCTGACCATGCAGGCGCTCCACAGACATTAAAGACAAATGCAAGGTTTTCTTTTGATCTCAATAAAAGCTGAAGTGAGGGTGGGAGGACGCTGGCCTCTCTAGAAGAGCAGCGCCCCCATGCTGCCCATTTCACTCTGTTCTTTGACAAAGATCTCAAAGTACTGATAGATGATGGTGACGGCCAGTAGGATGCCGGTTCCGGAGCCGATAGCGCCAAGGAAGTCGGCCATGACTGATAATCCACCGATGCACAGTCCACCAAAGGCAGCAGCAGTAGGAATGTACCTAGAATCAGAAACGGAGGGGAAAAAAAAAAAAGATTGCGATGTGTTCTTACAGGTCTGTTTTCAGTCACATTTTGCAGATGAGGCAGCCATATAAGTGACGTGTGTGTTGCCTTAACAACCCTTGTAGGGAACAGAAATGAAATTAAAACCACTGAATTACAATCCTCCTGGGTTAGAAAACAAGATTCACAGCCTCCCTGGAGATCCAGATCCAGCAGCAGCATCTAGTGATCACGGTGCTTCCAAACACATGTCAAACGATTCATTGTTAAATAACGCCAACATCCTCAATAACATGACTAATGTTGCAATGCTGCTGCTAGCAACAAACGATGTGCCGCTGTTTAAAAGGCGGATAAAATGGCTAAAACCTCAAAACTCGTGTGCTTGCACCATCACCCAAACGTCGACACAGCAAAGTTCTAATTTTACCTGTTCAGCTCATGGACCATCGAGGTTTCTCTGTGTCCCCTCATCACCATCTGCTGCTCCTTCAGCTGCTTTGCCACCTGAATGAAATTCAAAGGGCAAGACTTGTTTTTCCAACCCTGTTCAAAAGTAACTCGCCCCGTCACCGGTGCAGGGAGCAGCGCCAACTCACGTCCTTTGCGGAGGAGCCGGAGACTTCGATCCAGGTTTTGGAGAAAAAGGCACACGATCCCAGCATGAAGGAGATGTAGATGGCGGCGTGGACCGGGTCCTCCAGAACCGAACCAAATGACTCTGGAGGGGAGAAGTAGTAGCAGAGGCCGCCCACAGGGTAGGCACGAGCTGGACCGCCTGATGTTGAGTCCTGCAGGCAAAGAGGAAAATAAACACATCTTCCATCAGCAGTGATTTAACTGCACCAAACAGAACCAGTAGAGTACCAGCACTTGCATTTCAGTCCTCACCGATACCAATACTGCATACTTAATAAGGCCATTACATATCATAAATAAATGACTTTGATTTTTTTTTAAATTTTTCCACAGATGTTCTGTTATTTGAACAACATTCCTCAGCATGCCTTTCCAGCAGAGGTGGGCAAACGTTTTGACTTGTGGGCCACAATGGGTTCTAAAATCTGACAGAGGGGCCGGAGCAGCAGCGGATAGATGGAGTGTTTTGATGACCCACGTCTCATAGAAGAAAAAAATATATCATGGGATGTGTAGAAAACGTGCTTTAATGTCAATGGAAAATGAACCAAAGCAAAGTAGCTCTTTATTTGAAATGACTCTTCAAACACTGACAAAAATGGATGAAATACAGCTATTTTATGCCTTACTTACTATTAATATCATTTCCTCAAGTTTGGCCGGCCAGATTAAAAAGCGTAACGGGACGAATTTGGCCCCCGGGCCGTAGTTTGCCCATACCTGTTCTAGAACAGGGGTGACTGTCGCTAGTTTCACTGCAGTACAAACACAAATTTAACAAAATTGTCATACGCATACATATGCAAGTGGTATCGACAAGTATTTTATGAGTACGAGTTGAGTACTTAACCCCGGTATCGGTACTGATACCTGATACTGGTATCGGGTATCAGTGCATCCCTGGATTTAACTAGATAAATGAATTAGTCAGCTCCTTCAGTCCAACTCAGCCTCAACCTGAGCAGAAAGGTGTGGTAAAAGGTCTGTACTTACGGACCACGTGCCAAGCAAATTCACCAGGAAGTTGCCACTGAAGCGGGTGGAGAGCATCTGAGAGATGACATACAGGTTGGACACCAAGGCGGACTGCAGGATGATGGGGATGTTGGAGGTGTAGAAGAGCTTGATGGGGTAGGTGTTGTACTGGCCACGGTAGCGAGCAGACTTGATGGGCAGGTCCACCCGGAAGCCCTGAGGACAGAGGAAGAATTCACAGCAACTTTAGCATCAAACTGAACTGAACTGTCGATTTCGTCATGAGTGTTTTCCTCTTTTAGACTTTTCGGAAGAGGTTTCTCACAAACCTGGAAGTAAATGACCACGGCAAAGACAAAGATGGTGGCGAGCAGGTTCATGAGGTTGGGCAGGTTCTGCCGGTAGAAGGCTTCTCTCAAGGCGCGGACTTTGTCCGTCCGAGTGGCCAGCAGGTGGAAGAGAGCAATGATGGATCCTTCAAATTCGGTGCCTGAAAAACACACATTTGTATTGAGGCACCTCTGCTCAGAGCAACAATGAATCTGAACTGATCTTTTCTGACCACACTTGATGCACTTCCAATACAATTACATTTTTTTTTTACTTGTTGCAGATTCTTACCTCTTCCTGTGTTCACAGTTGTGGGGCTGAATGACTTCCACACAATGGTCTCGCAGATGTTGGTAGCGATGAAGAGCGAGATGCCAGAACCGAGGCCGTATCCTTTCTGCAGCAACTCGTCCAGCAGCAGCACAATCAGGCCAGCTACAAACAGCTGCACGACAAAACACATGCAGTCAGCTAAAACAACAGAAAGGGACTGATGTGTTCATCTGACACTACAAACTGTGAAAGATAAAATTCATTGCAATTATTATTGTGTTTTAATAATTAAGCAATTTGGTTACGTATCAGAATCAAGATTTTCATTCATCTAAAAGGTTGCTTAATCATATTTAATTTTCATTCAATCTAAATGGAAATAATGTTATGTTTAAGCTCTAAACAAAAATAATTATGTTTACTTTTGTCAACTTTGCTCTTCAGTGATACCACATTACAGGACAGAGAACAGAGAGATTCAGCAGTTGCAACAAAATGATCTTCTTTTTGCAGATCTTATTTTCTAAGACAATTTTTGATGACTATCATAATAATGTGATGCCATATTATCCCGCTATTATACACTACTTTATATGTTATCATATGCTTAAGGATATTGGACTTTTGGGTAAAATCTATGGAAAATGTAAAGGGTCCATGCTCCACTGGTATTATGAACATGTAAGTAGGGTCTTTGAGTAGAAGCATGCAATGCTAATTTCTTCATCTCAAACAATGTATTGAAAGAAAAGCAAACAACATAAACCACAACATAAAAAAAAAATGTCAGTGTCTCAATAACTTGTCATGTGACCTAGTGTCACCATGGTGTCAGTGGTCAATTGTCATTTATCATCATCAGGAACCTGTGTTTGTGATGTTTGCGGTCAACTGCCTTATGCAATAAGTATTGTGCCACTGAAGAGTCGACTGAACATGTGCACACACATGTTTAGAGAAGGTCGAACAAGGTTCACCTGTAAAGGTTAAAGTGCATTTTAGGTGCATTCTAAAATTTCATCCCTCAGTTTTTGTAAGTAGTGTGTGCAGGTACTTCAAGTTAAAGCTGGACTATTGGTCAGAACAGACTAATGTGTATTCCCACCTGGATGATAATAACCAGACAGACTCCGGCACCCATTTCCGAGGGGTCTCCATACATGCCAGTCATCACATACACAATGGCCTGTCCAATGGTTATAATCATCCCAAACACTGTAACACAACAGTCGTGGTTAGACAATGTAGGGGAAAAATGGAACGTAGACAAACGCTCCCACACGGCTGGCCGGTGAAGAGCTGGAGGGCTGACTCACATTTCTGAGCTCCGTTGAAGAGCGCTCTGTCCTTGGGCGTGTCTCCCACTTCGATGATCTTCGCCCCAGCCAGCAGCTGCATGATCAGGCCCGAGGTGACAATGGGCGAGATTCCCAGCTCCATCAGGGTACCTGGAGGCAGGTGTTCAAGGTTAAGTGTGGAATATTTGGAGTTTTTCAGGAAGAAACAGCGATATCAAGTGGTTACATTTGAGATTGCAGCGCACTGTCACTTAGGTCCCCTTGGGGACCGTTTACCATCCCCCTACTGAACTTGCCAGGGAACTACCCAAACCCCCCCCCCCCCCCACCCCACACACACACTGTTCTAAGGGTAGGAAAACCAAATGACTTTTATTGTACTGTGGTTAGACACTTTTATTAATGTATTTATAGGCAGTTAAGTTAGTTATTAAGCTTTTACCAATATAAAAATCGTAAATCAAGGCAAATATTACACACTAGACCTTTAAGGTTAGGAGATACTGTCAGAATAAAGCAGAATAAGCACTTTTATATGTAACTCATATGCTACACACTCACCTCTGTTTGATGCCAGAATGACTCGGATCCAGTAGAATGGATCTGCTGAGTCAGTGGACATGATGCCAAAAAGGGGAATCTGCATGAAGCAAAGTTCACACCATGAAATCAAGCACCTAAACAGTGCACACTTTTGGTTGCGTTCAAGAGCTTGTCAAACAATGCCATTCACGTAACAGTTTTAGATGTCAAATCTTAAAAGCTCTGCAAACTTCAATGACGGAAATGTGATTTATTTATTTTTTTTTTAACTTGGACGACCATAGGGTGGCATTTTACCTGGCAACAGACCAGAAAGATGAAAAGGGTGATGGCAGTCCATAATACCTTCTCTCTGAACTGGATCTGTTGGAACAACTGACTTTAGTAAAGCAGTCACACAATTGCAAAAACCAACGTTTTCATGAAACGAGTCATACACACCTTTCGTTCAGGTTTCTGGATCTCTGGTATCACCGCACAAAACGGCTTGATCACCTCCAGGAATTTGACTGAAAACCAGCACAACTTTTGTGAGGGCAGGTTTTTTTCTTTCTTTTTTTTTTTTAAACTCAGTTTTACTTTTATGTTAAAAAAAAACATCTGAATGTTTATACAGGAAACATTAAAAACAAGCAAATCTTAAAAACTGTCAACCTGTTTTCTGTCAGTGATGCTTTGTACGCTTGGTTTAACTGGTGGTAAACGGCTGCCTTTGAAATGTCAAACAGTTATGCAGTGCAGGCAGATGCATCTAGTACTTCTACTCTTATTTCCAGAGCCATGCAGTTGACTGAATTTCAACAAATGTCATTCCTCCATGTACCCTTCTTGAACACACTATTCTCAGGGATCCAACCTTAAAAGAAAAGCTACTTTAACCAAAAAGCACATTTTTTTTGCTTTGCATTTTTCAACCTAATGATGACGATAACTTGGGAAACACTGATCCTGTGTAAACTACCTGGGTTATTTCAAAACGTTTGTAAAATTCTTCCCACTGTGACTCAGATAGCAATGACTGTTGTGAGTACACGACTTCTAAGCCTTTGACCAGTCTATTTTCTGAACAGCTCAAAACTTCCCCCCGCCTCAAGTATCAAACCTCACAACTTCTGTGAAAAGTGAACAAGTATAACATTTTAAATAATCACGGCATTCACAATAACCAATCATCACCTAATATCTGACAGTATTTTCGCTGGATGTGTTGGGCGAGTAACGACATCATCGATTTCAGGAACAGCATTGTAGCTGCCTGGATGGACATCAGTAGGACGTGGCAGTGAATGGTGGGCGGACCCAAGGCGAAATCTGAGTCTACGGTGACCTAAACCAAACCGTTTCTACAATAAAACAATACATGCTAATGAAATGTAACAAGAGTTCGGCATCCCCACCGAAACAAGATTCATATTTATCACAAGCAGAGGGTTTAGAGCGCGGGATAACAGCGGGTCTCTAATGCGTCGTCATCACTCGGCTGTCACTGTCTTTGAATGAATGGTTAGCAGCTTTAGCTGAGAGGGTGTTCCAAGATGAAAGAAAACTGCAGCGTTTGTAACGCTGAACCGCGAACAAGATGCTCAGAACGGGGAAAACCTCTTCAACTGTCTCGCTGACCCTTTGCGAAGTTTTCCTTCGACGCCAGGGGCTCACGCGAGCACGAAACTGTCCTGAAACAAGCTAGCATCGTACGCTAGCGCGTCCCTAAGGCTAGCGCTCAAACAGTTGGCTAAATAAAGTTATTAAGCAGTAAGAAGTGCATTGTGGGGAGGTCTCGCTACACATGCTCTCTGTGTACAGTCTTGCAGCAGCAGTCGAGAAAAGTTCTACTCACTGCCCATGGTGTGCCAGGTGTCCAGTCACCTCCTCCACACAACGCTCGGCTTGATCACTGATGTGACAGATGCACCGGCGGCAAGGGGCAAAGAGGGGAGGAAACTTTAGAGACACGTCACTACTATAGAGACACGCAGAGCTGAGACTTTTTAAAGAAGCAGCCAGTGAGCGTCAGGTTGGTTCAAGTGGGCGTGTTAGGGAAGCATTGCCTGCGTTGGAGTGACCAGTGACAGCCTGAATTAACAACCTCAATGCCCATAATAAATCGGAACAATCTCATATCTCATAATTCAGATTAAAAAAAAAATTCTCATAATTTCGATTTTCTAATCTCATAATTTCGATTTAAACCTCATAAATTCGTTTTTTAATCTCTTAATTTTGATTAAAAAAAATAACCAATGGGTTCCCATAGAACTGTCAGAAGGTCATAAAAACAATTTGAACGTTAATTCCTGACTTTGCAATGGCTCGCATTTGGCTGATATGTCGGAATCCTGGCTCAGTAGATCCACATCATGTACTGTAATGTAGTGACACAAAAAAGGTCAACACGTAATCAACACAACAAATGCATTTGTGCGTCAAATGACACATAGATAAAACCTTGATAAAAACCGGTAACAAATGTGTATTTTCCTCTGAATCTGAATCTTCTTAAGAATATTCTCATGAAGTTACAGTATCTACCTTTTAATATTCTTGGTTTATTATTTGGATTGTCTTGTCTTGAAAATGTTTGGTATTTGATCAACATTTGATGACGTATTCTAGATTAAATCAAGTTTATAAAGAAGTTAGCCTAAAAAATGATCCATTATTATCATAGTAGTGGGTACTTATTTTAATTAAAGCAGGAGGTTCTCTTAATTACGTCATTACTTAATTGTGCTGACGTCTAATTTGCAGTGCAGAAACAATTCAGAATTTTGGTAGTTTTGTGCCTTGCATGAGCTGGCTCTGGTAGTCTATCTTATGTCTTTAGCAGTAGTCTTACTTTGAAAACAAGGACGCGAACGATTACTACAGCGCACAGATGACATGACCCCACTAGATGGCAGCAGTGGCAAGACCATTATAACGGCGAGGAGTTTGCGTCGGGTTTGCCTCTCTCTCTCTCTCTCTCTCTCTCTCTCTCTCTCTCTCTCTCTCTCTCTCTCTCTCTCTCTCTCTCTATATACTACCTCACCTTCGCCTCAAGACACCTGGAACAGGTGATGGCAATGTGCCATCTTGAATGTCATTAAAGAACTCACAAGCAACACTTGTATTGACAACATAGCCCAAAGGCTCAGTGGTGTCAAAAGAAACACTTCACCTGAGGGATGATGCTAAAGGTTACACTGCAGGATTCAACTTGAAGAGGACCTAGCAACAATATATGATAGCCCAATTCAGAGTCAGTGCGTTTTGAGGAAGACGTAACCCACAGCTCATAATCTTTCCTTTTATGCATTTCATCAATCATTTCTTTCATTTCCTTTCGTGTACGTTTATAACCCCTGATGAAACTGTGTGTAACATTTATATCTTTGCAAATAAAGCTAAAGTTGTCAGCATTTCATAACTATATTACACTGTCATTGCAAAAGAGCCAGTGGCAAGACATGCTATGGTGAGACGACCGGATGTGGAATCTCTTGTCCTGCTTCATTTTCATGTGGTGAACTTACAGCACACCCCCAGCTCGCTTTAGTACATTACCTAATCTGACAGTTTGGTATGTGACACAAAAGTCTATTGAAAAACCTCATTTTGTAAAAAGCAAATGTTCATTTGCGATATTTCTCCACTTCTATGAATCACTTGCGCGTCTGGCCAGCTTACATAACATTGAGAAAGAACAACAAGAACAACAAGGCAACAAGTCTGGCTCTCTACTTGTAGTGCATCACTTCTTCCGACCCCTTTACACTTAAATCTAGTGTATTTATCCAAACTACATTTAGAGCCTATACTTGCAGAGGTGCCTCGGGTACTCCGCAGACAAGTTCAAAACAGAGCCAAAGTGTCGAGACAAACAAGCTCACATGATCACCCTACGTGCAATTTAGAGTCACTATTTAAACTAACCTGCGTGTCAGTGGACTCTAAGAGGAGGTCTGGCTACACATGTAGTCATAAAGACGAAGAAAGGTCTCAAATCAAAAAAAACATTCTAGGACAACTTCACAGTGAGGCAGTTGCGTATTCCAAGCCACCTGCTATGATTTGTCAACAAAAAGATTGTCAATTTAAGCTTTATAAAAAATAAAAACACTTCTACAACTACTCTAGGACATAGCATTAGATTTATGTCTGTAAATGAAACCAACCAGCTGTTTTAGAGGCAAAACCTTCATGTGTTCATTAGACCAAATATCTGCTTAGTCAGTCACATTTTGGAAACTCAGTGTATTTTGTAGTCAAGACAACTGGTCCTAACATGTCCAAACTGGGCATCAGAGTATAGGTATACTAGTATCAGGTAATAATCAATCAGGAACTATTGATCTCCTGGGATTCTGCCACACAACCCTCACAGAAGGTCACAGAAGATGGTCTGCAAAAACCAAGATATCTTAGAGGAGGATGGTGAGGTGATCTGGTGCAGGATGTCACAAAGACAACAGTAACTCCAATCGGCTCTTATTACAACCAAAGACCACCGATTTTTTGTTCTGTATCCTATCCTGCCAGCAACTGAGACAGACGGTTAAAGATCTGCATACCCTTGTAAAGCGTGCCAGATTTATTCTCCAAAGGAGAAGCTTTGGGGATAAGGTGTAACTACGCCAGCATTGGCAAGCTGGGGCTGACGAAACCTCAAAACCTACAGACTTTTACTGTCTTTTCTCTTTCTTCATTCAATTTTACCGTAGAGGGTGATAGAGTGACACGACAGAGTCATTTTGAAGTCAGATTAACCTAAAACTGTTAATTGCAAAAGAGTATACAATGGCCCAAATATGTCGGCACCACATTCTCTTTACCCTCGTGTGCACACGGAGAAAGGAAATGCTGGATTGGCAGCTCAGCTCTCATTACATAAGAGGCTTTGAGTTTGCTGTACTATGAAGGAATGTTGAACTCCGCTGGCTGCTGCGGTTTATTTCCGCTTGTATCTTGTGGGGTCGACTCTCTGCTGCAGAGAAGTACCTGCAGGCTATTCCAGCTATTGGTCCCCATTAATCCTCTGCCAACAGGGACTGTTTATCCTTGTCAGACGTTAACGCCAGTGCAGTTTTGCTGTGACAGGGTGGTAATCATCGGTGCTCTGCCATATCAGTGGAGTTTCTTTATGTCAGAGGGGAACGCTGGGAGAATCCAGCAGGAAAATGGGTGGGAGTAAGGCGTCACAAGATCACCATGAGACCGGGTGAAGGGAGTCACTTCCCACTCACGCTTTACCAGCTTTTCCTGGTTTCTGAAAAGAGGCATTTGACTTCTTCTACTGCATTTTACTTGCATTTATATTTTCATTTGTTTTTAAAATCATTGCTAACCACCATCACCACCACCCAACCCCTCATTCACAGAACAAAACTGTCAACCGCCAGATTGAGGTTACTTGCTTGGGCATCGTCTACAATTGTAACGCTACAGAATATCTGCTGCTAAGGGGTCAGATGGAAAGGTTGGTGGGTAACTGGTGGATTAGACCCCCGCCTCTAATCCATGGCCGTGATCCAGCACGCAGAGGATCGCTGCGTCCTCGTCCACACGCATGAGGTTACATAAATGTTGACAGATTAATGATCCCTGTCTGCTCTCGCCATACAGACCATTTCTGGCACAGCGTTAGAAGGGTTAATGAAGAACAGCCTGTTCCTCCAGTTTGAGATAAACCCAGCATCTTCATTCCAGTCATGGGGAAACAGCCGCTCGGCAGCACTCAGTGCATCTTTCACACGTCGCTGGTGGAGTCGAGTCAACAGAGGGATGTGCAGAGGCTGTTGGGTGAGAGAGGCAGATAGAATAAGGACCTGTTCACACCAAGATAGGTTTAACTGAAAATCATCAAATTCTTTATTGTTTCTGCCGTTGTCACCAAGACCACACATTTTTGAAAATGGCCTCCAGGGTGGGAAAGTCTGAAAATATCTCCCTTTGTGTAAATTCCAAAAAACAGCATGTTTTGAATTTAATGATGTTGTTGTAATGATGTTGTCTCAGGTCCACCTTCAGCTCGCAACCTCAACTTGAAGTGACAACAATGACGGACAACAGATTTGTGTTACTTCTACAAAAGATTATCAGCCTGAGTGATCTTCTGCTTCTGCACAACAACAAGCGGATAACGGTGGAGAATAACTGTGGATTGTGTGCAAAGTGAAAATAGACACAATGCATGTAATTTGCAAACTTCTTGTTTTCCGTTTTTTCTTCTGGGTTACGCTGACTGGGATATTGAGCCAGAAAAGCAAAGCAAAATGTCGCAGAACTTCGACTAGCATGACTCCCTATCAACATCATCATGGAGCTTTGTGGCTTCGTATTCTACAGTCACCCGAAGCAGAAGTTCAACGTTTGAGTTTCTCCTTAATACACCATGCTCCAGGTCTTCCACACCGTCTTCAGGGAGTAAACTCACATTGCCACACATGGCCTGGCACAGGTACTGCAGCGCTATCAGCAGTTTCCGACAGTCACCTCTGTAAGCTAACATTTTTGGAGACGGCTTTCTCGAAATACAGTTTTCCAATAATACGGTCAGTTTCAAAGAATACAGTCTTTATGTAAACAAGGCCTAAGTCGCACTCTGACGTGCAACACAGGGGCCCTTTAAAAGTGAAGCCACATTATTTGGACAGACATTGAGGGACACGCCCGCACACAAGTTCTTTCTAGTCATGTCCTGGCATTTGTCCAAGTGTTGAGCGTGACTTTAATGAGTCACCTAACACAACAGAGATGGGCTGATGGGTCAGTCCTGCATATCGATGACTGGAAACTGAGGACCGTGCATGCGTAATCCCGCTCACTGTACACAAAGACAGGCTGAAAGGAGTGAGCAATACAATGGATGTGATGAGGGGATGTACGCAGCTGGTCGATGACACTACCTATACAGTTTATCCCCAGAGGGAGTGAAGTGGGAGGTGTGTGCTGCTGGTTTTGCTCTTTGTTGTCCTGCTAATCTCATTTGAACCACTGTGCTTGTACAAGCACCAGCGTCCACTGCAGAAGTCTGTGAAAAGGTTTTCCGGATGAACGGTGCCTGGCTTTTGACAAATGGACTCGCAAGGTGTATTAAGAGCAGTTGATCATTAATGAGAAAGTTAACGCTTAGTATCTGGGGCGACAGATTAAGCTGGTTAATGCAGAAGCGTGGCATTACAATCAGTGGCAGTGTACAGTGTGGCTTTATCTGAGCAGAGCAGACGTGCTGTGGAGAACGTTGAAATGAATGCTAAAGACAAAGGGCAGTGGAAATACGCCTTTTATAGGAGTGAGCTATCCAGCATGGCTTTAAAGATATGCTGCTCTGTTGCAAGCTTTATTACAGTAATCAAGATGTCAACCGTGACATAATTGTAAAAAAGGAACAAGTGCTTTTGAGGACATGTCGGTGGGACACACCTCCATCGGTCTACAATTGCAGCCCGTCGAGGAACATTGTAATTAGCTCAGGCAAAGTCAGGGGTTCCTGCGTGCACGAGGTGGAAAATGTACGTGTGACGGATTAAGGCAGCCAATTTTAAGTCGAAACTTACACGAGAGCTAAGCATCCCTGACCAGACTGTCGCCGTGAGACTTGATCCAAATCATTCCAGAGCAGAGACTGCACACTCATCACTGCCTGTCTTGTCCTGTCTGGGGTATTTTGAGCACACACACTCATGCATGTCTCTGTGACTGCTACAATGAGAATACACGTACATAGACTAATAGAATGATCGCTTTTACTCTTTGGTAAACCTGCAAAGTGAAAAGTCACTTTTTTTTCTTCCTGGAAAATTAGCTTTAAAAACATTATTCAACGGGATACATCGTGTTTTAGTGATGACGCCGGCGTATGTATTCTCATTTTACGCAATGACCTCTCTGTCCCCTGTGCCACTGCCAGTTCAAAAACTGCCAGTCTATGTGGCCTCTTCATTCTCCCACTAAATGTGTTAGTCCTGGTGGTCTCATCCTGGAAGGAAACTCCACAGGATGTCAGGGTGTTGCCGTACGAAGAAAATGCATTCGAGCCAGCCAAATACCCATTCCGGTATCTATCACACACAGATAGTCGCATGTATGCAGGGAGTACGGTTGTCTGTCCACCTTGCTATATGCTTGACAGCGTCACAAGAACTAAACCTGTTCAGGCGCATGTGGCAGGATTTGTTGAAAGTAAAACATATATGAATACTGCCTAAAAACAAAGAGAGTTAAAAAAAAATACATAAAAATGAAAAATCGGCCAACAGTCGGCCTGCTCTGCTCATAAATTCTCTCTCAGGTCGACTGTGACTTAGATCTAATCGAGTGCTGTTGTCTCTTCAGCCTGCTGATCAGGGTCCAAGGAAAAGTTGCATAATAAACTGTGACATCACAGCCTTTGAACATGTGATACGCTGTGTGGTGTCTTTTATAGGCAAAGAGCAGGACAGTGGCTTGAAGCAGCACAACCAATAATATCTTTTTGCATGTGGGCTGCACGACGACGAGAACGTCGGCCTCCACCGAGCTCTCGGCGTTGACAAACTCACTTTGATTGAGGAGCGATTATGGCTCTGATAAAAATCTGCAGTTTCCATAAATTCCATGCGTGCTGCGCTGAGCCTCGACCAACAGCCGTCGTCCAAGTGCGAAGAGGCCGAGATGACACAAGGTCTTCTCCGATGACACGCAACCGCGCTAATCTAATTATACCCTCGCTGGAAACAATCATTGCACCTTTCATAGGGCAAAACACTTCTGCAACTATATTAAGAAATATTTTCCAGACCACAATTGGGTCTTGAACAACCACGCAGGTCCAACTCATGGGCGCTTTCACTCTTAGTGCCCCGCTTTAGTGCTTTTCCGATAAAAACTTATCGGCCTGGAGATTATTTACCACCGTGTTTGTATATGTTCTTTTTCTGGTTCTTCTGGTAGCAGGTTAATGCTGTGTGTGTGTGGCAAGGTCAAAGCCCCTCCCTGTGTGAGCAAACAAACAACGCTGAAGCTGTTGCAGAGAAGAGGAGCGTGCGTGTGAAGTGACAAAGCTTTTTGTATTCCATGTGGCTGTTCGAGTTACAGATGGTTGTTTTTTTTCCAACTATGCCACCTGTCACACAATGAGGCCAAGACATTTCACGCAGGTCCGCTTGGCCACAAACAAAAACACCTTCGTGCGTTCCTCCACGTAAGAGCTTTGCATGCGTGAGCTATCTGCCTTGTAACATTTATCGCAGAAGCTCTTACAGCACACATCACACTCTGCTGCAGGTTATCAGGTCAGTCTGGCTTGATTAGTTGCGTTAGTACATTGTGAAACCACCAACTGATCTAAAGGTGCAATTTCATTTCAAGCGATGATCATTTTTTCATTCTGGCATTAAAAAAGTATTTTCTTTTTGTATTTATCTGCTGTGTTGCTTGACAAAATCAATCAGGTCAAGTCCCGTTTAGTCGTGCAAAGCTGCAAAAACATACAAATAAAAAAAAACGAAAAACAGGTCTGTCAAAAAATAGACTCACATGATCTATCATGTGAGTCATCAATCATCAATCATTAATCCCTCTGAAGAAATAAACCAGAGCTGCTAACATTTGCTTTGAAAACAGATTACTTTGCAGTTTTATTTTTAATGGTATAATAATAATAATAGAATTTGATGAACACAGGTGTTCTCAACATGTCTGTCTGAACGTGTCTAGTAGCAGGCAGCAGATGAGCAGTGGCGCCTGATTATTTTTAGAGCGGCAAAGAGGAAACGATAATCTGTCTCCATGTGAACCTCATGCTGTTGTTTATCCAGACATGTCTGACACTTTGTTAATGTTAGAAATAAAACGTCTTCTTTTTATTTCTACAGCAGCTACCATGCCCGTGGATTTACCCTCCTTAAATCTCAATGTTTACCGCTACTAGCGAACAGATGAGGAAAAAAGAAGCTTTTTTTCCCCCCTGGTCAGCAGCTTTCACTACAAAGTTGTTGCTGCACGCAGGTTAGCGATCAGCTGAGTTTGTTGCCCTCGAGTTGTTTTTTTCTCGTGGAAGCTGAGCGGGGAAAAAACAGCAAGTTGTAATGCTTCCTGCTTAGCATTAGCGCCCTGAGAGAAGGGTTTATTCTCCTTTTTGAAGTTTCTAATCTCAGCCCTGCTGCAGATCAGTCACCGATATCTCAGCTGAATTGGCAACCCTGCCCGACCTTTCGCTAAACCACTTAATAATGAACTCTGAAACAGCGATGACGCATGCAAATCAAGGTTAGCACTGTGTATTTAGGCTGCCATGACAATGTTTGCTCAAAACACAAAACAGGGAGAATGTTGCATTTCTCAGGTTTTGTCACACACAGTGTCTTGCACAAACAAGTCCCAGCTGAACCAACATTTTCCCTCCCCAGTCGTCTTCGGTGCTATAAAAGGACACAGAAAGCGATCTGAGGAGCTGATTTTAAACCACATGGCTTTTATATTTTCGGTGCGTGAAAATATCCAACCAGTTTTGCGTCAGATGTCACAGACGCGCAACTTGCACGCTCCGTATTACTCACATAACCACGCAGCGTTACTCAACCCAAAGCACGGAGTGGTTTTGTCTGTCCTGTGTTGGTATTAGTGACAGACAACATCTGAGACCTGTAATTATATCTCACCCGTCAGATTTCAACAGGCCGCAAAGACGGCTGCGACTGTGATCCTTTGGCAAAAAGCAAAAAAACCTTTTCCACAGTTGAGAAGAGCGTTGTTCTGTTAGATAATCTAGTGAGACGACTGAATGATTTTTCACAGGTTACAAAAACATTGAATACTGTGTCTATACAACTGCTGAATTAGAACTCACACTATGCAAATTTGACGAAAGAGTCCGACTTGGAAAGAAATAGGAAAATGACCCACTGAACACGATCATTTATGCAGCATGTTCTCGAGTGTGCGGTTGCACAACTCAGTGAGTTCTGCTGATAGTGTCACAAGACGTTATCAGCAGAAGCGGCAGCAGGAATATCACGGCATTCTTTCCATAGTGTAGTGTCTATACTATACTGCCTACATACCCCACCACCTGCACGCTGTTCACTCTGTTTGTATTCCACCACCTCGTCGCTGTTTAAACTGTCTTTACCATTTATATTATACTCTATTTATTTTTATTACACCAACATTCTACCTCCAGATATGTCCTATTTCTTCTATTTTATATTTTGTCTCAGTTTGTACATAACATAGATTGCTGTACTCCGGAATCGGGCAATGACATTTCGTTGAGGAAGGAATCACTGCTGTGTTTCTTTAATCAATGACTATAAAGAAAGTCTAAGTCTAAGTCTAAGTTAGTCTTATCTTTTGAACAGCATTATTCCCTTTTGTTACAGAAACTCATTTAGGATCAGCGTCCTGCATGAACTCCACTTGTTTTTGTGTGCTGGACAAGAATGCATGCTTTTCTTAACACCATAAGGATATGATAGACAGACGACGGAACATTTTTATTTTTTTTATTTTTATTTTTTTTACCACAAATGAATGCCTTTATTTTCCAAGACACAGTATATAACACACAGGTACACAGGAGAGGTATTAGCTCTCTCAATAATAAAATAAATCAAAGTCAGTACAGAACAAAACATTAAGAGTGGCAAAATGGAATGTAGCTGTTTCCATTTGTAATCTTTTACACGATCCATTTAAATAAATAGCACTCTGTAATAGTCTCTGTGGCTAGTGTTTCAAATCAATAGATATTCTTTGTTTACTTTCAGGAATGAAGAGAAAGAAAGTACTAAAGCAAAAGCAAAGACCGAGACAAGAACACAAATATTGTCCTCGTAGCAAAATGTCTTGATTATAGGCAAAGACGTTGAGAGGAAAGCATCAGAAACAAAGGCAGATCCCTTCTTCTAGACCTAAAAGTTTTTGTTCTTCCACCGAAAATTAAAAGTGTAAATCCAAAGTGCCAGTGAACTGACAGCCATGTCTGATACGAACAAACAGACACCAATAGAAAAACAAAGCAAAACAGTCCTTTTCAGGAGTTTTAAGTTGTCAAGTGCTACAAAGGCAGTTGACCTAGGCAGCCAAGGCCAGCTTATACAGACAACGTCCCCACTATTAATGTGCTGTGTTGTTGGGGATCAGCAGTCGAAAACATCACTTCAAACAAATCCTAGAAAAAAAACAAAACATTGTTTTTTTGTTTTAATATGTCACAGGTAAAGCACCACATCAGGCTCCTACAACTACGTTTGAGCTTCAATACTCCCCGACTCGACTCTTTCTCTCCTGGAGAGAACATAACAAGGAGGGAACAGAGGGGAAGAGGGCGAGGGGGGCGTGTCAGGGGTGTGTCCTGTGCTTTTGTCAACGGAGAGCGTCCCCCACTCCCTCCTGAAAGAACGAAGAAAAGGAGCAGTCTCACCGAGAGGAAAGTGCAAGTGAGGGGCTCGGGCAGCCCCGCCCTCTGGCACCGCGTGGCCACGACAGTGCCGGACCCCCCCCCCCGCTCCCCACCCCCGAGGGCGCCTCATAGTCCCACCGGGCAGAGGGAGGGTTGCAACCCGCCGCGCAAGACAACGAGGACGACGCTCTTCCCCAGAGCAGAGTGGCTCCGGCAAGGCCAGCTTTGCTCTTATGCGCTAAAACTGCGAAGACAGTCTGTCAGTCTGTCTGTCTGTCTGTCTGTCAGTCGCTGCTGTGACCCTCCAGCTGCGAGATGATGGTGATCAGGTTCTGGAGGCCGAAGATGAAGCCGCTGTCCTGGCCTTCGTGCACCACGCTGTCCTCCCCGTAATGCCGACAGGTGGTGTGAGCAAAGTCGATCATGCGCACGTCAACGGCGGCGCCGCTGGCCTCCCCGCCGCCACCGTGGGAGGAGCGACTGCCGCCGCCGCCGCATCCAGCCACGCTGCTGACACCACCGCCGCCGCGCTCGCGGGCGAGCGCGAAGCTGAAAGCACCCTCCTCCTCTTCCTCGTCGTCGTCGTCCTCCTCCTCTTCCTCGTCTTCATCGGACTGCTCGTCCTCGTCGCCCTCCTCTCGCCGCCGGCGCGGGGCCGGGGCCGGGCCGGCGGCCTGGGCGGCTGGCCGTCGTAGATGATGAGCAGCGAGCTGGAGTAGAAGCGGTAGGACTCGCAGGCCTCCAGGGCCGCCTGCATCTCCCGCAGCCGCCGCAGCACCGGCGAGAGCAGCTCGCGGCGCAGGCGGAGCCCGTCGTGGAAGAACTGGTAGAGGGCGTCCTTGAAGCCGGCCAGGGTCATCTTACGACCCTGGTATTTGTTTATGAACATCAGGTGGCCCAGGTCCGCCTGGTACACCTGCGGAACGACAAACGTGGACGCGGTCAGACGCCTGGTGTCAAACACCTGTCACAGCTGCACAGCAAAAAAACTACAACTGACCCACATGAATGACTTTGCACTATTAAGCCACTTGAACGCCTCTGCAAAATAGAAACATTCCGCTGCTATTACTGTTACAAATTTCAAACTCTGTTGCGACCTCGTTTGTTTTGATCGAGTATCAGTAAATGTCTAATCTCTTTACTGTGCATTTATTTATTGATTAAATGCATAATGTTGGGACATGTCAGTACGTGTCAGTACATGTTTTTTTTTAAAATTTATTTTATTTTTTTTGTACTTGTACCTTGAATTTATGGCCACTGTGAGACAGTGGGAAACGTAGTTTTGATCCCTTTGCATGTCTGGTACATGTGGCGAAACTGACAAATAAAAGTGAGCTGAAAGGAACCGAGTGGCGACAACCCACCTGCATCCCGCAAAGTCGCACGCCGATGGAGGCCGACGTGCTCTGCTGACACTTGCGGATCTGGTTGGCCTTCTTCTCCTCCGACGCGTCGTCGCCGTGCTGCCGGGTTCCCATCTTCAAATCCAGCACGCACGGCACGGCGTAGCGCCACGTCAGGTTCTCGAGGAGGATGAATTCTTTAAGGGGGAGGTCAAGGATCACAGCAAAGACAGAGAAAAAGACAAAGACTGGTACGAAGATGTATGTAAACACAGTGCGTGGTGGCTCAGCAGTGGAAGGATACTGTATTGATTACGGTGCTTCGCGTTCTCCTTCATCCTCTGCAGGTGCTGCTGGTGACATTTAAGACTCCAGGGGTTGTGTATGAACTGCGGCACCCTGTTGCTCTTCTCCAGGCTCAGGTAGAGGACCTCTGCTTGCTGATGTTGCTGCATATCATCACGGTTAAAACTGCAAACAGGAAGGGGGGGAGGGTGAGTTTGGCCATCGAAGGGCATCATGTCGAAAATGAGAGCCCTCCACCGACTCCTACCTCATGAATTTGTCCTCTTTGCGGCCGTGCCTCGACCTCTCCTTGCTGTAGTTGTCCTTTTCTATCTTGTTGCTCCACTTCAGCATCTTGCTCTTGGGTTCGCAGTCTGACGCAGGGTCGTGGTTCTCCAGGTCCCCAGTTTCGCTGTGCAGAGGGTAGGCGATGAGGCACAGGTTCCCTTCCTCATCCTCCTCAAAACTGACCGACACCACACCTGCGATGGGCGAGGGGAAAGAAAAAGCTGTGACTTCATGTCATTTATTGCTGCCAACCGCATTAATGCAGACATGAGCTAAAGCACATTTACATGTTAGATGTGCGAGAGAAAATGTTGATGAGAGAAGAAAAAATGGACGCCAGAGAGAGAGAGAGAAAATATCACACAAGGCCAAGATGAATAGAGTGAAAAGTTGTTTATTAAGCAACTGCTTAGGTCACCGTGAAAAACACACAACACATATTACTATCATAGATAAAAAGGAAATTGAGCTTCTCTATTCATGCGGTGAGAAAACATACACTTGACAACAGCAGAGACGATACAAATTACAGTCACTGTTATAATCACTACAGCCAGTGATTGGTTTAATAATATAACACAAACATTTAAAAACTGAACATGTTAATGGAGTGGGGTGACAGACAATGACTCTAGATGTAAACCAGAGAGGCAAAGCAAATTTAAAGGAAACACAATGGAGGAAACTCCAGATAGCAGATAACGTCCATTAGCACCCAAAAAGTCCCTAAATGGGCCTGTGTGGCCCTTCTTTGTGCAGTGCAGGGGTGTTGTGTTGATATGAACGCCACAGCTGCAGCAGCAGATAGGGAAAAGGTGTCAGAGCTGATCAACAGACAAGGACAGCAGCAGCAGCAGCAGCAAGCAGTGTTCCAACCGGATGACTGGCAGGAGCCCACTCGTAATTTACAAAACCACACAGAAAAAAAACCCCTCATAGTAAATACAGTAATAATCGTTTGTTCTATGACACCACCTAAACCTTCAGTCAAAACAAGCGGCGGCATTTAAAAGGCAGGCTCGAGCTATGGGCCCGAGGACCCAGCGCCTCCATTTTTTCCGCAGCCCGGAGCCTGGCTGACGTCATGCGTGCAGACGTCACCGTCCTGCAGGGAGGCTCGAGTCGGTCCTGTCATCCTCTTCCCACCAGCACGGCGAGTGTGGGAACTTGTGAGTCACTTATAAAAATTTCTCCGCCAGTTAAGGCGTTTATGGCGTTTTAATCATAAACTATTCCATAAGGTTTTTTTTAAAGAGTTACTCACTGCAACATTAAGGGCTTCCGCTGTGGAAACCGGGTTCACGGAGCCTTCTACAATGCATTTAAATGCCACATTCAAACCCTAATTCAAACCCCGGGCGCTCCCGTGTCCTAGTACCGGTACCGCTGGCATTTAGTGCACAGTCTTGTAGTCTGATTTCAGGTACTGCGAAAAACCAAGTGGGATAAGCAGCTATTCCGGTCTGCTCTTTTAAAAGGCAAGGGGGAACTCCAGGTCACACGACCAGCGCAGACAGCAGACCGTCACAGTGGAGGAAACATTCCGAGGGCCGAGAGCAGCGCCGCCTTCTCATGTGCAGTCCGACTCATGTTGGTCTTTTAATAGTCTCACGCTGTGCCACTGCGGAATCAGATAGCACTCGAGTCTTCCCTGTGCCCCAAGATGTCTTTAACATCATGTTCTAGGTTTGATCTATCCTTGAGGGAGAAACCACGTGGGAATATGGACCTAGTCAGGACACGCGATATTGCAAAAACAAATTTAAAACATGGAGCGCTTTGGGTGAATCTCCTCAAGTGACTTGTAAATGTCTTGTTAATAAGGTTTCTGGTGGTTTGTCCCATTTATTTTCTATCCTTGTGGGACTATATTTCACACCGGAAATGAAACTCTGTGAGGAGGGACATGCTAACCGAAGACACCCCTCCTTCCCCCGAGCAGGTGGTCAGGCCATCGGCTTGGATGCCACTCAAAAAAAGGCCGTTCTTCAGTTGCCCGGAAGTGACTGGCTGTGCTCGGATGCGAGTGAATTTGAAGCAAAAACAATCTGACAATCCGCAGCTACGATTGCAGGCTCACCACTTCTATGGAATTAATTATTATAACTAAAGATTTGAGTCCACGCGTCATCATCTTAAACAAGCAAGAACAGCCCGGATGTTTCCACATTTCGCTAAAAACGAAACACAAGATTCACACAGATCGTTCTACATTAACAACAGAGGAGGAGGAGGAGGAGGAGGAGGCGGGATTTGGCAGCTGCCAAAAAAACCCCCAACAACCCCATCAACACACATGCGCAGTGGCGACAGACGCCTCGACCCCCCTGTTTTTCAGCGCACACACACACACACACACAGGATGCTGCTTCTTACCTTTGTACAGAGGGGTGAACTTCCTCATCTCCGGAGGCAGGCTCTTGTAGAACTGGTGCTCCCGAGGAATGAGGGGCTTGCAGATGGTCTGCTCCCCGAACCGCAGCACACACGAGTGGCCTCCCACCTGGTGCACGAAGGGCTCAAGCATGACCCCTTTCCCGGGGTAAGGAGTCCCGTCCGCCTGCATGAGGGCTTCCAGAGCGGGACTCATCCTCACTCCGCATCGGACAGCTGAGCTGGGGGGACCCACGTCGCTCAGGCGGCACGAGGCTCGGCAGCTCGTCTCGCTCTCTATCCTCGAGCTCGCTCGCTCGCTCGCTCGCAGTGCGCGTCGGCTCGCAAGGGGGCGCTGCTGGTCGCCTGCACGAGCTAGCGAAAAAAAAGAGGCAACAACAAAGGGCTGACGGAAGGGAAAGAGGGCGACAGCGAATCCGCTATCCCCCCCCTCTCTTGTCCAAGTCGGAGGACAAAACTACAAGGCACCCCCGTTGAACGACACACTCTCCTTGTTCGGACTTGTAACAGGCCTGAAAAACGACACCTATTTTGCCGTGAAGGCTGCTTAAAACGTTTGTGCGCTGCTCGCTATTCTCTCCGCGACTGGCTGTGACCGAAACTGACGACGATGCTGATCCCTCAGCTAGACAAACAGCTCGGGCAGGGCTACAGGCCCCGCCCTCCCTCCCAACAGCCAGCCAATCACAGGAGCCGTGTCTGTCGCTGGGAGGAGACAAGGTGCCGAGGAGAGGATCAAGCAGATCAAACAAACAAAGAGGAAGGAGAGAGAAAACAGGGGAGGAGGGAGGCAAGAACAGGAAAAATACTAGACGTAAAAATACAGCAGGGACGGCATTTGGAATTAAATGTACACTTGGGACAAATCGTCCGCGTATGTTTATTTACACCTTTTCCCTGTGACATTTATAGCGAGATGCATATTGGTGCTTTAAAAGCTGTTGAGTGGCTGGTCATCAGTTTCCGCAACCCTGACACCCACGGGGGTATTTGAATTGTTGCATAGAAAAAACTTCACCTAGATTTTCTGTAGTTCGTAATTTGCACACACACACACACACACACACACACACACACACACACACACACACACACACACACACACGTATATATATATGTGTGTGTATATATGTATATATAATATATATACATATATACACACATACATAACACTGTAAATATGAGCTAATACGATTGTTCAAATCTTTTTCAAGATTGACATATCATAACCTAAATAATACAAAAAACACATCGAGATGAACACAATCTGAGAATATAACACAATTTCTGATCGGTATACAGCATGGTTTGAATCTGTGCATCAAGCGTTGTTTCAAAAATATATAAATGCATCCCTTGCAAAGTAAGATGGACAGTCCAATGCATACAATTACCGTCCCTTCCTCTAATCTCTAACCTCTGTGCAAATATGACATTTTCAGTATAATCATTGCATTTTGGTATTAAAATATGGCAGTTGCATAGGAATACATTGTCGTTTAGTAAAGAAAAAATAGCTGTATTTTGGACCGATGGAAGTCGAGGCCATGTATTTATAAATACATTTATAATTAATTTTCTGTTTTCTTAAGATAACAATGTTTTTTGTGATAATCTAGGCAGAACTTGCGGATGATCACAAAATGGGTCATGTGACCCCATCATCCAGATTTGGCAGACTGAAAGCAGGACTTATGACCTGACATCATGAAAAGGGCTGAAACACTGACTGAAACAGTTTCACATACACAGGGAAACAAACAAATGGTCCTTGTTTTTATTTGTTTTCATTCAATGTAAGAAAACAAAGGGCATTTTCTGATTGCAGTCCCTGCATGTGACCAATTCAACATGCTTTGGATTTTTTTTGGTTTTTTTTCATGCGTATCAAAAATGTCTGACTGGTGGCCTGGCTAGACAAAGCTAAAGTAGGCCTACTGTAGCCCGGATCACTGGACGACCTAATCACACACTAATCTCTGATGTACCAGTTCTGCACTGGGATTACATGTGGGAAGAAAAGATCCCACATTCAGGCTGCGAGGGGATTAAATGATCAGCGCTTGAAGATGGAGTTCTGTGTTAGTCTGCGTTCCTGCAGGAGTGGGCTCCCCGGTGGTCTGCTGTGAAATGTGGAACAAAAGGGCAGGCTGAGAATTTGGTGTGCAGGGCACTGTGTGAAACTGTGTGAAACTCTGTGTGTGTGTGTGTGTGTGTGTGTGTTTTAGAAGGTACACCTTGTCCTTCCCAGATGTTCTGATCCCAGGAACAATTTAGATCTAATCATTTCAAACCATGTCACCTTGCTGTGCATCTTTGGCCTGTGATTTTAAAGCTACAGTGGTACCGTGAGCCAACGCACCAGGAGTCAGACCTGAACTTTCTGTCTGCGCTCAAAACTTTGAGAAAAAACTTTAGTCTTCAAACTAATTTATTTTACACATTTAAGATACATTGTGTTCTATGAATCAAAAGTAAGAAACAACTCGAAAACGGGAAGTCCCTCTGGAATGCTTATAGACGTGGTCAACCTGTCTAATAAACATGTTATTCTCTAACCCTGTTTTTTAGCGCATTAGATGACTTGCATTTCGTGACTTTGCGTTTCGAGGACACACGAAGGATCCGAATAAGCTTGTAAATGTATGAGAACAGAGTTTCCACCCCGTCACCCTGGCTCTTCTGCTGCATCAGGGTTATGTCATCTCCGAGCAGCTTTCCTTCGCATGTCATGGTCCTGTGCTGCAGGACAATAGGCCCAGGCTGTGTCACTGGGCCCTCCAGCCAGCTATGACATAGTAGAAATTCATCAGCCTAATGCTCACTGAACAACGAGAGGCATTCTCAGAGCAGAGTCAGCACTGTGAACTCCACCCATCAAAAGCAGCAGAATCTCTGTCTCTGACACACCCGGGCAAGGTGAAGGGCAGTTCCAGCGTCAGAAATTGTAAACACATTAAAAAAAAAAAGAAAGGAAATGCAGCACAGGGAGACGATGGACTTTTGCTGTGGTGGGTGTTGATGGCATATTTGGGATTGGTTGGGCAGCATGTACGTTTGTCAGGGCTTCAGGGGCCCTGCTCAAGGGCCTTCAGTGGTGGTGATCAGGCTGGAGATGAGCAGTGGCCCTCTTTACCCCAGCGGAAATGTCCTGTTGGTCCAGGGAATCAAACCAGCAGTCTTCCAATTATGAGCTTGCTTCTCCAACCTCTGGACCACCACTACACTGCAGTGGCTCACTGTGCTGTGTGTGAGTGACATTTTGTTGTTGTTGTTGCTGTCACTATGCGATTTACTGCGTTACTGCTCATTTACTTCAAGTTGCAAAAACAACTTAACGATGCTGATGGTTATTTTCCGACAGATGTAGGTTTCCTGAACTTGATTTGGCGTTTCCAAATGACCTCGTACGCACGTGCTGGGACTGTGAGAGGAAACTGGAGAACCTGGAGAGATTCCATGCAGGCATAAGGAGAATAGCAAACTACACAAAGACCTGGGAATACAACCCAGGAACAAACAAACGAACAAAACAGCCCATCTAGAAATGTGCAAAAGAAGAAAATAAATGTTATAGAGCTGAAAAGGTAATTTATCGGAACAGGACCCATTTAAACAATTTATTATACAATTATAATTTTTATTACAATTTGCATTGTTGCAATAAATGAATGATACTGGCCAATACAGTGTGCTCTTACTGACCTTGAAAGCGTGACCCATTTAGCTCAAACCTGTTACCAGCATTAACTCAGTGATATCAAATAATAAATAGTAACAGTCACTCATTTGTATGCAGGATTGGCCCACTTTGATGAGTGGACGACTTTGGATGTTGTTTAGCTCCATATTTTATTATAATTATTTTTTTTTAATTCTGTAGGTTATATTCATGTCTTTTCTTTTACATTTTGTGCAAATTATTATTTTGAGAACAGGTTTGATTAAACTTTGTTCCTTTGTATAGGAAGAAATTTCAAAGTTGGTCCTCACGCTCGTACTTGCAGCCCACTATCCTATGAGTTGTTATTATGTTTGTAATGCAGTAACGCAGCTCAACTGTTGGCTTGAGCCTTGAATGGCTGTGTCTCCAGGTCACGATTGGACTTGTTCCAAACGGATATATCAGTTTGATAGCTAGTTGATATTCTTGGTCAAAGGAGAGCCAGTCCCACGTATTTAAGAGCATGAGGCTAAAAACAGCTCCTGCAAGATCATCAGCGGGGGATTTTTATAACAGCCCTAATCTGCAGATGTGATAGCACTTTTATAGCCCCTCCCTCTCATTTCAAGACACGTGAGGAAGTGGAACTCGGGGGAGTGCGAGACTTTGCTACAGAGAAGGGATGGGCCCACGTGCTCTGTCGACTCCTCCAGCTCGTGTTTATGCTGATGAGAATTGCTGACACACTCGAAGACAAAGTAACGTCAAGGGGAGACCTGTGTATTCTTGTGTTCTGAGCAAATGTTCATGCCCTCCCTCTCAGTCCACACACTTGAAAGGGAAACTGTGTTCAAGGACGCTGACTGGGAGGAAGGGTTTATTTTGGTCAGCGGGCCTAATCCTCAAGCCCAATCAGCTTCGAAAATTTTTCAGTGCCTCTCCCAGACTCTTGAACTTGAACGAACATGTGGATGGTTTTATCTTGGCACACGAGTTGTGTTTGGACAGTTTATTACGAGCCAGTATGCAATAAGGATGTTTAGCTGACAGAAAGGAGAACCATAAAACGTGAGCCAGGGCAATATACGTAGAGTAAACACAGAAGCGAAACGATAAGGCCTAATGGAGCTCCTATTCTAGGAAATCCAAGCTACACACTTCTGTTTTAGACACCTCGAACTGTTGACACAGGGAGGGAAGTATGAAGGCAGCAGACAGAGGCTGATAAAATTAGAGTTATCAGGTTTACACAGCACAGGTTAGTATTTGAAGAAGAATCAACCCGATAGAATTCAGACTCAGAAAAAATGAGTCTTACAATCTTAAATTCTGTCATTGTCAGCTCATTGCCAGTCATTGCAGTTATTACATAAAACAAGTGCATTTCCTGAAATGTGTTGGCATTGGCATTCAAAACAAATTCCCGTAAGCCAGTTCCCTCCAGGTCAGTGCATCTGTGCACGCGCGCGTCTGACGCACTCACACTTCAGGTCGCTCCAGCGAGCGAGAGCTGAGGAGACACGTGCAAAACATAAAAAACGCCCGACCCGATGCCTTCAGCAGCGCAAAAACCGTCAACAGCAAATGACCGGGATCAATGCGCCGCCAGACGACCCGGCGCTGGTCAAGCTCGCGGTGTTTGGGGATCGCCGCGGAATCTTCAGCTTGTTGGAAATGATAACAGGCGGTCAACCTTACACGTCCACAAACAAGCGGCTGGACCCTGACCCACTTAGCAGTTGGCAGCTGACTGCTCTTCTTAAGTTCTTCTTAAGAGGAGGGGTGGGTCTGGTTGAAGATGAGGTGGTGGTGGTGGTGGTGGGGGCCCTCCGAGGGTATCTGATGGTAAACAGGCTTTTCACACTGAAACGTGAGGCCCGAGGAATTCAAAAGGAGAAATGAGTGAGTGAGCGAGCGCATGGGCAAACAAATATCCAAGAATGCCCCCTCCACCCTCCACCCTCCACACACCCAGACACACACTCACTACCCCCCTGTACGTTTTCATTGCTCACATGCCTGGGCAACAAATAGTGGAGTGTGTTTAGGTGCCTGAGTGTTTTTTTTACACCCGGCAGATCGATGCAAATCCTTCTCCATCACATCACCATGGGAACAGCGTTGAGAGGACAGCATGCATGTCAGCAGTGTTGGAACTGTTTTTTGCAGGTTTCGTTAGGTCCCTGGAAGATGTGATACACACTGATATTCGAGCATGTTTCCAGAGGATGTAATCCTTACGATACCAATAACAAACAACGTGGTGTGGTTTAAAAGGAGTGAGTCACCAAAAGCTTTTCACTGCCTTTTATTTTTATTATTTAGGCAAACGCAGCAAGGTTATATATAGTGCTCGCTCTGTTTCACAGCTCTGCTGACACGACTGTCAAATCCAATTTTAATCTTAAAAACCTTTTACACCAGGTCCCAAAATACCTTGAGCTTTCGTTTTTGTGTCCAATTCTTGGGCGAGTCTCCATCTCTGCTATAGTATTTCTCCAGGATTGGGGCGGCAAAGTTCTGCCAGCCTGCCTTCCCGTCTGCCTGCCTGCCTGCCGGTAGCATTTGGGTAGCTTCCAAACTGCATCACTGAGTCTGGTACACGTGCTTGGCTCACTTCCTCTTGCCCTACATCCTGCCCTGACTGCCTATTATCATTTCTGGACACATGTCTATTTGTGCAAAAAGCAATTACAGGGACGACTAAAGGCTTTTTTTCTCTAGACATTGTGCTTGTTCTGGACTTTGTTGCTCTCAGTTTGTATGATTTACAGGGATTGCGAACTGAATTTTGTGTTTCCTATGTTTTAATACTGTTTTTCCAATGACAAAGTTGAACTAAGAATATATTATAATTTTACGTATTAGTATGTACAATCATTGTGTATGAATGGCACGACAAATGCAGTCTGGCCATACTCATGCTGTCCTCTTATAAGGAGAGTGTATTAATTTAGCGAAGTTGCCCTTTGCCACAGCCAACCTTGCTCCCTGATATGTCAGTGTCCCAGTAAAAGCTGGCTGTTGCCACATTCGCTACTTAGCAGCAGTGACACTTGATGCTTGTCACTGCGCCGTGATGAGCTGTGGTGCCCTGCCGTGTTACACTAAACTCCTGCCAAAGCTAATCAGAAGCAGGCAGAACCAGTTTTTGTCTTATTCTTTGTTTTAAAGTTGTCCACGTTTGGCGAGACTCATTAAAATCGCAGAATTCATTGTTTACACGCTTTTAGAAGCTTCTAGCTTTTGCTACAAGTAAACTGGAAATCTCTGTTGAGCTGCAGACGGCTCAGACTGAAGCTGGGGCATGAATTTGTGACTCATAGTCTCAGTGATCCACTTCCTTGTAAAATCAGCAGCAACAACAACAACAACAACAACAACAAAATAATCTGCCATGCAACCCTAATGGCAAAGGCTTTGACTTGCTCATCTGGCTGAGATGTGGTAGCCAGGAAGAAATTAAGATATTTCATATGATGTGGAAGATAATTGATACATAGACATCCTGTATATGGAGGATTTGTTTTAAAGATCTTTATTTGAATACATTGATAGATAGATATTACACAGGTCAAGTCACTGCACAGAACATATAGTACTCCATTAGTACATGTTAGTACCATAGTACACAGAAACAAACGTTATGTAAAAGGATTTTTTGTCACGTCAAAGTCAGCTAGAAAACATTTGTCCAAGCTAAAAACAATTGCTGCTTGTGAAAAAACAGCAACAACTCCTGGTAAACAAAGTAATAATTATGAATATGTTTTTCCCATTAGTGAGCGTCAATATGGATCATGTCCAAAACTGAGTGAAAAACACAGGAAGCCCACGCACATTGACAACCTTGGTGGGAGTCGACCGTCGAGAGAAAGAAAACAACTTTCTAGCTTCTTGGTCTGTGCCAGTTTTTTTTTTCACTTTCTGTAACATGAGAGCTGTCTTATCTCTCCGCTATCTTGCTTGCGGCTTTCTCTCAACATAAAGCTCATTCAGCGTCGGGCGAGAGAGGCAGTGAGTAAATATGAAAGCAGACAAGCTGTGAGATTCAGCCTTGAACTGAGTGACTGAAAACACAAAGTTGAAATGACATCATGCGAGTCGTGCACTGGGACACTTTGCGCTGCGCAGTTCACTGTATATTAACAAGCTCCATATGACTGGAACATGCAGAGGGGGAGAGAGAGAACAAGAGAGTGAGGGGTCCGATTTCTATAAACAGACCACTCCCCCTCCTTGTCCACGTGCAGGACATCACATGTTCCTAGGGAGTGCAAAAAAAACCAAAAACCCTAAAACCATACTATTTTGATTTTACACACGGACGCACAGAGACACACATGCGTAAAAGAGGGCTTTGTGCACGCTTGAGATCCAGTCCAAAACAAACTCAAGGACTTCTGAGAAAGAAAAGCTCATGGGGTCAACTGGGAAAAAATAACAAACAAAAAAACTCAGTGGTCGGGCAAAAATGAAACGCAAAGTAAGAGTCAAGCTTCAATGAAATGTTTTGATTCCATGCAAGTATTATGGAGTTGTCCTTCAATCTCTTCTCAAAGCTTTGGTGTGGTAAATGTTTTTGTCCACAGTCGACAAATAGTTAATCAAGTTTGTTGGTTAAGTTAATTAAGGGATTTGTTTTTGCTCTTTCCACACATATTCTTTCACCCAGCGTCCATACGCCGTGCAGTGTTCTCACTGCATAGTTCAGAATGCTTCCAGGAAAAGTGAGGCAAACATCTGCTAAAAGTCAGCGCCCAGGCTCCTCCCCTCTTGGCTGTACCTAGTGAGGGTGTTGTTGTTTTCCGTCTGGCTCGCTGGAGTTCCCTTACAGTGCAGGCATGCGCACTCACCTACCTTCATGCAGATGTGTGCTTCTGACAGAGGGGAACGAGATCATATCTTCTGCCGCGTTACATAAGAGTCCAGTGAATCCAATCTAACTGTACTTGGACCCCATGACATTATATTGACACAATGTGCCGCTTGTCCGCAAGTCACAGCAGCCATGCTGCAGCCGTGTTTTGAACAGAAAAGCAGCTGCCCCGCTGGCACCTTACGCAGCGTTCCCCAGGGCCAAAGTTTGAATGTGAAATATGCAGCAAAGAACCCCAGAGTGGATCTGGTAGCAGTTTGCCCTCGCCTTCTTTAAGTTCCAAACTTAAACTTAACTCTAGTTCAGAAAAAAGAGATGATAGGCCAGTTTACATGAGAGGCACGTCTTTACGTCTCCATAATAGAGATTTCAGTATGAAGCCACACAAACAACAGGAAGTAAAGAATCGACAGCTATTGTGTCTAAACATAAAAATCTACAGCTTTTAAATAAGAATAGGATAAAATAAATAAAAAAAGAAAGATTGAACAAAAAGGTTTCGTTTTTGGGATGAAGATTACAAGATCTTTAAATGCCTGCGTGTATCTGACCTTTGAATAAGTAGTGTATCACTTAACATCAGTGTTGGCTAGTAATCTATAACTAAGCAATCCACGACTGTAATTAAAGTACTTTTTGAGTAAAGGAGTAATGTAACTAGATTACTGTGGCAAAACTGGCAATTATATCATAATTACTTTATCAACTAATTTGTTACTTTTCCGAAATCTTCCTAATCATTTTAACAATATGGGCAGTGCAAAAGTTAACGCTAACTAAAGCAATTAGTAAAGTAATTAGTTATTGATTACTTATGAAACAAAGTAGTTTAACAATTAGATTACTTTATTACGGGGTAATCAGTAATCAGTAATCAGTAGCATTACTTTTATGGAGTAATCCCAACAACACTACTTAACATGTTGTGGTAGGAACAGGAAAAAACAAGAGCCATATTTGTGTCATGTAGTCTTTTGACCTTGATCATGTTTTCACATTAGCTTCAGCTGTCAAAGAATGATGTTGCCCCTGACACATCCAGCCTGATCATTACTAAATATTCAAGAGAAGCTCTCAGTGCAGAAGCAGAAGCAGAAGCAGAAGCAGAATGATGAACATTTATGAGGTTACTTTATGTAATGATCCCGTTCAACTGTGGCAACGGCAGCTGCCACGGCAGTAGAAGACAAGAGCAAACACACCACAGAGTATTTGTTTTTAATTAGCACCCTGGCAGCCAGCATCACTAATTAGTGCTATCATGGAGCCAAACCATCAATATGTGACAAAGTTAGCAACAGCAGCATCCGGCAGCTCTCTTGCTTGCTGAGTGTTCTGGCTGAAAAGAAAGCCGTCAACAGCAGGGACACAATAACAACTCCTTGTCATGTGACACCATGCGAGTTGTTTTGGGAATTATCACAGAAGTCGACCATGTTTAAAAAAAAATATTGTTAAATGGATGCAATAAAATAGTAGAAAACACATTTTTGTTTGATAGTTTTGCTTTCCAGTGGACCAGTTTTATAACAGATGTCCTCTATTACTAGACCAATAAAACCAAAGTACAGGCACATTCCTATTTGTTCTGGAAGCCCATGCCAGTCCACGTGCTACAGCTAGCTGTCCTTCCATGAACATATGCCTAAAAGGCCAAGACAGGCCAAAACAGCAAATATTGCCAAGACCCCTTTGATTCACATTCTTATTGTGCCCGGCAACAAAGGCGTGGCCACTAAACTAATTAAAATGAAAGTCAGCAGGGGCCCAACGAATTGGGAATAATTCAGAAAGAAGAGAGAGAGAAAGGCAGATTGTGATGATGAGGTACCAAACGCTGGATGAGTCAGAGTCTATTTAAAATGAAAGTAAACAATAAACAACAGCTCTCAGGGTACAATTTAATTGTTTCATTTGTGACTTCATCATTAAGATCTCTCAGGGTGCACAAGACAGATCAGGCAGAGTGATATCTTGAGTTTCAGTGACCTCTTCATACAAACCACACCTCTGAAAAATCCAAAACATTTGTGATGAAAGAGTTATAGTGTCCAGATGGTTGTGTTGACTTGGGAGTGACATTCGGCCAACATGTTTCACAAATCAAGTGGGGGAAGAGAGAGGCCTCATACGTTCTGAGAACTGCTGACAACAAATTGCAGTTCAGCGCTTTGGGAGCTTTCAGCAGCCAACAATGATTCATAAATGTTCCGAGTAAGCATTTCTAGGAAGTGCTCTTGAAAGTCCTGTAGGAGATGCAACATAGAAATTCAGGGCCAAATATGCTGTATTCTGGAGATATGATCATGGTAAAAAAACAAACTCCACTTGGGTAAACAGGTAGAACTTAAGCCACATATTGAAGCTACTGACACTGTTAAACAGCAATGTGGAGCAGGTTTGGAATAACATTCATCATAAATAGTGCAGTCAAATGTGGGCTGAATATAACGAGGACCAGTAACACATTCAGCTCATGTTCACGTGTCAGGAGCTTCCTCAATTTTCCATTACATTCAGTCCGTGCTGATCCATCACTGTGATGCTGGTCAATAACACAATGTGTCAGTTGCTTCAGATGAATCTGTACGAGCCAACTGGCAAAAATAGAGCGATTGATTGGTCACTTTGTCATAGCTGCTGTGTTGCTCTAGGCTCCCAGTATGTTCCAGTTTTCTCAATCTAGAAACAGGTTGATAGTAATGGTGCGAGGTCAGTTTCTGTCTATATGATTCCTCTCTTTAGGATTTTTGTTTTATCTGTAGCAGATTCAAAAAAAGGTGCCATGTGGCTGTGAGCATGACAGTTTTAAGACTTGCAATCCAATAGGGCCCTTTAATCCCGAGCTTCGCTATCAATCTGATGTTTAGTCCGAATGGGATTTTGGTAGGTAGAACCTGCAATTCCCTCCATGGCTATTATTTGTGTATTAAAACTTCCACTAAGGGGACATTCCATTCGAACAGACCTCAACAGCCCCAGACTTGTCTCTCAAGCTGCTGAAAATGACATCAGACACAAGGCTGTGTCATGTCATGTCAGTCAACATCTGCTTCTCCAGAATCAGAGGTGGCTGTTATTGAGTCAGACCTGGGGACAAAATTTCATTTCCTATCGCATGACAAACACACAAATTGTCCAAGTGTTTCCCTTCCTGCTCTCTGACCTGCACCATGCTAAAATGAAATGAACCACTTAAGGCATTTTGCTGGTCTGAGGCAGTTTGGGGATTCACTCCACAGGAAGGGAGAGAGGCATGCTGGGTAAGACAAACCCTGCCACAGCTACCCTGGAAATACACTGCGTCAGCAATTTGTGAGTCACAACGTTTTCACAGTGTGAAGTGAACAACTTGAGCAAATTGTAAACACAATTGACAAAATTAACTATTAGACTTGAAACTCTTCCTGATTTAAAAAAAAAAAAAAGAAATCCATGCAAAAATGAATTGTTTCCTTACACATATTATACTATATATAGTAAAGGATTACATCCTTACACAGATATTTCATATTTAAACTGCAAAAAATTCACAAATAATCTATAATCTATTTTTAAATGTGTTTTATGTTGAAATTATTTGAATTAACAGTAGTTGTCATTATTTTCTTAGATGATATTAATTGGTAAGTACTGTTCATTTCAGTTTTTACTGTTTCATAAGAGATTTTGTCCCTAAATTCACAAGGCTTTTTTGGAAGAGTGGACATGGATGCAAGCTGCAGTTTTCCGAGGCTCTATAATGAGTCAGTGAGTCCCAGCTCTGAGCAGCCGTCTTTGAGCACTGCAGCGATTTTCTGCCTGTACTCAGTGCACGTGATGATGGGTGCACGTTTCAGCAGCCCACAATTTGCTGCACCTGCTTGTCCCTCTTCAGGTCTTTCCTTCTGCTTGAGTCACAGCAATTTATACCGCTTCTAAAACATCCCATTACAGAATAAAGCACATCTTTTAGTGGCATGTCCTCTAAATCAGAGTGCCTTTGTATTGTTGAGTTAATGGCGTGCTGAAATGGAGAGGTTTAAAGAATGAGATCTACAGTCATGTTTTCCTCTGGTTTCCTCTGGTTTTTTTTCCCATCGTCTTTCTCTGTGTTCCGTTACCAAAAAACACAAATCTTTCTGACAGTGATGCTGTTGATTAGCTCTCCGGAAAAAAATTCTCCTCTCTGCTCTGCATCCCCTCAGCATCTCTCCCTTTCTCGTTCTCTGCCACCCCTTTCTTTGCTGCGGAGTGGAATTTTCCAAGCACAGCGAGTGCTGCAGTGACCCCAGAAAGGATGACAGGATGAGGGAAGGGTTAATGCTGCTTAACAGACACCAGGAACAAAGGCACGGTGCAAAAGCATGACGCAAACAATAAACAGAGAGGACAGAGGATGTCCTGCTTCACATGTGCACTAGTAATATCTAAACTGTAAGGTAATAAATGGCTTGGAATGCGTAATATAATGCCTAATACATGCAGTGTGAAGCAAACATTTCAGTGAAATGCATTGAAATTAGGATCTGCATTGCACAATTTGCATAAAATATATCTCAACAACAATTTTCTCACTAGTATTTAGATTACAACCAAATGCACAGTGAACAAGAAAATGATCACAGCTCGCACTGTATTGCAACAAGGTAATATATTGCAACATCACATAACCCATGGCTATGTGTTAAGTTTGAAAAGTGTCTTTATTCACTGCGAGGAGCAAACGTTTCTCAGCAGCTGATCCGATAGACAGATCCTGCTCTGTCCTCCGTGTGAACGTGGGGGAGGAGGCGATCGGAAATGTGCTGAGGACACTCAGTGATTGCAGTGCGGAAACGACGGCACACTGTGTGGCTGCAGCCGAGGTCGTGCCGAGGCTAAATGGCTGGCTCCTGTATTTGCTGCAGTGAGCCTGGGTGACATTGATGACGCTGAGGAAAAGAGATGGTGAGGTGTGCGTGCGGACCACGCCGCTGATGTGGATGTGACATCATTTACCTGCTGCTGCAATGGAGTTTTCCTTCCCTTCGAGTCCAGTCACCTCAGCAGGTTGAATTTTCGTCGCACATGCACGCTCTCACGCACACGCAGGTAAAGATGACTGTACGTGTTTTGCAAGTTTTAATACATGTCGGGTCATTCTGAGCTGGAAAGACTGCTCTCCTTTCTTTCCATCACACATACATAGTGTTGTAGGTTTAACTATGGTCTTGAAATCCACACAGTTTGTGATCAAGTTTAAAATGTTAAATCTTTTGACTTGGCTACTCAGCTTGAGTAGTTGGAAGCAAGGCATTGTGGGTCTTGGTAAGTGTGGCAGAGTGACGTATCGAATAATGGAGAATAATATTGCCCCAAATCAGTTGGATAACTTGATATTTCCAGCTTTCTGTCAACCACTGTAAACACCCTCATTGGGCTACTGCCCAATCATCAGTTGACAAATATGTTGCAATAAGGGCAGTTTAATCAGAAATGACAATCAAGTTAAAAGTAGAAGGAACAGCAGCGAATGCCTTTACTCCCACTTGGCTTTGTCAAGAGTTTGGCTACTAAACACAACAGCGCATTGGCCACCAAAAGGAAGCATTGCAATTAAGGAGTATTCCGGTATTTGTCAACAAACTCCTTATTTTATTTCTTATTACACTAGATATTTTCCATATACAAGCAAATGTGCAGAATCTAAATTGCTACTGATAAAGGTGGAAAGACTCAATTCTCTGCCTTGTACTAATCTAAGGACTTATAAAATACATCTTGGCAGGACTTTTTCTTTTTTGAGTTTCAAGGGAAGTGTTTGGCACCAATTTCACAGAGGAGTGACACTGCTCTATTAACCGCCATTTGTTATTCTGCCACCAAAGGAAACTAAGCGTAGGAAGAATCTGTTCTTGCATTCACACATCCAGAGACACAGTGGAAACAACTCAAAATCCAAAAAGAGGAAGATGTACCATTAAAAAAAATAAATCAGCTAGAAGTTAATTCCATGCGAAGACGTAAAAAAAAAAAAGTGACGTTATGTCAGACTTTCTCAACCTGAAACTTATCCCGCAGCCTCCTGTCAGCGCTATAGGAATGTAACTTTGACCACCGGACATTTCAGCCTGTCTGACTAAATTCATCAAAAGGAATAATCCTCGGGGGTTGCATAACACTGACCCCAAAGCCCTTCATCACAACTAACCGAAATCCCAGAGATGAAGAAACAGATCTGACAAAAGGAGGACAGAAAGAACAATGGCAGGATGAAATGAAAGGGGCCGGCCATGCAGCCCGCTTTGACTGGCTGGCAGGAGAGGGCATTGGTCCTTCTCTGAGAACACAGACTGTGTGGGAACAATGTTGCAGCCGAGCACAAGGCACCGGTTGGCAAAGGGAAACCAGTCACTACACACACACACACACACTGTCCAATTGCCTTCGGCTGCAAAGAACACAAAGGTGTCGGGTTGTTACGCAAACAGTCGGCTAAAGAGATAATTATGGCGGCAGATGGGAGATTGGGAGGAAGTAACGAAACGAAGCAGGCAAGGAGTTCTGATTTTCGAGCTGTGTTATCTCCGTAGTAGGTTGAAAGGAGTCCTGCCAAAAAAAAGACCTGGGAACTGGGGCAAGCCTCCGTGTGTCCATGGCAAAGCATCAAAAAAAGCTGATGCAGAAAAAAAAAAAAAAGAGTGGCCCGGAAAGAGCCAAGTCAGAAATCTTTTCAGTTCTTCAGAGACAAGGAAGGTGAAACGGTAGGAGGAACTAGGCTAAAAACAGCTGCTGGGGAGGTAAATTACAGCCTGTGCCCGAGGATACGAGGACGTGTTTGCACTTCATCAGAACAGCTCGAATATAGAGAGGAAAGGGGGAGCTGAGACAGAGCAGAGGGCCTCGGCTGCAACCGCTCACTCTGAACATCCTGTGATCAACTGAAATGTATGCGAGTTTAGAAAAAAAAAAAAAAAACAACCAAAAAAATGCAACAAATGTGACTGCAAAAAAGAGAAGTGAAAGAAGAAAAACAGAGAAGTGTCTCTCCTGCAAAGGTGTCTCTGAAGAAAAGGCCACCGATTGCTGTTAAAAGATCAGAACCTGACAATATCTAACATCTTAAAACAATTACGTCATCTGCAGTGTATTCTGGTTTGACTTGATTATTTCTGCCACGTGTAATGTCAATACAAACTCCATGTGAAAAATGCGCACACCTTTATTCCAGAAACTGAATGGTGACACACACAGGATGTGTGAGCGTTTGGAACAGGTGTGGCGCACACAGTCTAACTTCTTCCTCGTCTTTTTTTTAAAATTTTTTTTCCCCCCCTCAGACTGAGAGGTCAAGCCAAAGTGGTCGCATGAGCGTGACTTCATTTTCTCCCCGCTCTGGACGCCTGTATCCCTTACGTTGTTTTTCTCACCTGCCAAAGAAGGAGCTGGATCCGTACCATGGAGACCAAGCAGGGAATGCCCTCGCATCTCGCTTGCATAAGACATACTGTACGTGAAAAGTGAGACGTCAAACGTCTGTCAACAGCCTGGGTTGACACGATGAGGCCGTATTTGCTTGACATAAAAATACACTTTGTCCAGTGCAATTATTTACCATCCCCACCTATTTCTAAATCAAAGAAGTAAAAGGGCGAGAGGAAAAAAAAAAAAAAAAGCATACATTTGTTTTGATGGCTATTTTACGATATTGAGGACAGCCATTTATCTTCAGGGGGTGAGCTGGTTTGTCAGTGGAATTCGGCAGGAACCCCCATGAACGCGGAGTCGGGCCAAAGTAAGCAGTGGCAAAAGGTCAGGCACACTGTTGACATGAGCTGCATTTAGGCCCTCTGCTTACATAAGTTTCAGTGAAAGTGATGCACGCCTGTGCGGCCGAGCGGTTCAAACTGCAGCACATCCACCGAGGACAACCTTCGATCTTACAAAACGCACGGACACAGCAGGATTGAAGACACAGTCTCGAGCCGGGCGAGTTATGTTTGGTAACTCAACAGCAGAAGCATATTGACAATAAGTCCTAATGTTGGGGTAAAGAGTTAAAAGAGTATCAACATATCAGAAGTGCTTTGAGACTAGAAAACTGCCATAGTTGCAAGTGTGTTGAAATTGTGCCCGCTGACCCAAAGGTCACTGGGTGAAAGTTCTCTGGGTGAAAATACCTCCAGAGGGAAGAATTGCCAGACTTGAGATAAAATAAAGGCCACATTTGAATGACTTTGAATAGGAGGTTCAACAATTGGTGTTGCCAACATAAAAGCACGGGTCCATCCCGCCTTGTATCAACAGTTCAGGTACACTCATTAAAATGTTCCAGTCAACCAGAGTATCGTTACTCTCAGTATCTTTGTCATGCTATGATGTCAATATGGACGCCTATTAACAGTGTGGTATCAGGGCATTCAATACCTGCTTACACAATCTCACAGATCCATTATATGTTGTCCCACTTGATATTTGTCTGGTTAGAGGTTAAGTGCACGAGGCTCCGCTGCAGCAAGCAGATGAAAGGACCTCTTGAACTGACACAGTGCTGGCTGTGCCGCAGGTGTCACATGATAACGGCATCAGAGATCTCAACGCTCACTCTGACCACTTCGCCCTCCGTAGTAAAACCAATGGGAGCAGTAATCCAACACCAGCCAGGCTCTGACGTTGGGTGTTGCTCCATAGGTCCAATGGGCAGCTTGCTGTGAGCCGCAGCTGACACCAGCAGCTTGTCTGTGTGCCGTGCCGCTGCTGCCGTGCGTCGCTAGGAGGGGATCAGTGGAACGATGATATTAAACTTAATTGGCAGACTCCCAGGGGAAATATCAAGAATGGAGTGGGAGGATCTCATCTACCACTGACCTACACTGTGTTCCGACACGTGAAACTGGGGGAAATAACTTGAGTGGCATTCATCTTGATAATTGGGGCATTTGTCCAGTCCATCGTTGACCTTGGCTCAGAGTACTAATTTCCACTGCAAAAAAAAGGTAGTGCAAAATGTGTCAAGGGAACAAGGAAGAGGCATACGTTGGCTGTCCTCCTAGCATGGAAAACAAAAAGGGATAAAAACTTACCTCAATTCTTTTCTACCTACAGTTTTTTTAATTGGTTGGATTATTTATATATATATGTAAAGATTGTATAGCTGTAGTACGCTGAGTTTCCATTGTGGGGAAAAAAAAAACCCAGCAACTATTTTTATGTGTTAAAAATAAACAAAATAAGTAGTATGGGGATGTTACTCTGATTCAAGTCAAGTCAAGATGTTACGATGGCCCTCAAACTCATTCTTAAAGATGTTGAAAAAGTTGCTCAGATAATGAAAACCCAAGGGAGCTCTTTGCTCGTTCTCTCCTTCCCGCGGCTGAAACTGCCCTAATCAGTGTAAACAGTGGGAGGGACCGCTGAATATATGCCATTAGCTCCATAAACAACCTAGTAATAGGCAGGCCAGTGAGGCTGTGGTTGGTTCACCTGGTGCTTAGAATGCCTCCTATGTGCTGCGCTGACAGTCCTGCTACTGCTAATGTTCACTGGCAGGTACGACGTCAGTCACTCCCCTGCTGGCCACAGGTGTTTAGCAGATGACACGTCTGACCTGACACAATCCCCCAAAACATCATAGCTGGAGTTCAGCTGAGCTCTGGTCCGACCATTCGGGCCATCATCAGACGACTCGTTTGGAGCCGTCATCAATTTCATTGTTTGCGCGGCAACTTGGGAGCTTCCACGATTGTCCTCACTGCCAGAGTCGGTGTTGAGTAAGAGTCGGCCAACGCCCTTGTTGTGTGCGCGCTGGCCAACTGATGCGAGCAGCTGCTCCTGGCCTCAAGTGGAACACACTGATCCGCAGGGGTTAAAGCGGTGGTCAACCCCGACACGACACAAGCCGCTCATACCGACAGCGCGACAGCCCATTCCCAGACTATAAATACAGAGTGACTCCTGAGAGCGCCGGTCAATGGGAAGTTCTTCGCTTGGTACTGCAGGAGCATTGACGCGGAGAGCCTACGCCGGCGTGGTATGCCTCTCATCAGATCGTATTGCGTTGCGGTCACTCAGCAAGTGGAAAAAGAGGGCAGCGCATGGAAAACCTTCGTAACTCTTCGCTGTGAGGAAGATGCCTGTCGAGTCCAATGAGCAAAGGAGCGGCAGACAGTGATGGTCCGTCGGCCGTTTGGTTCGATGGCTGACCTACAGGTGAAGATACTGAGGAATTCTTTTCTTTTTAACTTTCCTGCAATGTCTCTCTGAAAGTGCAGTCAGAACATTGTATTCCTAATCAGGCTGTGTGTTTTCTACTTGGTGTAAACCAGCAGCTTCAGTTCAAGAATCGCCGCAAAGAACAAGATCGCATTCCAATCAGGAGGCGAAGGTGTCACAAAATGATGAACACAATTCAATTATAGAGCTGCCATCGAGAGAAGATAAAGAAGGGGATCCGGCCGACTTTAAAAACAACTATTACAACTATGAACAATCAAAAAGAGGAATAAACAGGAATGCCCTTCAAAATTCCTCCTGGTGCTCACGAGAGGAGCACCACAACTGTGTGGGTGAGGAGGAACGATCAGCACAAGTGTGCAAATGGGAGTGCATGTACGGCCAGTGGAAGCAGACATGAAGCAAAGACACATCAGGAAGACATTAATCAAAGTCGTAGTCTGTCTTTCCTGGTTGTAGGTGCGGACCAACACTGATGATCAATAAAGGTGTGTCGCCGCTTTGAAATGCTGCCTCCATTGGCTAAATAAATGAGATACACGTGCTGAGAAAAGATAACCGCGCTGGTGCTGCTTTGTCCCTCCACACCCTTATTATGAAGGCCCGGCGCTGAAACCTGGGGCCTTGTGGAATAAGCTTGTTTTTTTTTTTTTTTCTGTGAAAGGCAACCTAATGTGTGGCTTCATATTTTTGTGACGATACTTCCCTTTTTTTTTTTTTTAAAGCAATATTTTAGAACCCACCACAGGCTGTGGCTGCTCCCCAACTTCCTGTATATCGTTATGGATACGCGAAGGCAAATGAGCACTGTTGTTCGCACTGGTCCAATACTCCCACAAAAAAATCTGTTAACAAATAGGACTCATTTATAAAAGCATTTTATGAGAGCGCAGCGACTACTGTCGAAACTTCACAACACCTGCTTATTATCATTCCTCAGTCACTCATGCCAGCGTGGCGTTCAAGGCTTTACCCTTGTACGTTCTGATCCACAGCAAGACTTTCGGTCAACGCCTCCAGCCAGGGACCTGCTTTACCTCCCTAAATAAATTTCCTTTTGCTTTGATTTTGATTTTATGTCTTATCGTGATACAGTGACGACTCCAAACAATGATGGAAGGGAGGAGTTTTGTGCAGGAGAATCACTGGTCTTTGAGTGAGAAAAAGAAAGAGGGCAATCTGCACTTTGTCCTTCATTCATCTGACCTCCATTTTCTATTTATTTTTAATAAATAGAAAATGTATTAGCAATAAATTATTAGCAGCTGTCACTGCATTTATTTAATGGCCATGTGACTTCTTAGCGTGAGTACAGTAACGGAACTGCAAGCTGAGGCCTGAAAGATGAACCTGAGAGTTGCCTCAATGAAAAAAAAAAAAAAAAGGAACAGGGACGAGCGTTTGCAGCAAACCACAAAAACGCGCTCTTCCTGTTCTCTCTCTGCATCGCTGACATGCCAAGTCAACACAACTGCCGGGGCTGCTGCGTGACAACGTTTGAAAGGAGACGCCATTGCATTCCCGTGAACTATAAAAGCTTCCATTTCTCAATGATGAGCGCGAGTGCCACAGTTAGCATGAAATGTTCCGCGTCTCCTCGGTGGCTGAGAACTGCCCTCTCTCACAGTCGGACCTGCAGCAGTAGCCATGTCATATCAGAGAGATCACTGCGAACATAAGTATCACTGTTTGCAAGTCATCGAGCACAGATACCCATTGCGTTGCCTGGCCCTGTCCCAGTGGTTAGCGAGTATAAGGACCCTGAAATGTAGACTAGTGTGTCATTCACAGACAATTAGTTAGAAAGAACACATTTTCTGAACGGGATCACTTCCTGAACTGACTCTTCTCTCACTTCAGTTTAGCTCTACAGTGGAACTGCAGACGCGCAACACACCAGGCAACAAGCGCAAAGAGAGATGCAATTCAGCAAAAGCTAGTGTATGCAGGCAAATGTGGATCTGCTGGAAGTGAAGACGGTGGTTACGACAATGAGTCCAGACAGCCTAGAGGGCGGGGGGTTCACAAAGCAGACGAGGCCTCTAAAGATAGCTGGATTATGACTAAAATAAATGAAATAGAATTCAAAAGGTCAAGTAGCGGACCAGAAGAAGAGCTGTGTGTGTGTGTGTGTGTGTCTGTGCGTGTCCTGACAGCAAGGCTGCAGGTGGAGGCGAAGAGCTCCAGGTTAACATCACGTGATTGCACGAGCAACAAAGAATGCAGAAAAACATACATTGGACAAAGACACCCACATGAAGGAAGCAGGAGAAGAGGAGGCAACGAGGGAAGTTTTCTGACACTCCATCTTCTTATATTCTGTCATTTCGTTTTATTTAGGAGTGCCTGAAAACTCTCTGCCAAAACGTTTTTCATCCTGCACACGCGGCTAATTACACACACACACACACACCCCATCAATCATTTGTTAGGCTGCTGTCGCAGAGCTTCGTCTTTCTCCTTCTCTCTCACGTGTCTGCGCCTGATGTTTATGCGACGGGAGGCCCAACTTTTCATTTCTCACCGGGACATCTGCAGTCTGTTGAACCTGATACAACTTCACCAACATCAGCGCTTTGTGCGACGCGAGTCAGATGCTGACACAGTGGAGAATGGAGGGTGCAAATGGTTTGCGCCAACGATGGCCACACTTCAGGTCCTCAGTGCGCTCACAATTAAGATTCTAGTGAGCAATCACATCGTTAGAGGTCATAGGTCAGTCCTGATTCTCTTCACTTTCTCTAGTTCTGCAGCGTTGCAGAGAAAAGTGGTCGGGAGATTCGCTCAGAATTAATAATGCAAAAATCTTTGTGATGCGACCGGGTTCAAGGATCACCTAGAACGTGAATAATTTACGAGGGCACCGCAGAGCTACTATTAATTTGGGGATTTTATGACCTTTGAAGCGGCTGAATGAAAAGAAAATTTCCTGGATGATGACACATTCCAGTTGGCTCGTGGTAGCGGCACAAAGGCTAGCAATCAGCAACAAGGCCATGTGTTAAAATGATTTGGGAGAAGTGATTCCTGCCACAGGACAATTAAATTCAGCCAGGGTTTTGAACTTTATACCTGAATAAGTGAAACGCTGTCATCCAACACCAGCAGACCAAGTGAATTTGTCCTCAAATGCAAAGTGCAACAAACAAATCACTGAGTGTTGAGATGCAGTTCAGTTTCTCCACACGTTGCTGCATTGTGAGGACCAAAGGTGGCATGATTTTCTTTTGTGTAGACGATCAATGTTCTTGTTATTATGATGCATAGTAACAGTGGAGTTTCTGCCTGTGCTACACAAGACATTATCATCTGTATACAACAGCTAGATATAAAATTGCAACAATAACATTCGCTAATGTTGTAATGGGGCATGTGTAAAGAGAATGCAAATTAAAGACAAGTTCAAGTTTAGTACACTCCGCTGCTGAGAGTGTCACAAGCGGAGCACAGTTGCAAAAAAACAAACAAAAAAACCCCCAGCCAGGCCTTGTGTGTGCTGTGGTTGCAGTCAGTGAGTTCAGGCGACTGAGCTAGAAGGTGTGCGTAGTATAAACAAAGGTGTGGCACCTCCTGTGAAAGAATAACAAAGTCACGGTGGAAAATCCACACGTGGAAGCCAGTGGCGACAAAGAATTCGACGACGGATAAACAGTGGGGAAAGTGCTGCATGCAGGGGGAGTGGTCAGCAGGGAAATGCAATAGATATTTGAAATCCGGGACATTTGATGAGCTGTATCAGGAAATAATGCGCACCTGATGCAACGCAGTAGCTGTTGCAATTGTCTTGATTCTGTTGTGTCGGCAAAATACTTGTGGTTTATTAACCACAAGACCAAAAAGGTCAGGTCAGGCGGCAGCTTTGCAAGACTGAGTGTTTTTAATTGTGTTTCCTTGTAGGAGGGGAGAAACAAACACACACAAAAAAAACCCTGTTGTACAACATGTCAACACATATAAAGAAAATTGGCTTGGATGATGTGGATCACCACAGACAAATGACATGATCAAAACGAAGGTGTTCCTTTGAAAGCATTTTGAAGACACAGGGACTTTTTTTTGAAATTGCCTCTTACAATTTCCTTGGGAAGGAATTATGAGGAACTTATTTGATTGGTACAATACAAGACGAAACATGCAACAAGACTGTCTAGCCAAGTGTAGCCTAGTTACAATATTCCATAAAACCTTCATATAAAGGCTCAACTCAGCGTGTCATGGGCCCGTACGAATGCATCAATTAGGAATAACAAGTTAAAAATATGAAGTAGGAAACTGGGACACTGTTAGGACGCACACACTCAACCACCCAAAAACAACCCAAATCATCGTCTAATTTGAATGTATCTATTAAGAGCATCAGAAAAAAAACCGTAATATTTGAGATATTAAGGTTTACATATCACAGATCATGTCACTGAAACATGTAACAATAATTTGTCCTAAAATTCAACTAATTAAAAAACAAAAAACAAAAAAAACAACAACTACCATTCAGATACTTCGAAGACACGTTTCAATGCAAGTAATGGCTGGTGGTTGCAGCACATTTAAAGTTGGTCACTTTTACCCTCAGAACTAACCCTCTTTAAATTCACATCGTCTGCTGCTTGCCTGAACTGAACTACAGGCAGGTTTGATTTTCGCGCTCCCCTGTCTGTGATCTGTTGGCCAACATCGCCCTCTAGTGAAATGACCGGAGGACGGTTTCATTTTTGGAACGAAAACATAAACCTGGGACCTTCAGTCACACTGAACGCGTTTTTTCCCGCGGTCTGCCGTGCGGTATGGCGCAGACAGGCGCAGAGCGCTGTGACGATATCTTGGCGCGAACAATAGGAGTGAAGCCGTTTCTGAAAAAAATAAATAATAAAAAAAAAAGTGGCGAGACGCAGAGCATGAGTCTTTTCTCCATATATATACTTTTATATTCCGAGTCCGTGTGATATATATATCATGTCGTCTTTATATATATATATATATATATATATATATATATATATATATATATATATATATATATATATATATATATATGTATATATAATATATATATATATATATATATATACTATATATATAAGTATATATATATATATATATATATATATACACACACACACACACACACACACACACACATATGTATGATGATATGTGTGCTGCTTTTAAAAGTCCGGGCAGCTACAGTACGATGGAGCTTCTTTCCGTTTTTGTATATTTTTATTTATTTATTTATTTATTTATTTGCCGTGTTGTAGTTCTTTAGTAAGGCCCCATTTTAACGATATATTTACTTATAGTGACGGTCATAATCATTTGGCGTTTGGCTGGTGATAATGACCGCCTCTCCGGATTGTTTAAACTGACCATTGAAATACTTGTAATTAAATTAAATCTTTCTCACGGTCATTTCACAAGTAAATGTAGGTCATTTTCCATAAAAAAAAAAAAAAAAAAGTTGAATGTGATTGACAGCGGTTTCTCTCTCTATCCCACAGCCAAAAAGAGATCCCCTCATTTCTGCCGAAACCCGGGATCGAACCAGGGACCTTTAGATCTTCAGTCTAACGCTCTCCCAACTGAGCTATTTCGGCGTCTGAGATGCAATGCTGAAATTAGCGATTTTGAACTATATACAAATACGAAACGTGTAACTCGCACGTCTAACAAATTGATTGAACAGAGACGACAAAATTATTCTTGGCTAAATAACAAAAATGCGAACATGTTGTCATTCAGTCAGATGTCGAAGTTTTAAAAAAAAAAAAGAAATTTAACATTTAAAAACTTAAACGGAAGAGGGCGCCATTGAAACACCGCACGCTTGTGAAGCTGCAGTGCATTATATGTCGAATAGAGTCGATTTTACAGTTACACTCATTGAAAGGCGTTAATCTCTTAAGGGAACAATGAATGAATCGAAAGCCACAACACACAGGTCAATATAGCAAATGTGTTTTCTTGGGTTGTTTTTCTGATGCATATCACAGGACAGTGAGTCCGATTTTTTTTTTTATATGTTATGATGCCACCTAAAAATTGTGCAGCTATGACTTCTCCATCTATAGCCAACTGCAACTGGCTGAAGGTGAAATACTAAAAGTCCTGTTTGCATGTGTGGTTTATCCATAAATTGTGCTGCTATCTGTGTTTTCCCCTCTGTCCCCCATCTCTCATTTCCACCAAATACACAATCTTTAGTCTTACTGACAGACTTTAGTTTTTTTTCTCTTCCACTCAGCTAATCGTCTGGCAGTAGGCAAAACATTTGTCCAAATTAGTGCTGTGTGAACGCTGCCATAAATCACAAGGTGTTGGGTGGGTGGCATAGGATGCTATAAATATTTGTTGTTCCTTACTTATGAGCTGTGTGGTTATCGAATAACCGAATGTGAGAATATTTTCACAGTATAATATTGTGAGACTCAACAAGGCCAGCGGAGGAAACACAAAAGCCAATGCAATGATTTCCTCACTGTTTCCCCCCCTTTTTTCTTGCTGGTTTTCTGCAGTGATGCGGTGCTGTCCCGTTATTAGTCATAAGATGTCCCAATGCCAGCTTTATGCCTCCCCCCATCTCTCTTTCCCTGCTAATCTCCCCTCCTCGTTGCCTCACTCTCTCTTTCTCTCCTCCTCTCTCTTTCTCCATTTTTTTGTTCCTCTGTCATCCCCCAAGGTGACTTTCCATCCTTCACAGGCACTGCAGATTTTTTTCTGCTTTGTTCTGGAGGCCCCTCAGAGTGGATAAGAGATGAAGCCGATGCAGGCCGACGGAATAAAAAAAAAGGCGCCATGAAATGACGGTGTGAAAGAGGAGAGACTGATGGGCTTTAAGTGCACCGGTTCTGCAATGTTGTTTCACAGCACAAATAAGTCAGGAATTCAACTCACTCTCACACTGTGCACGCAGCTCCAGACCCGTCCTGTGACATCACCTTTTATACAGATACATACCTGGTCGCCATGTTTTCTCTTCATCCGTGCTTGTGATCAGTGTAGTTGTCACATCACAGTGAATAAACAGTGAGGGCACACCACGCTCACCATTAAATACAGCCAGTATCTGGGGCGGAGTTTCTAAATTTAGGAATTTAGGGATCAAAGAACCGGAGAATGGAAAGAGGAGACGTAGAAAGGCAGAGGCAGCTGGAAAAAAAAAAAAAAGGAGAATGATTTGGACAGCAAAGTCCAGAGAAAGAGGAAGGGAGGCCTCCATATACAGCACACAGAGATGAGTTTATGCAGTTGGCAGTTAAGACACAAGAGCCCAGTAATGTAACCTTCCCCTTAAAATGGCTGTTACTCATGAAGGAAAACAAAATGTCATATTTAGCCTTTTCATGACAGAGAAGATTCTTGTAAATTCTTGAAATAAAGAATTTTAAATTTCCATTCATTTGGTGGAAAACTTTTCAGCCAGCGGTTTTGTAAAAAATATAAAAAATTACCTTTTGCAACTGCATTGAATTCTCCATGTGACACTGTTCCATTATTATCAGCTGGGAGGAAACTGTATGCACACATTGGTTCAAATAGTTGAAAATAGATGACAAGTGAACAACAAACTGAGATAAGATTACCTTTTTAATACAGATTCTGCGCTATATAATAACACGTAATATAAATCTGATACAATACTAATAGTTCTCTATACACATGGTCATAAATGTACAGTACATTATACACACATACATAATTAACACAAAAACGCTTATTTTTTTACAGTAACTTGCTCAGAGTTTAACACAATGGCTGAGTTTTCAGTCCAGTAGATGATTGTGACTGAAAGAAAATAAAGGAAAAAACAAAACAAAACAAGACAATGCCCCCCCTTTTTGGACTAAAACCAAAACATAAACCTCATTATTTACATCCCTGAAAAAATGTACACAAATACACAATAATTGTTGTCTTTCGTCTGACTCACAAATAGTGTAAAAGGTGATGAAGGAGATAGCCCAAAGCCCAAGAAGCTCTCCAAAACTTGAGCTTATACAAATTTTAAAGTGTATTGTATCTACTACCTCACAGAAATCTTAATCTATATTGTAACACCCATAACGCAATAGCCGATCAAAGGCTGCTTTTTTTTTTTTTTTTTTGTCATGTGTTCCGAACATTTGGAAATGAGAAATGAAGCCCTGAGGAGAAAGAGAGACACAGGTATAGTGAATTGTGTCCAGGATGCTGACAGAGGCGTTTGTGTTTTCTCAGTCACTCAAAGTGCTGTTCAGAAGCTGTGACTCTGTCCTACAGAGCAACACAATGCTAACATGAGGAGGTGCCCCAGCTCTCCGGTTTGAGATGCTAGTTTACCTGCAGTGACTACATTTTTATTTTTATTTATTAATTTTTTTTAAACAAAATGCTGCCCTTTAATTTCCACTTTAAATACTAAAGTGATATGATTTCAGTTGTATTACAGTGACCTGTGTGGTTACGATTGCTTCACATAACTGATTTATACATTTTTCTTAGTGGCATAACACCCCAGCAGAATAGTAAGTCCCCGTTGCTCTCCATTCCTCCTGAAAGCTCACTACAAATACAAAACTCACAAGTCTGTCTTCGTCACATCCTAGAGGTCATTGCTTTGCACACGATTTATTGCACATAATCATGGACGCACGCGCACTCATGCACACATGCAAACTTACATTCAGGCGTACACATTTGGAAAGTCATTCGCTCCTATGTCATTGTGGCCGTCTTGCCCTTGAAAACACGGTGCTCACAATTTAAAATAAAAATCTTAATCAGCAGTTTTTTTTTAAATTTCTGTAAATAGTTCTTTATAAGCCTGTAAACATGAAATTTGTATACTTGTCTTTACCTGCCATTTATTTGCTTTAGCTTCAATAATGTGTAAATGCTGATACTCTGGTACATTATTGTAAACATACACTAGCACACATTCAGCACCATGAGAATATTTTAACACAGCTCAATTAAGGCATGGAAATTAGGTGACAGAAAACTTCTGTTAATGTTCTTTTCTTCAGAAAATATCTGTGCAGGTAGATATTGCTGTGCTTTCACAGATACTGACTTAGTACAGATTAATGTGCATTGGGTATGTGTGTGTTTGTCTATCTGTGCATATGAACATGCACGTGCAAGTTAAAGTTTTGACTAGGAGCATTAATACAGTTTATACCTCTGCTGTTTTATTCAATTTGACTTAACTTGATGGGTGCGCGCCTGCATTTGTTGATCACTGTGGCTGTTGCGCTTCGTGCTTTGCCTGTTGTGTTACTGTGGAAACGCCACTGTGCCACTCTGGCGGTGGACTAACGAGGCCCAGTTGCAGGACCAGCCGTCAGCAGCCTCTCATTAGAGCTGTGGACTCGCCTGTCTCCAACATCTGCATGGAGGCAGAGGTCGCGTGATTTGTCCTGACCTTTGTAAACTAATTCCTTGTCATTTTTCTCACACCTACCTCGAGCAAATTAGTGACATACTGTACTTTAAATTCGCACATACGCACACACGCACACACGCACGCACGCACTCATACACACACACACGCAATCTCTGAAGACAAGCCTCATTCCCTCACCACCTCAGTGAGGCACCGATCCGTGCCATCACTGGCCTCCACCCTTGGCTTACGGGCCTTCCTCTGGCCTCCACCCTCCACCCAGGAGTTGTGAATAACTGTTCCCCCGCTGGGAGCCGGGTCCACCTGCAAAAGAGACACCACCCGTTTCTTCACGCGCGTCTTGAGGGCGCGGCGCAGCTTTTGTCTGGTGAAGGCATAAAGCAGAGGGTGGAAAATAGTGGTCCCGTACGCCATGGCCAGGAAACAGAGGCGCAGGCGCACCAAGCCGTCGCTGGGGCCCAGACACAGGATCAGAACGTTGACTGCGGACAGCGGAGCCCAGCAGCCAATGAAGGTGGAGATGATTATCAGGGACATTTTTAAAACTCGACGCTGGCGCTCCCGGCGGTCTCTGTGCCTGCGCACGGCGCGCCTCAGAGCGATGATTGCCGACACCGACGCCTGTACGCCCATGGAAGAGGCAGGGAGAGGAGAGATGGCGTTGGTCTGGTTCGAGACTGAGGCTGGGGTCGGAGATGCCGGGGTGGCCGGCGTGGTAGCCACCGGGGTGGTGGCGGCGGTGCTGACAGTAGTCACGGTCGCTCCGCTGTCGGACAATCCCTGGGGTACAGAGGAGAGTGCAGGAGGTGACGTTGGTGTAGGAGTGGGGGAGGGTATGAGAGGCGGGTGGTTGAGGTTCTGGTTGGGGTTGGAGGAGACTGTCTCCGTGGGCAGGCTCAGGTCCTTCATCTTCTGCCTCCGGCAGCGTATCCTGCAGGTGGAGTCGCTCTTTGCCCGCGTAGTCCGCATCATATGGGAACCGATGCGAATGTTGAGAGCCTGCAAGATCCTGGAGTAGGTGAAGAGCATGACGATGACGGCGACGAAGAAACAGGGAACTTGCAGTAGCAAGTGGTAGTACATCGCCAGGCCTGTGTAGTAGCCCTGGCCCCCCACGCACAGCAGAGTCCTGTTCTGCCACACAGGAGGCAGGTGGTGTGGAGGGGTGGATGGCTGCGGCAGAGGTGCAGAGGATGGAAACTGGGAGGTAAAAACGGGGTTCAGAGCTGTAGTGGTTAGCTCGAAGGTACGGTTGCGCCCGTCTGCCTCCTCGTCCTCACCGTTATCGGTGCCAGACGAGAAAAAGTCGCTCTCGAGGAAGGGCAGGAAGAAGACTGCTAGAGACACGGCCCACACCGCTGCCAGGAGCAGCGCCGCCCGCCGGGGGGTCAGCAAGCGGCTGGCCGGGCGCACAGAGATGTCATAGCGGTCCAGGCTGATGACCAGCACATTGACGGCGGTGGCCACGCTGGTGAAAGTCACGCAGGCCTCATGGAAACAGCAGAGCATAGCCAGGCTGCCCACCCCGCTACCGTTGGCCGGTAGCAGAATGACGGCCACGGTCAACGGCAGGCACAGCACGCACACCAGGATGTCCAGCACGTGCAAGTTGACCGTGACCAGGTTGCTGACGGAGTCCACCAGGTTGGACTGGGCGCAGTAGAGCACCAGCACGGTCAGGTTGCTGCTGAAGCCCAGCACCAGCTCCAGGACGAGGACGGTGGTCAGGGACACCTGGAAGCCCAGTGGGTAGGCGGCGGCGCGCCGCTCCATGCCTCCTCCGCTCCTGCCTCTGCCCTGCCGTCCAGCAGGCCCGCCGCCTGACCGTCGCTGGTCTCCAGGAGGTCACGATAGCCTTCGGTCTCCATTGATGCCGCGTCGCTCCGCTCCTTTACGCATAGCAACGGCTACGGCTATAATGGTCCTGCGCACCACCACAACATGCTCTGCCGTTCCCCCTTTGGCGGTGGTGGTGGTGGGGTTGGGTTTGGGGGGCAGTGGAGAGAACGATGGCCAAGTCGCTGTCGGAATCTGGGGGGTTGGCAGACAAGAGGACAGAGAAAGACCAAGCGTTTATCAGTCACGCAAAAAACACAGTGCAACAAGTACAAGTCAATCTTGTCACATTTCACAAGTAACGGTGCAGCTTTAGCCTGACACAGCGGGGCGTGAAAGCAGATCCTGGCAGTCGACTGGAGTCACGGGTTGCAGTTGGAGCTGCCGAGTTGACGGCCCGCTGTGGCCTCAGCGCTCAGGCAGTGAGTTGGATACATGCTCGGCATCGACAATGGTGACGGCTCAGGCGGGACTCGTGCCTTTGGGGGAAAGGTGCTGCTGCTGCTGCTGTGTGTGTGTGTGTGTGTGTGTGTGTGTGTGTATTGGCCGTGCAGCAGTCTTTTGCGAAAAGACCCTGAACGATCTGCACGTTTGAACAAATCCACGTAAAATGCTCCTCACTGCACTCACAGCGCATATACTACTCCATACGCCTCCCTCAGATACACAGAGCGGTGCCTCTTGTGAGTTTGAGTGGGTGGAATTTTGATTCGTTATTACACAACGTGGATTATATAGGTCATACATGGAAAGGCAAGAGACGGTATGTGGTGTGCGGTAAGGTGCCAGTGACGGTTTGCCCGTGACTTTTGTGAGTGGCGGCCACCTGAACTTCAGTCACTCTTTTGGGACTGAAAGTGTGGTCATCATGACAACGCAAACACAAATCTAGACAAAATCCACAATGTACCCGGTTGAAGAAACTCCAATTTTGAAAACCCTTTGTCTTCCCTTCTCTCTTCTACCTCTAAAAGGGAGAAGCAGGCAGGGACATCAGCAGGGTGGTGGAGACGCCGTGCAGTGAATGTCAACGGACGGCAGGCACCTAACTGACAGTGGCAGCAGTTAATAGTTCTCACAGGGAGTCGTAATGAAGACGAATGGATCAATGATCTGCCGACAGCAGCGCATAAACAACGCTATCAGAGAACGACAAACTCCCTGGGTATATCCACTCCCCGCAGCCCTGCTTTCTCATCCGCCTGCCCTCGCACCTCTCACACCTCTTCCCAGGTTGTTCCCTCCCTTCTTTATTGGCGCAGATGACTTCTTTTGCTCGTAAAGTCATGCAATTGGTGGTTGGCTGCATCTTCTCCTGTCTTTGGAAAGCCATCGTGAAGTCTTGTAAAGTGAAGTGACCCGAAAAGCGTGACAAAAAAAACTATTCTGTGAGGATAGCTACACCTGATAGCTGTGAGGAAGCTACAGGTGTGTCCTTACTGGCAGCGCTGACCCGAGTCTTCTCCGTCATCCTCGGCTCTGCCACGGCGCTGTCTTATTGTCACCCTCATGTTTGCCCTTTTCTCCTTGTTTTATTTCACAGTTTCACCCCCCTGTCATTTGTCATGTGGAAAGGACCTGCAGGCAGAACAGGGCTCACTGTGGAACGGCTTTCTATCTTAATCCACTAATGGGTTCCATGGGGTCTGAGGTGTTGCTGGGACAATGATTTAAAGCATCATTGATCTACCTGTCCAACAAGCCCTTAACCAAGGGAGCAGAGAGACACGCTTCCCTTCTCATCGTGTCTTAGTGCATCTGATATTTTAAGTGCTGTGTACAATAGTTCTTGTCTCAGCTGTTGCCCTATGTCAAAAAACGTTCTCCAAACACTGAATAGCATCAGCAATGTGTGTTTGCGATTATTTACGCAGCGGTTTGAACTAGCGTACCGAGGACAGTGTGACCTTAAGGCTGACAGCAGAGAATAGTCACGTTAACAAAGGAGCACTTATTATTCAGCAGTCAGTCACTTAAACCAATCACAGGGGGAATGCACCTGTCAATAGCGCATTGACCAGGCAGACAGCGCCTTCAACCCCATGCAAAGGTTAGCAAAGCACTACAGTAAATGAGTATTGTTGTATGGTCCTTTAGTTTTTTAAACATTACAACATTGCATTCAATAAAGAGAAGCAAAATTGGAGGAAGATGTTTGTACAAGTAAGATCACTGCCATCAAAAATGTGTATCAGAAATTTCTGTGTCACGTGCAAATAAAAGAGAGACATGTTTACTGTTTCTTTGCCTCTTGGAGTGAATATAGTGTTCATACTGCAGCCACTGGTTTGATCAGCCTCATCAAATACCAAGCAATCACCTGCTTCCCTGAACAATTGAACCAATTATTGCAAGTGGGTGATTTTGCGCTGATGAAGTGACAGGGCTTGGTGGCTTTCAACAGAAGTCATTCACACTTTTCTATGACAGAACGAAACAATGAGACACAATCAGCCGCGTGATAACAAATACTTGGTACTCTGATGAGCTGGTAGGAGAGACAAGGGGCCACAGCCACAAGATTAGATGAAGTCTGCATTAGCATTGGGATGTAAGGAAGGCAGAACAAAATGTCACAAGTGTTTCATGTGAATTGCTTTGACTCAGGAAAGTTACAATCATTTTATTTGTATGCAGATAATACACAGGCAATTCTTCAGTGAAATCAGGGAGTAAGGCTGGAGGTGGACTTCTGGTTGTCTCTATTTTTATTAAACAATATTTACAATCATTGCAAGAGTTGCTGTGATGAAATCAGTTAATCTTCTATTTTTTTTAAAATGTTTCATTAATTCTTTCATTTAATCATAAAAAAACTAAAGAATAGTTCACTTACCCGCTCAAATCCAAATCATATTAAAAAAGTCTTTTGTTCCTGCATTTTGGATTTGATGAACCAAAGAAAAAAAAAAAATCATGACATTAGTTTGGCCCTACAATTGTTTATAAATGTAATGGTGGCCAAAATGGTTAATCAATGAATACTCTACACTCTGGATGAATGCATATAACATGTCTGATATAATTACTGTAGGTGTGGGTGCATTCTATTCATATGAAAGACAAGAAAGTGGAAAACAAGATGAAAACACTCTAAGATATTGGCAGGACAGAACGCATTAACAGACCTGTGCTGCATAAGATGTTTTATGACCTGAACAAAAGGGTTTGCAAAGACACAAATCTAACATGTCGAGTTTTGCGACAACACAGAGTTGAAAGTTCTTTCAGGAGATAAACAAGCCTCAAACCTCAGTCATGGAGTTATTTTTGATTGATTGTCAGAGAGAATAATCTCCTCTCTCTTACAGTTTAGTAAATCTTCCCCTTAGTCATCCATCAGCAACATAACTGTCAAGTGACGTAATGGAAGGCAAATATGTGAATTGTTTGCCCAATGCAGAGGCAAAGACGCAACGGTCACCTCCAGATTAGTTTGACTTTGAGAGAAGCTGGTGACTCAATTACTGTTGACAATGTGCTTTGCCTGTCATAATGCGATAATGCCTAGATGGAGGGGTTCCCGGACCCTCCAGTCGAGGTCCTATGTCAAGGATCCACTCTGTTTTTTGTGTGCTTAGAATACAAGTGGATAGCGACTGAACATGGAAAAAACACCATTTTTAACAGTGGATGTAAAGGGGGTATAGAAAGCAGTCTTTTTTCGCCCCACGATCCTGAATTGGTTTTTGCACTTTGAGCTCAGCCAGCGGCTAAATTACTTTTGGTAAACACAGATATAGAAAAAAATTTTCCCCCTCAGGTATGGTCTGGAAAAAAAGAAAGAAAAAAAAGAGGAAGGTGGCAGATATTTCATTTTCTTGCCGTGCTGGTCATTTAATGTCAAAAGAGCAGTACTGTGTTTATAGTCACTGCATGATCAAGGTCCTCTAGGGAAATTAAGAAATTGTTTTGTAACAGATAGGCAAAGTAATAATAATGGCTCTGGATGCTGATGGTTTCTCCCTGATGATGAACAGAGAGCAATTGTTTTTATTTTTTTTTTTTTTTGTATAGTCTTATCAGTTTGATGGATTTTAAGACCCAGGACAAAGGCAGAAGAAAAACTCTTCCCTTCCCAATTATTGTCTGGTACTGGTAGTCAAACAAGCTGATTTTGCTGCTGCTTTACTATAATGACTATTACATGCAGACTTAAAAAGAAAAAAAACAACAACTAAAAACACAAGCAGTCCTACTTCAGAAGGAAACATCACACTCGACTTATTTGGAGCAAGATGAAACCGAGATGACAACCGCACTTCTGGGCCAGTGAACCTGTCCGATAAACAACAAACACGCACACGTTAACCAGCAGGCCTGAAATGAGGCAGAAACGCTTTATTAAATTTGGCCCATTGCACCATGACTGCTGTCCGTCGCGCTGCTGCGTGCCAAAGGTAAAAATCCTGCGCCACGCCTGAGGGCTTTTTCACCTCCTGTCCTCTGCGATGACAGCGTGCTCAGTACACGTGTGACTCCCGTTTGCTAATTATTTAAATAGAAGCGCCGGCTGAATGTGTCCTCCACGAAACCTTCTATGCTCGGTCTGAATATTTCAGCAGCTGTAACAACTTTTCCACAAAAAAAAGGATGTGCCTGCTGAATCTTTTATGATTCGTGCCATTATTTTGAGGCGTTAGAGTGTTCCCTAATTAGTCTCTTATCTCCATACTGTTTTCATGAGGCAAATCGTTTGGACCGGTAGAGCAACCCTCGGTTAGCGCAAAATATCCTTTTATGTTTGTCTGATGTCGGCAGGTGCTCTAACTTTTAATATACCTGCTGCTGTGGCTTGTATTCAGCAGTTGGAAATGATCCAGCTCTTCTCCATATGCCTTGTGTTTTTATGTCCACCTCGGGGACAGGGATTGTCAGTGCTATTTGCACGAGGCCACTAACCACAGTAGATGTAGCTTGTGTGTATAGCAAACAAAGGTGTTCAAAAAATGAAGAAGAAATAAAAACAGCATGAGTATCAATCAACGACTGTGAAGCTAAAATCTGCATCTCTATTTGTGTATGACAAACAAGCAAAAAAAAAAAAAACAAAACACAAGTGCTAACTGATATGGCGAGATTTGGGACCCTGCTCTTTCATTCCACGTGACATCAAAAGGTGACATTTTGAGTTAAAGGGGAAACGATGACAGGAAAGAGGGGACGAGCAGAAGAGAGGGGGGAAGGCAGCGAGGTTGATGGTGCATGCGGCAATGCTACTGTGAGTCATAGCAGTCTTAGGCATTCTCACCATCCGCGCTTGGACAATCAATCAAAGGCTTAATTTGCCCGCTCGATTCCTCCCGCAGCACTAACAGACAGCAGCCACCAGCTGGGCCACAGCATCCCTGGCACGCTCCCAGCAAAGCAGCCCGAAGTGGCTGACAGCACAGGCAGCTATTGCACCCATGTGTTTTGATCAGGGGGCGTCTTTTTAAAATGAGGGCATCCATCAGACGGTATGACTGGCGAGAACCGGACTCCAGGAAGAGACTGGACGAGAGGCTCGGGCGGGTCCTGATGAGCCTCAGGGACCGTCGTCCAATCAGTGCTGCAAACCAGCCCGGTAGTCTCATGGTAGGGGGTCCACCCTAAGATTGGGAGGTTGTCGGTTCCATCCCCAGCTGAGTCGTACCAAAGACTAAGGCCCTGTCCACACGGGAACGTTACCGTTTTTTTTTCTTTCCCGTGGTCGAAAAGAGTCGCGTCCACACGCTGGCAGATGGAAACGGAACGGTGGGTGAAAACGATGGAATGCGTATGCCACACCGAAACGTGGCGCTGTTAACAAACGCTGACACAGCCAACGGACCCAGAATATAAAAATAAGCCCATTTCCGCTACACGCCAAAAACGAAAAAGAAAGAATGGCGAGTGGAGGGGAAAAAAACAGAGTCTCTTGTGTGGACCGACCACGAGGTGGAATTACTACTACGCCAACAAACCTTGAAGCGCCTGCGATACAAAGACAACTCCGCTCGCCGCCATCGTTGTTGTTTGTGCCGCTGCTGCTGCATTGCATGCCTTGTTTTTTCCGGTCACATGCCAGTGATGGTACGACATCGTTTTATAAGGAAAAGCCATTTTCACTGTCCAGATGGCAACGATGTGACAACGACGAAACGGCATTGTTGGATTTTACCACTCTGGGACCCGTTGTACCCAAAACGCCGTTGCCATATGGACGAAAGGCCGTAACGGTTAAATACTTTACTGTTTCCACAAAAAAACGTTCCTGTGTGGACAGGACCTAATGGTACCCATTGTCTCCCTGCGTTAAACTCAGTATTTGGGGTTGGACTTTGGGGCGGGTAGATCACCTCATGATTCCCGAGCACGGGATCTCTGCTAATCTTTTGGGATGTGACTGTCCGTGGGACTTTAACTACCGTCTTTCCACATTATCTGCCCACCGACCACCTGCCCCCTCCGCACGTCCTCAGTGCACTGTGACAACACAATGTAATGGCAATTTTTTTTTTTTATAATACTTTCAAAGACTTTCACTCTTGCCATTCCACACACAGGAGGAGCATTAGTGATCTTTACGCAAAAGGTCTCGTCGATCCTTAGGGTAGGTTTACTAGTTCTTATTGGAAAAAAGTCCAAGTCTAGATCCGGCACTTGTCCATGCTTCCTGCCTCAGAAAGGTGGAAACTTGTGTGCTCTCCTGCTTCCTCTGCTCCACCCCTTCCTCTCACCTATGCCTGTAACATATGTCCTGCCTCCAATCACCGCCACCGTGTTTTGGAAACAAAAGTGAATACTACATCTAAGGGTGAAAAAAAAAAATATGTCAACGATAAGTTGAACCACTCCTACACGCAGCAAGAGGCAGACAGACGGCAGGGTGAGGTGAGTCCACACCTCGTGTGCTTAAAGCAACTTCCAACTTGCGTCTGAGGCAAAGTTTGGCGGAGGACGGGACAGTGTGAGGACGACGGCCGGAAGAGGATGCGACAAGGGGCTGATGGATGGTGGTTGGCGGCACGGGGGGGTTAGCGTGCGGACAGATGCAGACCGCTGCTGTGATCGCCGGAGGGTTCGATGTTTGCTCCCTACTCGCTACCTCCACTCATCCATCTCTCTCGTCTCAATAGCCCCAGCCGTGCCGCCTCGCCTCCCCTCTCCACGCCATCCACCTCACAGCCGCCACGTTTGCTCTCCGCTTTTGCGCCGCAAAATACTCCCCCACAGCCGTCCACCCCTCTTGCGCCTGTACTGGAATAGACGGTGTTGCGATTGTCCAGCGGCAAAGCGATGCCTCGGGGTACAATGCCGTTGCAATAAAGCTTCACATTTTCTGCCACTTTGTATCCCTCCGCACTTGACGGGTCGCTGCTGGAACGTCAATAAGTGAGCTATACTGAGCTGGTTAATTATCACGGGGAATAATCCACAGTAACAGCCTCATACGTCTGGAAGACCTTGGTCTCTAGGACAGCCACGATCCGCAGCATGAGAGGCATCATTATCCCCGGACAGCCTGTTCAATGGATTTCAGTTAGCGCCACCATTCATCATCGATGCTCTTCAGCTTTCTATACGAAAGTGAATATGAAGTCCCAAGCCGGTAATTTTGCTATTACATGCGCCGCCCATCAATAAACACTAATCAGACCTGTGCGTTTGGGGGATCTTCGCAACAAAAAGGAATCAAGAAAAAGGCCTGTTGGATGAAATAAGAAAAGAAAAAAAAGGGCACACAAGTGGCAGCAAGTGGAATTTGTTACCTAAATCAGAGCGGAGGAGGGCTGCTTCCTGGCTCATCGCACAGAATAGCCGTGATTAGCCGCAATTATGACCAGTGAAATAATGGCAAAGTGGTACAACCGCATTCAGTACATTAAACAAAGTCATGAATTATTCCGATGGTAAGTGTTCTTCTGTAATCAGCAGAGATTCTCTCTTTCTGAAGCACTTGTCATTGGAAGGAGAGTGGCCGGTATACTTCTGTGAAGGCGGTCGGATGGTTTATTTTTGTCAGCAAAATTGTAGAGAAGAAAGTAATACTTAATTCTCACTCTTCAGTGTTTATGGTTATACATTTGGTTACAAAGCTGAGTGTTGCTTTGGTTGTACATCATTAGATGGGAAGTAAAATGTTCAATGGTACAAAAAAAAAGACTTAATAAGTAAAATAAATACAATCAACCCATTAAATAATGTTTATAGTGACTTCAAAATTATTCCAAGTCATCACTTTTACCAAACAAGCGTAGTGAACTACTGAATCCTTCTGAATCCTTTTCCAGACTGGATCCTTCTCCTAGTTCTCTGTCAGGTTGATCCTGAATCTCATTTGGCAGCTAGCACCTCTATTGTTCTTGCTGCAATTCCAAGCTCCCGCCCTCCAGCAGCTCCTGTCCTGAGGGCTGCTGCATTGCATACTGATAGATGGACCCATGCACCAGGGGCATCAGGTTAAAGCTGCACCTATTAAAAGGCCCTCTGTGCAGCAACCTGTGAGACCTGAGTTAAAGTATTTACTATTTTAACCTCCTCTTTCTCACCCGCCTGGCCAACAGAATAGTCCTACACTCAGCCAAGCCCATCTGAGGCGCTGAATGCTGCAAACAAACCTTCCCCGTGCTTGGATGCACAACCAAGGTAAATACTTCTGCTGCAATTATTTCATTAAACTAAACAAATGTAATTAAATTCAATTGAATAAATTGAAGTGGTGGAAAGATGCTTTTAAGAACAACAACACGGAGAAGTCAAAAAGCTGTGCTGCAAAGTGCACCCCAATAATCAGACTAAAACCCTGTTTTCACTTGGCAAAAACATAAGACAATTCTTTCTGCAGGGTAGCATTTTGTCTACCCGGCCATCAACGTGAATGTGTCAATTCCGCACAGTTTTGCATTTCAGATTTGGGCTATTTTGTTTAATGATTTGCGTTATTTGACAACGTGCTTCTCACGTAAGTAATACCTCACAAAAATGAACCCCAAGTGAAAATGCTACATTCCAGGAAATAGCCAGCTAGGAGAGCACATGAAGACGGCTGCCCCACTGGAAATTCCACCTGTTTTTAGGTTTCACTTTGCTGAAAAAAACTGTAAAAACAAATGGTGCATTTACAAACAATACAAACAAAGTGATTTCAAATCTGAGCTGCTTGACAAGTCTGCGTAGAGGAATGATGTAATGTACATCTGAGCTGGCCGCAGGATATAAATTGTCACCGCTGTCAATAGAACTTGGATTTGTAAAGTTGAATTTAACGAGGACCCCCCCTAAAAAGTATTTCCTATTCTTTCTTCTCTAGCATTTCATAAATCTTTTAAATTTATTCATAGTATAAAACTGGTGCACAGTGATGTTTAAAAAGTAACCTTAAACAGAAAGGTAACTTAGAAGAGACTTGTCTGATTTTTGTTTTTTCGTATTTTTTAACTACCTGAGTGCCAGATAGAAAACCCTCAAGGTTTCCAATTGGTGCGTGGGTCAATATTAGACAACAGTTGGCACCCTGCCGCTGCCTGCTGTGTACCGCATGGTATTGACTAAACTCTTGGCAGAGCCACTGGGGAATACAGTGATACCATCTTCTTCGCCAATAAAAGACTTTTGTGCTGTTCTTTGTTTCTCTTCAGGTGTAAAAGCTGGCACTCAGTTTGGTAAATACCACCATTATTTCAGAATCCAAACAGCTCTCTTTACCATTGTCGCTTTCTGAATTTCTTTTCTTTTGTGGGCCTTCTTAAGATGGAGGGCGGTTCATCCCTGCTTTTGTCACGTTTAAAACGAGACCGATTTGTGATGGAATTTAACATTTTCTACTGGAGCAGGATGGATACACACAGAAAAAAATGAGTGATCCAGGTATTTGAGGAAAAACTGTAAGATTAACAATTTTAAATTGGTTCAAAAATGATTGCATGCGTGAAAGATGCAAATAATTTAACTTCATGCTCTCCAGGTTATGATGCTTCGACGACTTATCCCTAACAATACATTTCTACAACAAACTATTTTTCGATGGGAATGAGTCTTCAGTGAATCGTTTCATTCCATGTATCATAAAGGAAGAAGTGTGATTCTCACTCTGGCAGCGGTCTCATATTTTATGGGAGGCAGGTGTTTGTAGCCTTCACCTTCAGCTTAAATTTAATCAGTCCTCACTCCAGCAGATTGGTGCTCTCAGTGAGAGAAATCCCAAGCAACGAATAGCCTGTTCTATAGGTACCCGAAGCGGACTCCGTGGAGGATTGTGCTTGAGAGGAACGGCGAGCAGATGAAGAAGTCAGCTCAGCTGGAGTGAAAAGCATTTACAGCGATGGGAAAGGGAGGAAAAGTGGAAATGCGCCGCTAGAAGGAGGTGACTAATGTCTGCCGCAGATTTAAATGATTAAGCTGCTCCCCTCCAGAAGGCAATTAGAGCACAATTAATGCCATTTATATCCCGAAGACGTGGCATCGCTGGCCATGAAGAGGGTGAGTTACTGCAGGTGTCTTTATTATCACACCATAATGAAAGACGGAGCCCGACCTGTGGCAGGGAGCATTGACACACCATCCAAATAACACCGAAGAAATTCCTTCATTTTTTTCCCCCGACACCAAGAAGTTACATAAGGATGCTTGGAGGGAAAACAGGACCTTTTGTTGCCCCCTTAAATCTCAGTTTCCATCCACTGTATTCCAATGTATTCAAACATAATTTAATAATCATTAAGCCTTCTGTGCCACGTCTGTTTTATCCCTGTGGACGAGGCAAGCTCACAGTCCGTGTCGTCTTCTTCTTTGATTCATGGTCGCCCAAGTCCACCGCTGCCTTGATGGTCTATTTCACCCCAGGTGTCACGGCCACCGTCACCCCACCGCCTCACTCCCTCCCATCAAGTGTGTCCCTGTTGTGTAGCTACACACCAAAGTGTGTCTGCGCCGCCCAATCACCACATCCGACAGTAAATAAACGCCCGCCCGCCGCCCGATCACTTCATTCCGCCGCTGCGGCTGTTCAAGTTCGCGACACTGCGAGCAGAAGGAGCTGACAGGAACTTTCAGGGTTCCACCACTCTTGAGTGATTCTCAACGCTTCCGCCGCTGGCGACGCCACGCAATGCTCTCAACTAGCCTCCGTTTGACGAGTAAACAAGGCCTCTCGATCGACGTAGCGTAGCATGTAAGCGCAGCCAGAAGCTCCGGCTTCCACTCGCCACACTGCGGCATCTAGCCGAAAGAGTGACGCGCGTGGCGGAATACCCCCCCACCTCCCACCCCCCTCCACCTCCCGCCCCCTCCACCACCGGCAGCATCAAAGCTCCTCTATAAATACACCCGCTGACGAAAAAACCGCACAGTGACCCATTTGCAAAGCAAACGCAGGCAGTCAACACCAGAGTGAGTGGCAGCGGGAGATGCCCAAAAACACTTTCAGAATCGCAGCCTCGCCAGAACATCCACGAGAGGAGAAAACGTGTGTGAGCACGTAGCACGTGCACACACACACACACACACACACACACACACACACACAGGAAAACAGCGAGGGCTTTGGTTTACTCTATCCAATGTCATGCAGGTTTTTGTGCTGCAGGTCGTATCGTAAAAGATGGAGGTAGTCAGAATCGGAAAGGTTTCAATTGCCAATTAAGTTTCCACTCACAGAAATTTGCTTTGGTTTGATGAGGAGCCAACATTGACTGCACAGAACAACAACACTTGTCATAGAAAAACAACAACAACAATAAAAAAAAAAAAAAAAATCAATAATAATAAAAGCACCACAAGACACTTCAAATGTGGGCTGCTTAATAAGAAGATCATAGAGGCTAGTAGCTTGCCATGACATACTTCTAGAAATCCTTTCGGTTGGTCAGACGGAAAGGAATTAATTGAACTGTGTAAATTCAGTTTTTTTTTCTCTCTCTATTTCAAGACACGCTCGCTGCAGTCGAGTTTGAAAATCAGCCAATTGCTGTCTAATCACGCATAAACACAAATGAAATTTCATCTTAAATTGTCACGGGCCCGAACAACCTCTTTCACCTCTTCATATGTTTACATTTCACCTGGGGTCAACGGAGAGTCGTGGCTTCAACATCCATCCATCCATCCATCCACCCACCCATCCACCCACCCATCCATCCATCCATCCATCCATCCATTTCAATAAACCACTTATTCCTTAACTCAGGGTCATGGGGGGTCTGCTGGAGCCTATCCCAGCTGTCTTAGGGCGAAGGCAGGGTGACACCCTGGACAAATCGCCAGTTCATCGCAGGGACACATAGAGACAAACAACCATTCGCACTCACATACACACGCACGGACAATTTAGAGCTTTCAATTAAACTCACAATTCACTGTGGGAGGAAGCCAGAGAACCCGGAGAGAACCCACGCAGACACAGGGAGAACATGCAAACTCCAGACAGAAAGGCGCCTAGCCCGGAATCAAACCCACAACCTTCTTGCTGTGAGGCGGCAGCTCCAACCACTGGGCTATAATGCCCTATAATATAACACTAAATGAGTAAACACACCAGACGTGTGTCATTAGATTAAACACCTAAAGTAATTTAACTTGCCCCAACAGATGGCATTGGAACTGCCCAAACACAAAATACACACATGCAGGCAGATTCGCGGTTATTTTTTTTTTTTTTTTTTTTTACGACGGTGGTCCCGCCAGCAAGTGACTTGAATTGTGGACTCAATCTGTTCGCTCGAGCCGATAAATGTCCGAACATTAGTTGCTGAGCTGATGTATGTGGCTCCTAAAAATGATGGAAGGGGAAGCGAAAGGTGTGTGTGTGTGTGTGTGTGTGTGTGTGTGTGTGTGTGTGTGTGTGTGTGTGTGTGTGTGTGTGTGTGGTGGTGGTGGGGAGGTTGGCGGTGGCGCAAAGCATGGCGCGTCCATGTGACGGTAGCGACACAAACCCTGCGGGATGGGGGATCCACACTTCCAGGATCCTGAGCCAAGTTGGATCGCCTCAACCTCTGCGGCTTCGCGGTGTCGCGCTCACCGCTGAGGTCTGAAGTCAGGCTGCTGCTGCTGCTGCTGCTGCTGCTGCTGCTGCTGAGCGGTGAAAGAAATTTGACGCGGTTGGGTGAAAAAAAAAGTTGGGGTCAGCGGTGAGGTGATCGCTGTCTGTTCCCCTCCGAGGCTTGGGGTTCGGGTTTGACAGACTCACAGGTTCGCAATGTGTTGCTTGCTGCTGCTGCTGCTGCTGCTGCTTCATTAGAGTTCAGTAGAGGAGAAGGAAGAGGAAGGAAGAAGGAGAAGAAGAGTTGGACTCACCAGTCGGCCGAGCGGGTTTCCCTCCTTTTCACATCTTGCTGCAGGTGTCGATGCGCTGCGCTGCGCTACACCGCAGACACTCCGCGCGCTCCAGGCAGGACAGCCGGCTGTCAGCGCAGAACGTGACCAGAATGCTTGGCGCGCTTTGTCATAAATATTAGAGAGAGACAGAGAGGCGGAGAGAGAGAGAGAGAGAGAGAGAGAGAGAGAGAGAGAGAGAGAGAGAGAGAGAGAGAGAGAGAGAGAGGAAAGCCCAGCAGCGCGGCTGCGGCGGCTTCTTGTCCTGCTCCTCGCGGATCAGCTTATTGTCATCTTCATCATCATCATCATCATCATATCATCACCACCACAGTGTTTCTCTTGAAATCCCCGCGTGAATGCGCCGCGCCCGCACACGCACACGCACCTGCCCACTCCGACGCGGACCCGGACTTCCACGGCATCCCGAGCCGCGCGCGCCGAGACTGAGTGTGCTGCGCCAAAGCCGCAACGCTGGAGCGCTGCCGCTACGGTGATGTGAGAGGAGGGGGGAGGGGAGGAGGAGGAGGAGGGGGCTGCTGAAGGATGGAGAGGGTTTTTTTTTTGTCTGGAAAGGGGAGGAGACTGGGATGCGGAGGAGAGAGAGAGAGAGAGAGAGGGAGAGAGAGAGAGAGAGAGAGAGAGAGAGAGAGAGAGAGAGAGAGAGAGAGAGAGAGAGAGAGAGAGAGAGAGAGAGGGGAGGAGAGGCGTGCGTACGTTGTTTGTTGTTGTTGGTGGTGGTGGTGGGGGGGCGGTGATGGGTAGCTTCTCGCAAGGACGACCTGAGATTCTTCAAGGGTGAACGCCCCCCCCCCCACCCCCAAGTAATTCAACGAGACTTTCCAATTACTGCCCCTCCCGCCCCGCCCCGCCCCGCCCCCCACCCAACACTCCAAACGTGTTACACACACTCACCTGATTCCCCCACAGAAGGGGAAATGACTCAGTTCAGGCATTATAATGGCCTATCAAAACCCCCCATAGCCGTGCCTTCAGGAAGGAAGGCTCTCTCTCCTCTCTCTCTCTCTCTCTCTCTCTCTCTCTCTCTCTCTCTCTCTCTCTCTCTCTCTCTCTCTCTCTGTCTCTCCCTCTCTCCGTCTCTCTCTCTCTCTCTCTCTCTCTCTCTCTCTCTCTCTCTCTCTCTCCCTCTCTCTCTCTCTCTCTCTCTCTCTCTCTCTCTCTCTCTCTCTCTCTCTCTCTCTCTCTCTCTCTCTCTCTCTCTCTCTCTCTCTCTCTCTCTCTCTCTCTCTCTCTCTCTCTCTCCTCCTCTCTCTCTCTCTCTTGCACGCCTCCGTGCACAGATGCCATCCCGGCCACGGAGCAGCGTTTCAAGATCTGAAGCCTGCACATCCCTACTGCCCCCCATCCCTCCTGCATCCGCCTAACAAAAAAAAAAAAAAAAAGGAGCGAACGTCGTCGGCGAGAAGTCAGATCGTTTGGATTGTGAGTCAGAGATTTCAGTTTTTAAAATGTCGTTCTCACTGACTCCTCTGAAAATCACACGGAGAAGAAGAAGAAGAAGAAGAAGAAGAAGAAGAAGCAGAGAAGCCACTATGAGCGGAATGGCTGCTTCGGCTGCGGCTGCAGCTGCGGCTGCTGAGCAGATTAGCGTGGGTGCCGCCGTGGAGGCCATTTCAGCAGAACCACAGAGACCCGCCCTCCTCCCCCCCGCCACAAGTTAAGTGTCAGCACTCTGTCACTGGGAGCCGTACGCCGCGATGAAGGTCACTGACGGTTACATTTGTGACCTTGGGAACCCAATAAATATAGCATCCCCACCACCACCTCCTCGTCTCCTCCCTTTCCCCCCCCCTGTCCTGTCAGTGCGGTTCTCACGCTGATCCACAGACTGTTGTTTTAACAGTGGGTATGAATTACCGCGCCGGGGGTGTCGGAGGAAAAAAGTGAGCGCGGCGAATCTTCGATTAAAGGTCTGAAGACCTTCGGTCTTTGAGGGGAAATCGGCCGACGTCAGCTCTTCACCGCTGGAAAAACTCCCGGGGTGGAATGAAAGCAAGATAGATAGATAGATAGATAGATAGATAGATAGATAGATAGATAGATACGAGATTCATCTCCAAAAGAAATTCACATTTCCAGCTTGACAGAATGGAATTGCAGAGGGACACACACATAAAATAGTTCTAAAAAGCACAATGGAATAATTAAGAATATGTACACTTGGCGTGCAAAGCAATATCCATCACATATGTGTGCGTGTGTGTCATCGTGTGTAAGATGGTCGTGTTCGTTGAGTTCAGCCAGCAGCTCAGATGAGCCCCTGTTATAACCTGATATATTGTGCTCCTCACCCCCACGTGCTATGCCAGGAGAATGAGACACGCAGGATGAAAACAATTCTTAGAACTGTCCACTGCAGCAACTGCCACGTTTGACCTCCGCCTAATAAACAGATGGCGAAGTAATTGCTTTTCAACCTTGAGGAAAAAAGAAGAAGAAGTGTTTAGAGCGTTTTAGTTAGCGCAGCGCCCTCCTGCCGCCCAGCGGTGTGAATTTTTCTTGATTTTCTCCCCCTCTTGTCCTTGCCCCAGTAGCGGGGATCGATTTTTATTGACAAAAGAGTGTTTGACTGCGTCATCATTGGTGATACGCACCTTCGACTTGTTATCGCTGGACCTTTTCCCCCGTGACCTGACCGACAAAGCCACAGACGAAACCAGTGACAAACAAGTTAGCTACTAGCTAGCTACAGCTGTAGCTACTGGAAACGTAGCTACTGAAGTGAGAGCCACACACTTTGTTTTGCAATTTTGTACTAAAAAAAATTACATATACAATGTTGTAGTGTAACCCAAAATGGTCCAAAATAATGCAAAATTCACATATTTGACAAACACTATATACAGAGGGTTTTAGCGTTACTTGCAGATATTGGCATTCGCTAGCTAGCTACTCCTTGCTACAGTGGTCTATTTTGATCAACCATTGGCATTGCATTCAATCAAATGGGAAAGCAAATAAATGCAACCAAATTTAGAATCAGTGTTGTCGGAATAAAAACAGACAGGCTGAAAACACAACAAATCTCATTTACCTCTGCAAACAGTGTCTTGTGTATGATGTGATGATTTCTCACCCCTCCGCCCTCCCCCCCACCTCCCCGTCCACCACATCTTTATTTTCACCAACACTAAAAGCAGCGATTTGCCCTTGCTATCGATCTGAAAGTCTTGTGAAAGTGGTCACATACAAATGCAAAGCTTGCCAGCGATTACGAGCATCTGCCATCCACCCACATACCATATGTTTGTGTCGCTCAGCCAAGGGAGAAAATGAGGGGGGAACAACCCTCCTTCACGCGCACACAGACTGAGAGAAACCAAGCGAGGGTGTCCAGAGTTTGGGTCTGAAAGATGGAAACAAGAATGGACGCACATAAAAGGCTCACAAAATATTTACGCAGCAGCCTGTGCGGTGAGATGACGACAGTAGAAAAAAGAAGAAGAAAAAAAGAAAAGCGCCTTCACAGAACCTAAGGAAGCTCCTCTTTATAATATCCATCATTCATTTATCACATCACAGAAACCAATTTATTTTATTTTTTTTTAACAATTCTTGCACGTGTATTGCTTTGATCTGCTCTTGTGATGTGATGACCACCTTTTTCACACCAGTGCGATTCTGCAGGGAAGTTCCTGGGCTTCTTCGCGTAAGCTAACTGACGCGCTCACCGGGACACCCGGAGGGACGTGGTGAGGGGGAGAAGGGCAGCCTGCTGACCTCAAACGGCTGAAATCTGACTGGAAATTTCAGTCGTACTTTGCGCCACAATGAACCGTCATGCTGGAAGCAATTTTGTGTCAAACAAACAAACGACTGATTGTGAGATGATTGATTGTGATTTGAAAAAAAACCCCAGATAAATAAACAAACGTTTGATTCTGAATTGATTATTTGTGATTTGACAAAAAACAAACCTTTGATTATGATTTGAAAATAAACATACAGACAGACAAACTTTTGATTGTGCGAATGAAACCCGCCGCCCGAACGCAGAGGCAGGAGCTTCTCCGGACAAGATGCTCTCCTGACAAACGGCCTTCACTTGCCTTCGCTTCATCCGTCAGCATCTCCAGCGCGGCAGCTGATTGGTTCGCTCGCTATCTCCATCTCTTCCTTGCACTCCATTACCTCATCTACTGTACTGATTTCCTATATTTCCCAGAATGCCCTTCAGCAGCGGCAAGACAAGGGCAGCGAACTTGCCGCCCGAGGTGAAAGCGAAGCGGCACAGCGACACGTCTGGATTTGAGTTGAGGAAATGTGAAGGCAGTGCGCAGAGGTGAGGAGTAACAAAGTACAAATACTCTGTTATTGTACTTGAGTCAATTTTTCAGGTATCTAGCGCTTTGCTTGAGTATTTCTTTTTCTGATGACTTTTTACTTTTACTCCCTACATTTGTACGCAGATATCTTTCATGGTTACTTTTGTATTTAAAAGATGTTAAAATGTACAAATTCTGTTAAAAGTAACTCACTTATTCTTATAGTTGCTGTCGCATTAAGTGAATCTGTTGGATCTCTGAACAATGCTGTTGTGTAGATAAATAGAAAAGTGGATAATATTTAGAGGGACACTGCTGGGGTCACTGTTCAGTTTTCAGTACAGAAAAAAATAAAAACTTAGAAAATAACATTAATTATTGTTATCATAAGTGTAAGCCTCCTATAATTGCTCACTGGTTGCAACTATTGCTGATTACAGTTTGGTTGAAACAGTTTGGCTGCAATAAACTATAGTATTGAGAATAGCAATGATCCAGATGCTCATCAAGACAGTCCAGGTCAGTTCAGTTCACAACGTTTTTCATTTCTGCATAATTATCTGCAAACGTTTTGTTTCATCAATGGCAACACATTAATAAATAAATAAATAAATAAATAAATAAAAAAAAAATAAAATAAAATAAAATAAAATAAAATAAAATAAAATAAAATAAAATAAAATAAAATAAATAAAAATAAAATAAAATAAAATAAAATAAAATATCAGGTTTACTTTTTACAGAAGTACATTTCCAAACCTGCACTTTCTTTTACTTGAGTAAAGGAGTTGAACCAGTACTTAAGTACAGACGGTGAATATTTTTGCCTCCTCTGCCAAACTCTGTGGGCCATCTCCTGCCTTTCCCTCCTCGGTTTTGAAGCTTCCCGCGACACACGTTTGGCTCACATCAGCACAAAACGTTGTGGCTAAAAAGAAACTGCTGCTCTATGATTTCACGGTGCCACTGCGACGACAAGAAAGTGACAATGTTTCCTGCCGCTTTGGAGCCGATTACAGTCGCTGTAGCTGGAAACACTTCAAGCGGCCTGCAGTGTGTGATACAGAATAGATATATGACACACGCCATCGCCCTCCATCTTTCCTGCTTGCATCCCAGATGAAGGTCCGTCGACAAAACATTAAAGAGTTCCTCTTTTATTCCTGTCTTCTGATGTCTTGCCTTTTCCCTCTAACGGCACCAAATGTAAAAATGTCTGTGATCACAGACGTTCAGAGATCAGTAATAGAAAGAGCCCTCCTCAGTTTGTTTACTTTGTGCTGCAGCTCTGGTCCGGTGGTCCTTGCTGACAGCATGCGCAGCGCTGAGGGGGGTCTCCAGCTCCGTCTGTCTGGCAGCGCATCAAAAACCCAGGCACATGTTGAGGCCTGGAGTCGCACTTGACTGCAGTCAGGCAGAGAGCGGAAGCAAGGCTGTAGTTGCGTCTGCAGACTGGCTTTTACATGCTTTTCAATTGCAGCTTTCCATCGCACCACTTAATCATGTCGGCCATCCTTTAATGCGCCGTCAAAAATTCTGAGCAGCTAAATGCACTGAGAGAGCAGAACGTATGGTGACGGACCAAAGCAGGGGCACAAAATACACAACATGCAACATGCAACATGCTCAAGCAGACATATGAATCACAAATTGTAAATACAATGATGAAAAATGAATGTTACTGTGAACGACTGTGATGCCAATGGAGAAGTATTACAATAATGGAGAAGTATTCTAATCCTTGAAAAACTTTCTATGGAGGTTTATTGTATAGCGTGCACACAAGTCACACTAATGCAATCATAATGCTTTACACACATGTTCATAATTACAACACTGATAACAACAATTGTAAAGTATTGTCAGTGTTGGATATAATATGTTTATAGGATCAAGATAATTTACTTTGTATACCATATCATTGAAATATTATAAACTGGTGCATCGTCATCATCGGTGTTGCTGTGCAACTCCAATTAAAACTCTTTTTGAATCGGACATCCAGCAACAAGTATCCGTAACTATCTCGCACATGTAAGTGCAATATGTCCAAGCAGTGATTTGGCCTGGAATGTAATTGGACCTGCTCCGCCATGTGGGAGCGTCGCACTGTGGACGCAAACGTGCACATCCACCCGCTGACCCCATTAGAGCGGTATAGACAGGGAGATCAGCTGGAGTGTCTCGTGAAACCGGCACAAATTAAAATGTCAGGATGTCTCACCATTTCACCCGCTGACACAGATGCACTTCTTGCTGGAGCGCAGGCCACTCAGACAGAGGAGGTGACATGCATCAGACAGACCTGCGGGGAGAGGAAGCAATAAGCCTCATGATCTCAGTCAGGAGGCTTCCAGCTGATTCCCACACACGAGCAGAGTGATGTGTCACTGATGCAGATAGGAGGGCGGAGGGGTGGAGGGAGAAATATTAACACGGGGGAGAGGAAATTAGTCACTGTGTGACCTGGTACATTTTAATGAGCTTGTTCGAGGAAGACGAGGATCGTGAGGACATGAGAGTTGTTAAAAACATGTCCACGCAGTTACTGCGGTGCCACAATATGACCCTGAGTTGAAGTCTTGGGGAGGGTAAGTACTCAGCCAGTAGCGTGGGGGCAAAACAGAGTGGATTATGGGTAGCGCAGACAGCCAATGAATGGAGAAAATGTCTTTTAGTGTAAGTCTGAACAAATGTCACGTGCACAGCGTGCGGACAAACAATTGGACTTGGTGGCCAGGCTGGTAAAAAGGTCTGGTGAGACTGACGGAAGGCATCTGTGTTTGCCAGAGCTCCATGTTGGTGCTCTGCTACTCGTTGTTCGGCCTCACATGACTAACTAGAATTACTGGAAAGGATGGTGTTCCCACCAGTGAATGGGCCAAAGACCAGGAGGACCACAGTTCCCTTCTCGCCGGTCGTCTCAGATGGTACGTTTTGTTTTGTTTTTTTGTTTGTGTAGACTGGTTCTTGCATGGCGCTGCAGGTGTCGTGTTTCCATGACTCCTGGCGAGAAAACAGAAGCGCGGCAAGCATCATGTTTCTGTGAGACCTGAATCCAGACCAGAATAGCTAATGCAGATCCATCCGCCCCTGAGGAAAAGTAAAATACATTTCCACCCCATCACTTCCAAGACATTTTCCATTTGTTCCCCCTTTCCAGTTTTACCTTCGGCCGCATTAAATCAGAGGAAGCACCGCCGAGAGAAACATTTCGCTAAATGCCATCGCTAAAGAGTAAAAGTGGGCGGGGCCACGAGAGGGGGGCGGGTCAAGAGAGGAGGGTCGGGCTGACAGCTTGATATTTCCTCCCGTGCGTGTGAAAGCAGGAAGGAACCCCTGGGCGCGGGCGGAGCAGCGGGTCGGCTATTGACAGCGCGGCGGCGTGACCCACCGCGGCTGAGCGCCAACCTTCAGCTGGTATTTGCTAGCGTGTAAGTGCGCAGCCGTGTTCTCCACGCTGCAAGACTCCGCTGCCACTCCGCCGGCCGCCGCCTTTCAAATAAGTCTAATGGGCTGTGAAATGAGTTTTATCTCCGGGCACATATATGGCTCCACGAGCACTTCTGGACTATCTTGAGCTCCTCCCAAAGGCCAGAGTTTTTGAGAAATGCATTTAGCCTCTAAATTACATAGTGTGCAGCCATTCGATAAATAAATCTGTAAATAAATAAAGAAATAACAACGCTCTGGTCGTCCCCCTTTTACATAAGAACGCTCCGGCAAGACGGCCGAGCCAGTTTCAACAGTACGTGTAGGCTTCAGTAACCTACGCAGGCGGAGAGAATCCTGTCATTTCATTGGATTAGATGACACATACTGTATATGTTTTTTTGTCCGTTGTGCACAAGCGGGCATGAGCACACATTCACCTGCGCCGCTGCAGTCGAATCCACTGAAGGTCCCTCTGCCTTGTGCTTGGGAGCCAAACCACAAAGGGACTGTTTGACAGGTGAGGGATGAGACGCGCACTGAGCTGTCACTTCGGCTCCGCCAGCTTCCACTCGGTGACCCTGTCTCCTGACCTCCACCTGTGTGGTCGCTTCTCTCCCGGCCTCCCCGCCTGACATCCCTGTTTTCCAGGCGGCGGTCCCGCTGTTCTCCTTTCCGCATGTATGGCCTGTCATTCCCCCCAATGCCGAAGCGCGCCGGCACATCTGCATGCAGCAGCTCGCGCTCATCATCTGGGGGAAGGTTTTCTGAAAGACATCTCTTATCCAAAACCGGCGACTGGTGGGCTTTTTTACACCCAAGGGTGTCGTTGGACAGTATTACTTGAAGCCTGCCGGAGATAATAAGCTGAGCGAAGAGTGGACTAATACATCCACAGTGACAGCCCCTCTGTACATTAATGTGCGAGAGGGAACAAGTGCTTCCCAAGTCGGCCGTTCCCTCTCCCCGCTCTGCCAGCGCGTCTCCCAGGTGCTCATTTCTTAAAATTGAATTACGGGGGGAAAATTTAATGAATCAATATTTAATTGCTCAGGGAGGGTACTACTTAAATTGAGGTCGGTTAGGGAGCAGGGACGAGGAGAGTCATTCAGCTAATGATCCCGGGGGGTCGGAAGCAAAGGGAACCATTTGAATCATGACTGTGAAAAACGTTACGGCAGAGACCAACGTGGTTCCAGTCATGAAGAGAGACGGATACGGAAGCGGGTTTGAGGCGCAGGACAACCTTGCTTCAGCTTCGGCTTCGACTGGATGCCGTCTCGCTGACAGGGACGTGATTCAAAGGGGTCATAGGTCGAATGGCTGTGGTCCTAGCCCCCCGACCCTGTTGGCTAACATCCCGACGCCGTGGACAGCACAGAGTGAAGAGGTTGCGGAGCAGTGAAGTTATGGGTAGTACAAAAGATGCTCAGAGCGACCTCAGTGACTCTGTTATTCAGCTCAGGCTGAATTGACTGTAATGAAATTACACATACACATAAGGTTTGTATAAAATACAAACCTTATGTAAGTGTGCCTGTTTTGTGCCATTTGAATTGCTGCAATACGCACAGGAGTTGAGCGAGGCCATTTCAAAAGCAAATAATGCCATCTGCGTATAGGAATGTTCTGTCTTCCTAGAAAAATTAAAGCAGAGCACAAGGAGACACAGATTGCCTTGCCAATAAGCACAGATGACAAAAGATAAGAAGACAAACGCCAGGAGGAAATGTCCGCTGGACACCATGAATATCTGTTGGGTTACATTCACACCAAATGTAGTGCTGTGGAGAAACGCCACTGGGTCCTACAGCAGTTGTGTGGCAGGGCAAATGTCACTCAGCAAACACAACAGGGCCCTGCCAGAAGACATAATTAGCTGTGGCAGTTTGTGTTACAAGGTCTAACTCCTCTCAGCTTCTCTGCTCCAGAAGTTAGTCTGTATTTTGGATGGCAACAGGCACAAAGACTGCAACCAACAGATTGAGAATGACAGGTAAAAACTTCATCTTTTGCACCATTGGATCATGTCTGAATGCAGCCTTACTGAACAGGCAAACAGATCTGTATCGCAGCAATCCTCATGGCCTTGAACAGTATGGTCAAAACCATGATGATACTCAGTTACTCCATAGTTCAATGATACTCATCAAAGTTTGTTTTTTTTTCAAGTCAAAAAAAGCCCTCAAAAGCCTTAATCCTCTGCTGAGCTATAAGTGGCCTACGTCCGATAAGTTTTATGTGAAGCCACGTTTGGACGGCAGTTGAAAAGTAGGATTTCTGACATCTCCCAGAATGCTGCTATGTGGATTAGCACATAACTAACACTGAAATCAACCGCAAACAGCATCAAATAAACATCAAAATACAACACAGAACTCAGACTTTTGATTGAAAATAAAAAACATTGTATCAATGTTGTTGACAAATGAAAGTTTTCCGGCTGACAGGCACAATTAAACAGCGATAGCATTCAGTTCTAACAAGTGCAGAGCTTTTGACTAGCTAATTTTCTAACCCATGGTTAGGTAAAAAAAAAAAAAAAATACATATGCATACACGTATTGTGATTGTTGCTGCATAATAAGCAGGTCCCGTGTGAGCTTGTCCTTGTCCTGCCAATTCAGTCCAGCGTGACTTGGCAACTTATCCAGGAAAGTAATAAACAGCCAACATAAAATGACGGAAGCGAACAAAGTTTTGCAAAAGAAGGAAATCACAGTCAAGTGATAGGATTTTGGAGCACTTTAAGGCTGAATAGTATATTATTAACATTCCACTCTGCAGGAGAAAGACAGAAACCTATTAGCTCTTTGGCTGCATGGATGCACCAGTTAGCACACATAATTACATTAGTACAAAACACCATTGTGCTGATGTGACCCAGTCCAATAGTATCCAGATACTATTGCAGAATAATGAAAATGCACTTTTGGTCCCGTTGACTCATGGAACACACAGTAAATGGACATTTATACAAGTATAAAACATAATAAATTGCATCGACAGATAATTCCCTGTCAATGTGGACAGTTTAATAGGTTCATTGATCCCACTGTGCTGCACGTAATCATATTGCTGAGGCGATCACAACGTATCCTCCGGGAACCATGACTGACTGTCTGGGCAGTGCAACCAACAGTCACTTCTTGGATTATTTATTCATGGTAATTTCGTTTAGCCTGACTTAGCTGTCTGGCACCGGCATCCAAGATGACAGTCATGCGAAACCTGGTGACAGGTGTAAAGCTGCAGGAACTGGGGCAGGTGCACGCTGCCATCCTGCACCGTCAAGAGCACCTCTAGGTGTTGCGCTGCTTCCTGCGTGCAGGCAGTGAATGACAGGATCCTATCTCCTTGCCATCCCTCCATCCCGCTCCTCCAAGGAAACGGACAATTTTCACCACTCTCTGCTTCCTAGTCAGCTGCAAAATTACAGATCACAGATTTGCGTACAGTCGAGAGGGAAGTGGATGGCTGGAAGGGAGGCAGACTGAGGGGGAGAGGTGAAGGATGGTGACAGTGGGGGCTGGGAGACGGGGGGGGGGAATAATATCTGGCCACCGGCAGTTTCAACTTAGAAAGAAGTGGAAGCCTGGGCGTGTGAATGACAGTGGGCGGAGATGAGAAATGGCATATGCTAATTCGTGCTTGTGCGCTTGAGACGTCCTGGGAGGCCGTGGAAATAATGCTGAGACGCCGCAACACTCAGGTGGCCCCGTCCGTGCTCATCACCGCCGTAATGAAGAGAATATGCTAATAGCTGAGTCATCCGCTGGAGGAAAAATTAAAGGGGATAAACATCACATTTGCTGCTCGCCGCTAATGAGGACGGCGGAGATTGACACGAGAGGGAACAAGTGAGGTCTTCTCTGACATGTTGTTGATGAATGTTTCCAAAGTTTGCGGATTTCTGCCAGAACGCCGACTAGTGACGAGCCCGTAGAAAACTGAAGGAGATCCATTGCGTCTTCTTTTAATATAGTCAGTTGTTGTTCACTTTTAGGACTCTTGCCAAAAAGGAGAGACATGAGACATGGTTTCAAGCCTATGAAGTGAGCCAGCTCCTGTGCAACATGCGTCACAGCAAACCAACATCTGCTGCACAACATTCTTCTGCCAATGTAGGCCTGCAACATTCAACGGGGAATGTAGCCTCATCACTGCCAGCATCAGTGTCTCATAGAAGTGCACCATGGCCACAGCTGCATCAAAGAAGTCCAGCACTTCAACCAACATCTGTGCCGCATAGCCATAGGAATGTAGAGCTGCAACATCCAGCCCCTGCTCGTCACTCAGCTGAGAACTTAGGCCTGCTGAAACAGCCAAGAGCTGTGCAGCAACTTACATTTGGGAACGTAGCATCTTTTCCTCAATGTGCACCCATGCATTACAGGAGTGCACCACCCCAATCAACATCCGGGTCACGGCAACAACCTGCCTACAGGAATGTGGCCACCTACAACAGCCAACCAAATACATTTCAGTTGACTGGAACCCACTTGAACGCTTCCCCAACCAACAGTACCACACAGCCATGCTCGGGTGGTCTTTTTGTTCTAGAACAGACACACAAATATTTTGGATTCGTAATTTTACATGTTTCGCCTTGTTGGGGGGGGAAGAGGCAGACCGACAGCGGGAGGCATTACCAGCTGATGAACGCGTCACACAACGGCACCCGTGTGACCTTCTGAGGAAGACGCAAGTTTACGTTGAAACGTGTAAAGGTACAACATCATCTAAAATACATGTATGTCTGTTATAGAAGAAAAAAAACAACAAATTTGAATTGCCTATTTCTAACTGGTGCGTGGTGGTGGTGGAAGTGTTAGATGCAGCCCGGACCCCGGGGCTGGATAACCCAAATGCTCGGATCAGTACGCTGAGCAAGTGCTTACGCAGGCACAACAGCGAAGCGCTCAGGCAAAAGACTTTGAGGACGGAGAGAACTTTGATGATGGTCCACACAAAACACAGAGTGCAGGAGATAAAACCTGCTAGGGGGGGTCAAAGCATCAAGGGAATCTGCAGCGAGAGGCGCTCACAAGCTTTAGAGTAATCCCAAAGTCCAGGGATTCTTTTTTTTTTTCTCCAGCCGGTTCACACGCCTGGTGTAATGATAAGCAAGTGCACACACACACATACACACACACACAGGGTCAAACAGCTCCCTTCATGCACTCAATGGATCACATGTGGACCATGTGTATCTGTTTTTCACTCTGTCCTGTCTGCCACCCTGGCTCACTCTACTCCTTTCTCTCTTTCTCTGTATCTCCTCTATTTTTGTATTTCACCCCAACTACTCATAGGCAGATGATGGCCCTCTGGAGTCTGGTTCTGCCCTAGGTTTCTTCCCACAGGGGAGTTTTTCCCAGCCACTGTCGCATCTTGCTTGCTCCGGGGGCCCAGTTGGTTCTCTCTGATTGTATAAAGCGCTTTGAGACGCCATTGGTTGTGATTAGCGCTGTACAAATAAAAGTTTATTATTATTATTATTATTATTATTATTATTATTATTATTATTATATGGCAGCAAGTAGGATCCAAATAAAGGTTAAATTGAGACGGATCATTTGGTGAGATGACGGAGTGGGTAAAAGATCAGTCACATTTCCACCATGTTTTATTACTATAGCAACGGCCTTTGTGCTTTGCAGAGAGGAGTGGGTGGCAGAAAAAATAGCTGGAGTGAGAGGAGTGAAAGAAGAAGACAGGAAGGAAGAGAGAGAGAGAGAGAGAGAGAGAGAGAGTGAGGAGAGTTTGGCCAGCTCCTCTTGCTTGGCATCGTTCTACCAATCAAGGCTGCTGCCAGCCCAAAACCCCAGGGGGCTTTAAATAGTCAAGGTCCCTGACGAGTGAAAAATGAACAGCTCCTACATGTTGCGCATAGTCGCCACCTCAGAGCGGTCCGCCGACAAGCACTTCCGGCTCTCACAGACAGAGGGAGCCACTGATGCGAAGTGGTTATCCTCCAACAGGCCATCTTGGTTTCCAGCAGAAGCATGGTGCGGCTGAGTGACACCCTTGAAGGGTCACAGGTTGGGAGCGTGAGGGTGTAAATCTCTTTACGCTTAATTTAATTTGCCTCGGAACGGTTTTCAATTTCAAGGGAAAAACAAAAGCAATTTGCGTCCAGGGTTGTTTTTTCTCTCCCTAAATAAGAAAATTAGATACAAAAGTCTGCAGACTTGCTTATTACTATTATACCTGCAGAATCTAATAACCGCAGGATAGGCTCTTAACTCGGCGAGTGGAAACCAGCAATAATGTAGCTCCTCACATAAATGCATTCAATTGTCTCTCTATAGATTTCAGTTTAATCTAACATTGTCCTGTGTTACCACAGAGGGTGGGACAATCATGCGCTGGAAAACCACTGTGTGCATGTGTGTGTGTGTGTGTGTGTGTCCTCAAAATATGGGGTATTAAGGGGAACGCCTCCAAAGAAGACATAAGACAGTATGTGTGTGCATGTGTGTGTGTGTGTGTGTGTGTAGAACAAGGGATCTTTGATATTCTCAACAAATTCAATATTCGCTCCACGACTTCACAGCTCCAAATTGTTTCTCTGAAAACACACATACACTCACGCACGCACGCATGCACGCACGCACGCACACACACACACACTTGGTGCCTTGTCGCAAGTAGTATTCCTTGCTAAAATAAGCAAAGTCTTGATGAAATGCGTTGAGGCAGAGGAATCAATTTAGTCCAACATAGTAGGTCCAACTTTGAAAAAAGGTCATATATATATATGTATATATTATGTATATAATGTTATCTAAATGAATGCAGTGAAAATAAATGTTATTGGACTGTTTTGTACTGTTATGAATTTTTTTTCTCTATTATTTGCATTTGGGACTTTCTTTTTCTCCACTTGCATTTGCTGTCTGAAAATGACAACTGTGAATGCCCCAAAACAGAAGCAGGGTGTGAAAACAAAGAGATGCTATGGCAAAGGAAGGAATGCAATACTATGAAGGTATAAACTATGAAAAATGATCAAGACGGTTTCCAAGGCAGAAGAACATACAAAACTTCAAAGTCACAAAATCGCACACTTTGTGCCATAATGATTTCCAGAGGAGCTGAGATGGGGTAAATCAAAGCTTTTCCCTCCACACTCCGACCTTAGCCGTCAGATGGGGTTGCCGAGCTGATCGGGTCATCAGAATGGCTCATTACTTGAGCGAGACACATTATTAAGCCTCGTTCTGTCACAGTGAGCGCAGGTTGCTGCGACTGAGAGAGGGCAGGCAGCCTAACGCTGCGAGACCACAATGTTCCTCTGCTTTGAAATATAACGCAGCCTTTATGTATTCCACTCTGGATCTCCTGGCAGGTAGCGTTCCGTTTCAAGCCAGGCCACGTGGACATGTAAATACAGCTTCTTGCTGAGAAAAAAAAAAAAAAAGACTTTGCGATTATCTTGAATAATCCCAACTGGCACACCTAATCTAATTATATGATCATCCCTTTAAAAAAAAAAAAAAAAAAAGGTTTTCAATTTTATATTCACAGCTATTCTTGGCTTTTAGTCTTTTTTTTTTTCTACCAAACTGGCTGCTTATTGCAGTTGTCACACAGCATCTGTCAGCCACAGGTGAGCCCGGCACCATCACGCAGTGGCAGCTGAGACCACTTTAGAGAATTTACTCAAGTGAGGCAAGACAAAGCAGTGGTGGAGTCACATGGTGTCTTCCACCAGAGGAAATGGTGTGAGGGCAGCGAGTGTGGAGGAGCCTGGGCGAGTGTGGTGGGGGGGGCGGTCATGACAAACAGGCAGAAAATCAGCACGTTATGTAAATTTTCTGCTTAAATTGAAAACATAAATTCAATTCACACACACACAGAATATGATGTGGCTTCATTGCAATTTTTTGTGCACACATGCAACCATACAGTCACTGGCCACTTTATCTGGTGCGCTTGCTACAACCGCACGTCTGCTCGCCAACCAGCCAATCACATGGCAGCACGTCTCAGTGCATTTAGGAATGAAGCTCCCAGTGAGCGTCAGAATAGGAGCGAGTGGACCGAGCGACTTTGAATGTGGCCTGATTGCCGGTGCCAGACGGGCTGGTCTGAGTGGTTCAACTGGGCTTTTCAACATTGCATCCAGGTTTACAGACAATGGGCCCAAAAAGAGATAATATCCAATATCACTGAGTTTGTTGGTGAGTTGGCAGGCTGGTTGGAGATGACAGACTGGCAACTGAAATTCTAGTAACCACTTGTCTGCAGATTAGCGTTGAAAGGTAAAGTAGATGGGCTGCAGCAGCAGAGGACAACACTGGGTGCTGCTCCTATTGGCTAACAGCATCAGTTAAACCAGGGCGTTCGGTGGCGGCATTCACAATTTTGATGTTAACAAAATTAAAGCACGCATCCATCCTTATTTATGTCAACAGTCCAGGCTGCTTGCGGAAATGTGTGTGTGTGTGTGTGTGTCCGTCCGTCCTCTAATTTGGGGTGGGTAGCGTCTACAAAGATGTTCGTGTGTGTGCGTGTGTGCGTGCGGTGTCACATTCATCCATTTACGACCCCGCTGCACTCTCATCTTCTTGCAGCTACTTCCAACAGGATAATGTACCATATCACAAAACTCAAATCATCTCAAGCTGCTCTCTCTTGCACACGACCACGAGTTCGCTGAACTCATTTGCCCCCACAGTCACCGCAACTCAGTGTGCAGGAGATTGACATTAGGGATGTGCAGTTGACAAATGTCATCATGCCAGTATGGACCAAAATAACACATGTGTAATCTATGCCAAAGAAGACAATAGTGAGGGGGAAACAGGGTGCAGGGCATTGCTAGTAATGTGTACTTGATGAAATGGCCTTTGAGTGAACATAGAAGAGGCCTCAGGCTTCTAACAGCTAATGTGTCCAGTGCAGCGCAGACTCAGTGCACCTAACTGCAAGTAACTATTAACAGTTAATGCTGGCCTATGTACATCAATATTCAATATATACATTACCATAATTGTAATGCATTGCTGCCACTGGATTCTAACCAGCTGACCTATACTTCAGGTCTGTTATTCATTTTTAACAGTCAAACAACATGCAAACATGTTCTTTTTTTCTGAAAATTCAGTTTAATAGAAATTCTTTTTTAAATTCTCCATTGTACTACATAACAAGATAGTTTGTGCCACATCAAAACAAAGTACACAGTATAAAAATAGCACCATTTCTTTGGTAGGTAAATATATGCAGTTGTTTTCACACCTCTTTTTCCAAATAATAAAATACATACTGTACAATATATAGGGAGAATATTGTTCTTGATTCTTCATATGTAGCATAAATGATATGTAAGTAAGTATCCCCTTAATAAGAACAAATAATACAGCTGTTCTTACACTGCTTTAAAAAAAAAAAAGATAATTGTGAGAATTGATTTCAGGCATCATGCTTGGTTCAGGTCCCATTTATTGTCTGCAGAGTCGTCATCAGCAGACTTCTGGATAAATACAGTTGTTTTGCCACCATCTTTGATAAGAAGTCATAAGTACTACACCATGTACAAACCCTCCAAAGTCGGGATCAATATAAAGAAAATGATAGGAAAGAGCTGTTTTTTACAATCATTTTATTTTCGTCTTTCAATGTTTTTTGTGCCTATTTACTTTGTTTAGAGGAAGGCTTTAAAATGCTGTTGGGCTTTTGGATTTAGTCTCGTGAGGTCATGCTTTAGATGTCAAACTGAAACGAAATAAAGAAATATTTCTCTATTACTTGCAGTAACAAGCAGTTTGATACAAACATACTTTCAGACACTGGAACACAAATATAGTTTTTTTTTCTTCACTTTTTTGAAACGATGCATCTGTTGTGAATTACCATCACCTCTGCAGTGAAAGAAGTTTCTCTCCGTCATCATGTTATGGCAATTTCAAAAAAAGTTTTTTTTTGTTGCAGTATGCAGTATGTATTTTTCTTAACCTAGTATAGCTTATTTTTGTCCTTTTTCCCTTTATCAGATTTCACAAAAACAGCAGTACAATGGGGGTTGCAACAAAGCAATAAATAAATAAAAACATTAAAAACAAAGACATTTGGCAAAATATCTATAAGAGCAACATGACGACGGACGTCCCTGTAGCTGCGAAGGATTTGGTCACAATCATCATGTGGCTTTGGGTGGATGAGAGCCTGCAAGAGCACGAGGCGTTATTCCAGCATCAAATATGTGTCTACGAATGTGAGTACAGCGCCTGGCGTGCGTGCGCGTGCACACCTTTTGGCCCTCCAAGGCAAACCTCCTCGCACTCCTCCAGGTCGAGGAAGCGGTTTTCGTTCCCCTCGCAGCCACTGTAGATGAAGGGTCTGCAGGCCTGGGCCTCGCTGTTGAAGTACCATCGCATTGTGTATCGTCCACAGCTCCCCTCTTCCATGGGCTGCAGGCACGTGCTGGCTGGATCGTCTTCACAAAGCGCACACACACACACACACACACGAATTAGATAAGTGCAAATGTGGACACCGCCAGGCAATTATGGCATGATGAAAAGAGGGGAAGCCGACAAGAAGCGTAAAGGTGGAATCACTTTGATGAAGAACGGCAGCGGGTGAATTGTTTGTTTACCTCCCTCTGCCACCGTCCTCTTGGTTCGGACTGATCTGAAGTCATTCAGAGGTACAGCTTTGACTCTTCTCGGCCCAGCACTGGTCGCTGCTTTAGTAACACCCACTCTGGCTGATGCCTGTGGTTCAATTTTGGATGTTTTCCCAGCTTCACCTCTGATGGTGTCGCCTGTTGACACACACACACACACACACACACACACAGAAAGAGAGACAAGCTTATGAGCAGGCACCGACAGCGGCAAAAACAAAACACTGACACATTCAGACTGCAAAGAAAGAAAATGACAAGAGTGAATTGTTTGCGCTTAAAATAGACTGTGAGAGAATAAGGAAGGCGAACCTGAGCTCACTAAGTCACACAATTGAGTTGCGCGCACACACGTTGTTTTGAAGACACACCTCTGACTGTGCGAGGTGGATCGTGAGAAGACAGAATCAATCCATCAATCAAATCAACCAACTTTTATTTGTAAAGCGCTAAATTCCATCCAAAGGCGTCTGGAAGAGCTTTGCACATGTCGAAAGAAAAGCCACTGAACCCTGCAGAGCAAGCAAGGCTCGACAGCGGCAAGGAAAAACTCCCCCGTAGGAGGAAAACTAGAGCAGATCAGGACTCCAGAGGGCGCTCATCTGCTTTGACTGGTTGGGGAAATACAAGAAAATGAAGAGAGAGAGACAGATACACAGAAGTAGCAAGAGTGGCAGACAGGCCAGAGTAAGTTACAGGGTTAACAACCACATCTATATATATATGTGCATATATATTTCAGGAGGTTGTAATTCATTCATACACCACTGGGTGGCTGCTGCCATGCAAGGCACTGCCAGCCCCATTGGAGCAATTTATGGTTTAAGTTTAAGTGTCTTGTCCACTTTGGCGGGATTTGAACCGCCAACCTTTCAGTCATTGGACAAGCCGCTCTAAGCCCTGAGCCGCAGTTGCCACACAGTCGCTTTGAAATTGTTTGAATTTGCTAGTAAGAAAAAAAAGAGCAAACAGACCTCAATAATGAATAATATAATTATAATACCACACACACATTCAAATGTGGGACCTCCTAGTTTCAAAACAGATGGGAGCTCATGATGGCACATTTATTCACAATGACCCATTCATCATTCCTCATTTTTTTTTTTTAGCATTGGCTGTAGTTATTAAGAGCAAACATTCAATAATGGCTCACTGATCAGAACTATTGCTGATTACAGTTTGGTTTTGCTGCGGTTAAAAAAAACAAAAAGACAAACCATAGTATTCAGAGTTGCAAAGCTGTTACAACTTATCTAGACGCTCATGCAAGACCTCTGCTCAGTTCAGTCCAGATTATTCTGTAAGAATTTTTTCATTTTCTCAAATGAATATCTTTTTTTTTTTTTTACTGCAGTACATTTCAGAACCTGTACTTTCTTACTCTTACTCGAGTAAAAAGAAGTTGAAGTTTACTTAAACACAACAGGTGAATACTTTGGACACCTGTGCTGGCTGGATGGTTGTTCTGCAAATGACTCCAAGCATCCCAACCATCAGCTAGATGCACATGGCCGCATAATACTGGACCGCACAACACACATTACCATCACTTTGGTTAGCAGATGGATCCAAGTACAGCAGCTCGTCCGCGCCGTCCCCGTAGGACTCGATAGAGTAAATGTGCTCGTAGTCGGGGTCGTTGGTGTTCACCACCACTCGCAGCTCGCGGCCTTGGGGATAGAGGGGCATCGCAGGTCAGAGGAGACCTCCACCTCAGTCTATAAGGGGGTGGGGGCTCAAGAACAATCAACAGGGCTCAGCCTCCGACAGCCGTCTCAGCCGGCCCAGAGAGACTGTGACGGTGCGGTGGCGCCGACACGGATGGAGCCCTCTGTTTTCTTGATGAGAAAACCACCCAGTGTTCAGAGGTCTCCCAGTGTCGAGCCACAAGCACCAGACACTCTGTCATTCGGGACAGACACACACACAAACACGCAGATGGACGGCGAAGGGGGCCGAGCGGCAGACGGACACAAACTCACCCGCCTCACCCTGCAGGGCCAGCTGCTGTTCTGGTGTGGGCAGAGCCCTGACCGGGGCCCGGGGCCGAATGTTTGGGCCCGAACCTGAGAGACAGAAGAAGAGAAGGGGAGGGAAGCAAAGACACCGAGGGAGGAAAAGAAGGAGGAGGAGAAGGAGACCAGGGACCGCATGGTTGGGTTAAGGGAGAAAAGGAGTGGAGGAGCCAACAACATGCCCACATCACCACAACAACAAACTGTTCCACTGGTGCAACACGCAAACTGAAAGGACTTAAAGTTTTTATGAGACTGATCAGTGAGCAGCAAGACCAAGTGAGACCAAAACCAAGACCAAGACTGAGACCAAGACCAAGACCAAGACTGAGACCAAGACCAAGACCAAGACCAAGACCAAGACCAGTCTTGAGATCACTTCACATTCTCTCAATCTGGTCTTGGCCTGAACACTCTTTGGTTTTGACCATGATCTCGCCATTCTCTCGGGCGTCCCTGTCTCAGAGGATTTCAAAAAAACCAAGCAAGCTGCTGGTGCTGCAGCATTATTATTACTGCACTCCCTTCTTCAAATGCAGTCAGATGCATCTATTTTAAAAACATATTTTTTTGTCTGCCAGTGACCTCTAACATCCCAATGTTACCATGCAATTCTTGCAAGTGGTCGTGTGCCGTCAATTCTAACACCACTTTTTCTTCCACTCTTAGTCTTGTCTTGGTCTCGGTTCAGGAGGCCTTGGCAGCATCGCTAGCAGGAGTCTCCTAAAAACTGGTTGTCATCCTTTAAGGACTCAAGCCAGTGCGCTTGTGTCAAACTCGAGTCAAACATTCTGTTGTTTGACTTGAGTTCAAATCAGTGACCTCTTCATTCCAGACTGGACCCCGTTAGAGACAGATACATTATGAAACACACACAACTCTCACTCTCTCTCTCTCACTCTCTCTCACTCTCTCTCTCACTCTCGGGGAAAATCACTCTTTCTCTTCTTCGGGCATCATCATTGTCAGTGACACTGTAGATCTCTCAGCTTCCTGCCTCTTCATCACCTATCTCATGCTGCTGAGCCACATCTCCAATGAGGACCCGGCATCCATTAACAGCCCAGTCAACAAATGCATTATTTAAAACTTTAGGGAACATTGATGGCTCTCATATTCATGAATTTCCACTTTTCAATCACTCTTCTCTGAAATATTAAATGCCATCCGTCTTGACTGTGAATTTAGATTCGATTCATGCCGGTCAATCATGCGTGCGGCGTCAGTATGCCTGAAAATAAAAGCTTTCGATCGTTGCCTTTCGTGAGAGCGGCGTCGCCATAAGGGCAGATGAAAGGCTGCTTTGTCAAGATGTAAATGTAAATGCGCATATGCTGAAAAGTTCATAGGTAGAGGCATATGCTGTTTTTTCCACTGACTAACGTGGCACTTTGTGACTCATGGTAAATCACAGCCTTCAGGCCAGCCTCCTGTTGCCTGTAGCTGCGGCTGAGTGGCTCACTCACCTCCACATGCTGAGGACGGGACAGACGGACGGACCGGAAGGAGGGAAGGAAGCACAGACACAGAGAGGCAACGTTAAAGGCCAGTTTCAAAAAGAAAGAAAAATGCTGCTTCTTTTGAGTCACACTTTTGGAAAACTTCAGCTGAGGCTGTGACTCGTGCTCTGTTTTACCATCCTCAGTTCAACCCGCGGACAACTTTCCATTTCTTCCTCCCCTTTTTGTAATAAATTAGCAATGCACGCCGCATAAAGACTCACCACAGTGCTGACTCATCTCGGAGCGAACGTACTCCCTGACTTCATCCTCCTGAATTTGAAAACAGAGAGAGCGGAGCGAAGAAGGGAGAAAATAAAATGACCTAGATATCAAGCGGTTGTGCGTGTTCGCTCTGTTGCGTTATTGTTGTCGGCGTCTTCAGATCGAGCCCCGTGGTGCGGCCCTGCCACGCACTGACCGTCATGCCTGGCTCTCCTCTTTCTCCTTTGGCACCATCTGGGCCCATCTCCCCCTGCAAGTGGACAGCTATTAGGACACTTGTGCCCCGCAGAGAGGCACGCAGCACACTCATGCGTCAGACTGAGACCAGGTGCAAACATGAGCTAAAGACACAGTCAAAGTCAAAAGACTAAAGTGCATTAAAATGTGGGCGTGTGTGTACATATTAATATACAATTCTATTTCGTTCTACATCAACCCCTGTCACTGTCATCCATAAGATGTTATATAGTGCTTTTTTTTTGTTGGCTAAATCAAGTATGTCAAACTAAATGTTATTACATTATTTATTGTTTCATGCAATAAATAGTGTTCAATTACTGGTAAGCTTGTTTTGTTTTGATATTGCAAATTTGTTAATTCTATTTTGGCACTAAATAAAAAGTCAGTAGCATATATTTATATTAATATATTTTTTAATGATTTTCCTAAATAGGAAGAGTACCTCTGTCACACCGTGGTAAGGTTTGCCTTGTATTGGTCTTTTTTTTTTTTTTTTTAGCCCTGTCATTGCCTGTTCATTCATTCCTTCATTCATCTTCCATACATCTTCCCGAGCTCGGGCTCACGGGGGTCTGCTGGAGCCTATCCCAGCTGTCTTAGGGCGAAGGCAGGGTGACACCCTGCGCAAGCCGCCAGTTCATTTCCTGCTTTATCTAGAAAATTAACTTGACCCTCTTCTCGTTTTGGAGCACTTTCCCTCCCTCATGTGCCACCTGTGTGTCTGATCTGACTACCTATTGTCTTCACCGGTTTCCCATTACAATCCATGTGCTTAGATAGCCTGCGTCTCCCTTGTCTTGTGCCAGAGCGTCTTTGGCCGTTTGGTCAGTCACCACAGCCCATGTTCACAGCCGTGGAGATCACCGCCAGTAAGCCATTTTCCTCGAGACAAATGATTTTTTTTGTTTGTATCTTTTATAGCTTAGTTTAGATTAGTTTGTTAGTTTCTTTTTATAGCTGTTTTGGTTTTCCTCTTCCAGAGTGATTTTGGTGTCTTTGAAATTTCATTGTTTTCTTAGACCCTCTGTAAATCTTTCATTTGTTTTGGTTTTCCTCCTGTCGGAGCATTTTGATGTGTTCATTTTTCTTAGCGATAGCCTTTAGCCTTCGTCCTCCAGTCGGAGTGTTTTATGTTTGCCTTATTTTCTCAGCTTTATATTCTGGAGTGATTTTCTGTTATCCTTTTTAGATCATTCCAAGAACGAGGTTAGATAAGCATCGGAGTTTCACAGTCTTTTAATTTGTCACTGTGTTAAGAGGTCGTTGGTGAATCAAATAAAAACTGATATAAGATTTAAGAGATCTAAGATCTCTGCGTCTGAGCCCTGCCTTGAGTCCAGGCTTGGCAACTTCAGTGGACAGTAAAATGTCCTCTCAGATCCTCACAGTGAGAGGATTCAATGTTGAAATGTGTCTGCTCAACAAAATGACATCATTCTTTTGGTAGCACCAACCAGCTCTCCGCGCTCTCCAGGTATTCCTGGGATCCCTCGCGGGCCGACTGTGGATGGACCTGCGGGACCTCGCTCCCCCTGAAACACACCAAGACCAAGACGTCGAACATCACACCCTCTCAATCCTGCTCTGGAGTGTATGTTCTTGTACCAGAGTTGCTAAGATACATGCATGTTTAAAAATAAGTCAAGGACACATTCATTTCTCACAAATGACTAAAAGCACAGATTCTGCAGTCAGTCTGAGGAGGTCACCTTCTGTCCCTGGAGACCCTCCGGACCTTTCGCACCAGCGGGGCCGTGAGCACCAGTCAGGCCAGGGGCCCCATCCACTCCCCTGGGACCCGGCGGACCAGGTACCCCGGATGCACCCTGTCGAGACATTGGGATACATCATGTGGCGTTGCTGACTGGAAATGAGAAGCGATGTGGAGCAAAGTGTGTTATTGTTTATGTGCCAACAGCAAGTAACGCACTCACCCTTTCACCTTTCTCTCCCTGAGACCCTTTAGGTCCCGCGAGCCCGTCGAACCCACGGTCTCCCTGTGCAGAGAGTCATTTGTCAGACTTCTCAGGTGACATGTCTCTATTTATATATTATGCATACATGGACAGATACATACATACAGTACATACAGAAATAGTGCACACTCATACCTTGGGACCCACTAATCCCTCCTTCCCAGGCACTCCTGCAGGCCCAGATGGTCCAATTTCCCCCTAGAAGATGCAACAAAAACACAAACAACAAATAAGCACACGGAAACACTGCCACCTTCTTCACCATTACAAACATGAGTCGCACCTGTTCTCCTTTTCTTCCAGGCAGGCCAGACCGTCCATGGATACCTGCAGTCCCCTGGAGAAAATCACCAGTCATTCAGCGCTCAAGCACACTGAGGGCAAACATTAAAAATGTGAAACTAATTTGACGAACTACTGTCTCGTTGAGTTTATTTTCCCCTGGTGCCAATGTTCAAGTGTAAGAGCCACACACGGGATAGCTGTGTAGGTTCGTAGGCTCTTCCATTGCGCTCATACTTCCTGTTGGTGTTTTTAATGCGCCCTGTGTTTGCAGCTCCATGGAGCACCACTGCCTACAACAAGTTTCCCCCAAGGAGTAATAAAGTTCCTTCTTGTCCTTATCTGCACGCTCTGTCATTCTTGGAACTACCCCCCCCCCCGATTGCCTCCTTTTTTCCCAGTCAGTTCCTCCGTCCTGGTCGCACCTTCTCTCCTTTGATTCCATCAGCACCGCAAGCCCCTTTAGGTCCTTTTTCACCCTGGAAACATATATCATCATCAGCGGCAGGGGCACATAATGAGGTGTGACAGCCACAATGGGACAGAAGCGAAGGTAATGTCGGTCAGGGGAGGCTAAGCCTCCTCAAAACGACGGCTGGTGAATCTGCGCAACTGTAAAAAAAAATTGCCTGAATCATTGCAGTAGCACTGTGGCTGCCTCCGTCAGTGTGTGTCTTCTTGTGTGGCGCCTTTTGTCGCAGCCAATGAGTGTGAAGGCTCTACGTTTTCTGGCAGCCTATTAAATTCTAACCTGCGTGTAAAGCATCATAATCAAGCGCTGTTTTGGAAGTTACACCGATCTCTGGCTTATTTCAAAGACAAGGAACAATGCTGGCAGAGGCATCAGTCCAGGCTAGCATAATGCTACATCAATGAAAGCCAATGTGTTCATGAGTACTTTGCGGCTTTTTTGTGTTATGTTACGTTGACGTCCATGGTCTTGGTAGGATATGAAAGTTGCTCAGACGCGAGCCTTTCAAACTCTCAGCCTCATCCTGCACTTATCTACAAAATCCTTTTAACCAGCCACCCTATAATGAGCCACTCAGGCTGAATCACACTTATCCAGATTCATCAGTATTGGAAAAATAAGTGGGAACTAATAAAAGGTTGGATGTTCAAGCAGTGAAGTTACTAGTCATTTGCAGCTAATGGAATCTCCGAGTGTGTTGCATCAGTGATTAACTTTGACAGATGGAACCAAAGTCTTTGCTTTTTGATGCTGTGCTTTGTTCAATCCAGAGTTTATGGAGTGCACAGCCTCAGACACACCGCACACTGTTTGGCCAGCATGGTGGCTTGGGCCATTTAGGCGTCTGCTTTTCTAAACGGTTGTCGTCTTGACGATTTCCCGATGTAACACAAATGAATGAAAACACACAACAAGATAATGTGTTGCCTGCAGCTGCTTCTCACTAAGTTCCTCACATTTTTGCTTGGTTTATTGATTCTACTAACATTTAAACCAAAGAGTGAAAATAATTATCAGGTTTAATTAGTGTGAGCGGGGTAGAGTCATAGGGCCGAACAACAACAGTAATAATGATAATAATAATAATAATAATAATAATAATAATAATAATAATAATGATAATAATAATGTATACCTTGATTCCTCTAATTCCTATAATGCCAGACTCCCCCTTGTCTCCCCTCCAGCCTGGCTGCCCATCTTTTCCTTGTAGTCCCTGGAAAACAAAACACCTTCTAGATTCACATCCTGCTCGTGCAGCCAAACCGAGATAAGTACATGGAAACAAATCAGCATTTTAATGGAATGGCGAAAAGAACAGACCGATTCACCGGGGACGCCAGGTTGACCAGCATCGCCCTGTAGGGAGGAGAAGGCAGAGAGCTAGTAAGAGATGTTACCAGCGGTGACAAGTGGCCGGCGTTCCTATTGATCACGGTGCTGATTTAGTGTCGACTCAGTCACTTGCCTTCTGCCCTCCGGGACCTCGGGCACCTGGGAATCCAGTGGCTCCTCGTTCTCCTGCCTCTCCCCTCAGACCCTGACGTCACACACACACGCAAACATGCACACGCTGATCATTTCTAACAGACTTGGTTGTTGGCCTGGGAATATTGCTTGAGCGTCATAAATGTCAGCATTAGCGGACGCAGTTTCATGATTTATTCGACCTCTGAATATTTATAATTAATGCCTCTGCCTGCCAGATGATGAATAAGACTTCCTCTCATCCTTCCTTCACCCATGTGTTTAGGTTTAAGAGATTTCAAGACGCGTGTTTTTCCCGTTAATTACAACATTGAGGAAACATGCTAATATTCAACACATTGAGAGCATTATTTCAAAGTCTGTGGCCTCTTTGCAACTTCATCATTTGTACATTAGGTTGAAAGATTAAATTGAGATGCAGGTTCCAAGAAGGGTTTTATTTTGGCAGGACAAAAGAAAGGAAAGTCGATGGAAATCAATGAAAGTCCTCACAACGGCAGAGAGACAAGCATCTCTCTGTCTCTCTCTTTGTGCATGCATGCATGCACGTGCACGTGCAACAACAGAAGCCTCCGCCTGTGTTCTGCAAGATTACCTGCTGCCCTGGCGGCCCCTCTTGACCCTTCACTCCCTTTTCCCCCTGCACACCTTTAGGTCCTCGGTCGCCCTGAAACAAACATTGTGCGTTCTTCAGTCAAAACGAGATTCGGAGCAAACGTTTCACGAGTTGGTAAAAAAAAAAATTCTGGGTCCCACCCGGGCCCGGTGCACTCACAGTTTCTCCTTTGTTGCCCTTTTCTCCAGGAGGTCCCCCTACCAGCAGCGTGTCCCCCTGCGAGCGACAACGACGCCTGTGAGCACCTGTTTGCCGCAGAGTGAGAACCAAACGGCAAATGCAACACGATGCCGCGGCATTGTAGCTCTCCCCAAACCAGCGCTACTTAATGGAACGGCATCTCATTACGATTGTGTGTATTCATGCATTCCTCTTACGGTGCTCTTCTACCGCACCCCTTCACAAACGAGTCCTTTTCAATACGTTCCCCGCCCGTTGCGTCACTCGCAAACGCGCAGAAAATACACAGGAGACGGGAATGAGAGCGAGCGGCCGCCCGTGACATTCACGCACCTTCTCTCCTTTGTCACCTTGCAGCCCGTTCTCTCCCTGGGAAAAAACGATTGAGAGCAGAGAATGTGATTCAAGTTTAATTCACCACTTGACATGAGCGGAAAGCTCCCGGGGGGAAGCCGCATGCATAAACATGAATATGAATGGATGAATGATGAATGAAGAGATAAAAAAAAAATGGGGGAAGCTCTGCTGGCGTTCACCTTCTCTCCCCGAGGGCCGCGGACTCCTGCAGAACCCTGGTGGACACGAAATAAGACGTTTGTGACGACTCATCAGAACATGTGACATGTTGGACTGAGTGCAGGTTGTTTGCATCTCTTTAAAATGATGAGCATCCCTCCCTCTGTGAGGGAGGGGACAGCGGTCTGAGGGACTCAGGGGGGTGGGTCTTCACTAATCAGAACATGTGCAGATCAATTACTGCCCCCCCCACCCCCCCGGTGCCGCACGCCACCGTGTCCTTGGGCACTTGGTGTACTGATAGCTTGGAACGATTGGTTCCTCCTGATGAGCCGGTTAACCCACTAACACCGTCGGCGTAAGTAGGTGAAGGTGGTCAGTGGTGTAAATAGCTATACGAGCCTGTTAACATGGTAAGTGAGTGGAAAAAACAAAACAAAACATGTCATCCCGGTCGAGAGCAGCTCCGCTGTAAAGAACAGGCCGGTGCTTCAGCTCATTCTTATGCAGGACTAAAAGTGCCAAAATTAAATACATAAATACATCATTAAATAATTATTTAAATGTGTCATTAATTCATTAAAATTTTATGTAAAAATATATATGTATATATATATATATAATTATTTCACTATTTAATTAATTCATGGTTGTGTTGCAGCAATTCATGAATTGATTATTCTGTCAAACCCGCCCATCAAAGTCGGTGGGAGGGGCTAACTCGAATGTAGTCTAATCCACTGCTTTGGTCTGAAGTCTTTCTAAACATGGCGGCTTTGTTGGTGGAGGATCTCCATGAACGTTCGAGGGAGTCGGTGAGAGATATTTTTAGAACTTGCAGACTATGTGGAATCAGGACCTGCTGACCCCGAGCATGTAGCGTCTAAAGCAGAGGAATTTAATGAAGTCATTTCTGAAGTTATATCTGCACTCTCCGACCAATTATCCGGAATCCATTTGCCTTGACTTGCTGTGCAGGCTAACCAATCAGGTGTTAGGATCCGCCCATTTCTTTTTTATTTTTTTTTTTACATAAAATGAATTGGTAATTTAATGAATTAATGACACATTTAAAAACACATTTTTGTATTAAATTAAAATTTTAATTAATTAATGACACATTTAAATAATTATTTAATTATGTATTTATTTATTTAATTTTGGCACTTTTAGTCCGCATACATTCTGGTTTGGTGATTTTCCAAAAAAAAAAGAAATACTTGAATAAGAGAGATGAAGACAACCTAAAAGGATGATATTTTACCGTTGGTCCCCTCTCTCCGTCCAAGCCTGCACGGCCTTCCTCTCCCTATAGCAGGACAAACCACAGCAAAGTCAAAATCAACGAGACGCTTTGTGTCTCACACACAGTCTCTTTAGCAATATCGTTGACGTCTTACTCTGGTGCCTGGATCTCCCCTCTCTCCTCTGGAACCAGGCAACCCCACACCAACTTCACCCTGTCAGCAGAAATAACACGTGCTGCTGACAAAAGATTCCACTGACTTGTAAACGAATTAGAATAGAAGATGTGTCGGCTTTGACAGTCACCTTGTCACCCTTGACGCCGTTGGTCCCTGGAGAACCCTGTTAAGAAAAAAAAAAGGTTTACTTCACAAAACTCAAACCCAACACGCATAACTACACAATAACATCGGACTCATCAACATCAGTTAGCATCAACTATGAAGCTAAAGACACTGGGATGAAACTCACTGCCTCTCCGGCAGGTCCAGCTGGGCCCGGTGGTCCAACGTTTCCTGGACGGCCTGCAAACCCTTGGAGACCCTAAAAAATGGGACATCGATAGTAAATAATCTAGTTCACGTCTGCAGCTGTCCCACTGGCAGCTACACTAACCCGTTGTCCTGGTTGGTCCAGGGGGTCCAGATTGTCCAATCTCTCCCCTCAGGCCAGGTGGCCCTGTTTCACCTGACTTCCCCTGAAGCCCCGGAGGACCAGGTGACCCGGGAAGGCCTAGGTCTCCCTGAAAAAAAAAAACAATTCAGTTACACTCTGTCCGGTAGCACGTTACAAACAGCAGTGGCGATTTGAAATGGACGTCAGTCACCTTTAAACCTTGAGGCCCCACCCGTCCTGGAAGACCGGACACTCCGATGCCTCTCTCTCCCTGTAATTAGCACAGTCACTAATGCATGAACAACATTTCAGTTTTGTGAAAAAAGACAAACAAGCAACATCTACTCACCTTATCTCCTTTGGGCCCCCAAGGTCCTTGAGCGCCCTAACAAGAGATCAAACAAAACATTGCAAAATCAAACAGAATATTTTCCTGCGCTGTGGCATTTTATGTAAACGCTGTTACAGGTATTTTTTTTCCCCTGACTGAAGCCACCTTTCACCTGTAACGGTGTGTAATTTCAGCAGCTTGATTATAATAACAGTTAACATGCCATGCAACCTCAAGGATGGCTATTAGTCCACACCCTCAAGCATCCAGGTAGACGCACTGCGGACACTGAAGTGCTTTTAATCAGAGTGTGATAAAGAGATGGTGGATAAAGATGAAGTTAAATGATAGCCTGACTGTAGCATGGTCGTTTTTTCTCATTAACAGTGTGAATATATGACAGTGCATGTACGCCACTGGCTAAAAGGCTAAAAGGGAGCTGACTGGCTGTGGTCCTAAGACTGACTTAAAGCCCATTCTGCAGGATTCAGCTGCTGTCCAGGGGAAAAACAAAGCAGCAACTGAAAAAAACTGTTTAGCTGAACACAATATGTTCTCAACAGTCATGAATGATTTGCAAGTATGCAAAATACGGAGATGAGCATGTATATAAAAAAGAAAAAAAGATCACACTTTAAATCAAACATAAAATACATATTACAAACATATTTTTTCTCCCCAGGCTTTTGCATGCATATAACTAAAGAAGAAAATGAGCACTCACATCTTCTCCTGGCTCGCCTGGTTCACCAGATTCTCCCTAATTGAGCAGAAGACCTGATCTCAGTGTGTTGTCATACTAATGTGAAGTGTGTGTGCGTGGGACGGCACTCACAGTCTGTCCTTTGGCACCAGCAACACCTTTGTCTCCTCTGGTACCCTGCCAGAGAGCAGACATTATTTTCCATCGCCACAATTACGCAGTCCAGATTTTGCAGCACATGCAATAGGTTCAGTGCTGCGCTCACCTTCTCCCCCGCCAGACCCCGCTCCCCAGTGACGCCTGGCAGTGTTACCCCAGGGAGACCCTGCAAGATTCATAGCGGTGAGTTGAGACAGCCGCATTCGGCTAATTTGATCACACGCCACAGAATTAACGCGTAACTCAGTTTAAGTTAAAACTGGTTCAGGTTAATCCGCTTTTGATTGCAAGTTGTATTTCATGCATGCAATCATCAGTCTGTCGTCATCAACACCGATCACAGTGCCTCCTTACTTTCTCGCCTTTGGCTCCAGGAGGTCCAGCTACGGCCTGAGGGCAGAAAGAAAAGAAGGAGAAAATAACCGAGTGTGGTGATTACATGTGCGCGACAGATTGGACTCTTATCCTTATAAAAGCCTTGGATGTATCCTTAAAACCCTTTACATTCAGGCATTATCTTAGCCGCTCAATTGGGCCTTTTAGCACTGAGGAGTTAACGGCTTTCACTTCTCCTGCAAGGCAAGATCAGCGCTGAATTACAATGCTCAAGCATTGATCTGCGGCAGATTGAAAGACAGAGATGTGAACCCTTTTACCCTGCAGGCTGAAAGAGGCTTTGACTGCGTCTTGTTTAAGAGACGACCCACTTGCATTCCTGGTCACGTGTGGATAAGAAACAATTTGCCCTTTTCAAGGGACAACTCGTACTGTACAGTGTGTGCCGCTGCCCAAAAGTTACTCCTCAGTCCTCCTTCATGCATGAGGGTTGTGATTCATTCAGGGAACCATTGTTGCTCTGCAGCTTCAGCCTTTCTTCACACAGGCCAAAGATTTGCATGTTAAAGGTTTTAGGTGTGTAACATTTGAAGATTTTGAGAGGAAACAGCGACATCAAGTGGTTACATCTTAGATTGCAGCACTCTTTTACTTCCCCTCCCTCTCCTGAGTTTGCCAGTGAACTATGGTGGCCTGCGCACGCAAACCTAGGTAGCTCGTCCACCTTCACCTTTGTTTGTTTAATTGAAGACGCAAGCGTTCATCCTCAATACAAAACGCGCTGGCAGGCAACCTGGATTGTCCACACCGGGCTTCCTTAGAAATATGATAGCGCAAAGATGTAAGCTAACTGGGAGCAAGTCTGTGTACATTCTTATCTATAAATAAGAACTGCTCTATGTGTAGGAATACCAAATGACTTTTATTGTACTGCAAGTATACATTTCTATTAATGTATACATGGGCAGTATGTGATGCTTTCACCAATATTAAAATTGTAAATCAGGCCAAATTCTACACACTGGACAATTAATTGGCAACTCTGAACGTGAGTGCGGCTGATTGTGTGTTTGTGATGTACTGATGACTTGTCCAGCACCCAACTTTGCTCCGAGATAGGTGTGATATGGGCTCCAGCAACACGGTGACCCTGAGTGCAGGATCCGCAGGGACAGAAAATGGCTGTGTTACCCTGCATGTGAACAAATGGCAGAGCCGCTCAGCAGATGGACGAGGTGCTGCCTCCCAAATCATTGTGTGAGCGACTGCTGGCGAGCGGCACTGCGGCTTCACCGAGGAGCCACTCCGGGGGCTGTCGGCAGTGAGTGAGTGAGCCGTTGACACCACCGCTCACAACTCCGGTCAGCATCAATAACAGCAACAGTAGGAGGGAACGCTGGCCACCTGACTCGCCAGATCCATCTCGGACTTTTTGTTTATGAGTTTGTTCATACAAACTGCTGACTTTAATTTTAAATTTTCCAAAGGTCCAGTAAATTTTTTGAGGAAACTCAGTATTTAAGGTAGCTCGACTGACAGGGTGTTTTGTATTTAGGTCATTGTCAGATGGGCTTCCTTAAAAAAATGGTGGCGCAAGACGGCAGCTGACTATGTAACTATGTCTCTATGTATATTATTATATATACAGTGGGGCAAAAAAGTATTTGGCAGCAGTGTTGTTGGAATTACTCCATAAAAGTAATTCAACTACAGATTACTGATTGCTTGTTTAAAAGGTAATCTAATTACTTCTTTAACGACTTTGTTTCATTGTAATCAATTATTAATTACTAATTCCTTAAGTTAAAAAAAGATCAAGTAACAGTTGAGAACGTCTTGTTTCCTGGACATAACGCACAGCGAACCACAATATTCTTTGATTTAGACGAGATGAACTCAAAATAATGTTTGTATTTCCAGCTACAAACTCAATCGCTGTTTTTTTCTTTTGTCGCCGCCATGCTTGTTTTGGTGCGTTGTCGATGCACACGGTTGCATCATCAATCTGCGACATTGTTGCTTTTGCTACTTGATAAAGTATGATATAATTACCACTTTTGCCACAGTAATCCCGTTACATTACTCCGTTACTAGCTCAAGTAGTTGAATTACGGTAGTGGATTACTTAGTAATAGATTACTCCCCAACACTGTTTGGCAGCCACTGATTCTGTAACTTGTCCCACTTAAAAAGATGGGAGAGGTCTGTAATGTTCATCAGAGTTAAACTGTGATGAACAAAAAAAAATCCAGGAAATCACATTGTATGATTTATAAGAACTCATTTGGCTGTAAAATACTTTTTTGTCCCACTGTAAGAGAACCGTTCTAAGAGTAGGACAACCAAATGACTTTTATTGTAGTGCGAGTATACTTTTATTAATTTATGGGCAGTGTGTTAAGCTTTCACCAATATAAAAATCAGAAATCAAGCTCAAGGGAAACAAAGGGAAATTAGTGAACAGCATGAACGTAATTCTACTGCCAATCACAAGAACCCACATTCATTCTGACTTGTTTGTTCTGACATGACAACTTCTAACTTGGAATTGGGGATGATTGAGAGCCGAGCACTCTTTGCAGTGCAGTCAGAGCTTTTCTCCCTTTTCCAGACATGCGGAAATGTTGTCGATGAGTCAGACCAACAAGCTTGCGGATGCGGCGGGCTTTCAACCGCCACCGTCAGTCTGCCTGAGCTGAGCGCTGGCTGAAACAGGGGTCTTCATTAGCAGAACTGGCACAGGCACCGTCAAGCTGAGCCAACCTCCACTAGCAGCAGGCAGTCGGCAGTCAATTTGAATACAGACAACAAACAGGCAGTGGTACGTCAGCGCCTGGGCTTAGTTCTCCTCGGTCGTAATCGCGGCCGAGCAGATTTGCGACGTCGTCTTCAGTTCAGACTCGGCTCGCCGAAGCGCACGCCAATGTCGTGACATGCACCTGAAACAGCCACAATTCTTTTATGGCTCAAATGAAGTACGACCCGGCGTGGAGTGATGTAGTGTGTGTGACAGCGGTGCTCGCTAGTCGGTCCCAGATGAGGCTCCAGCTGCAGACGCTGCTTACGTCTGACCAGCAGCCTGATGCAGAGGAGGAGACAGGGGACCATCCAGGCAGAACGACGCATTGTGAAAAGCCTTTACTCATGCTTCTCATATTTATTTTTCTCATATTTATTTTTCTAAACCTACATTAATGAGTGATTGCTGAACAGGAGAATGAACTCATGCGAAAATGTCAATGTTTTATGACCAGTGACCATGTGCGTCTGTGATGCAGAAGTATATTGGTGCTAATTAAATGCATATACGTTGACAATTAATGCCGCTCAAACAGCTTCTCCAAAGTCCCTTATCATACAAAATTCTATTTACCAATGTTAATGTGTATTAATAGAAAAGTCCATCCTTTTCTTCCTTTGCTTGCTCCACTTTTGCTAAAACCAGCCCTTCATGATGTCACAACGTTTATTACAAAAAGAAAAACGCAGTGCTTTTGGGGCAGCAAACAGAGGGCTAAATGTGCTATTTTCTAGAGATCTTTACAGTGCCTTAGAGTTTGAGACTGCTCCACTGCTGGTGGTGGTGAAAAACAAAATTCTGATAGTGGGAAGAATGGGGTCCTCTAAATACCACAGCAAGCAAACTAGCTCTAATCCAAACTTAACACCAACCTGCAAACATCCCAACCTTTTTTTTTTTTTTCCATTCAAAGCTAGTTGCAACAAATTGGAGGGTCCAAGTTGTTGGAAGATGACATCATAAAGAAGGGATAGAGGACTAGCAATTAAAGCTGCCCCTGCCTCTTGCTACCTTTGCAGCGTCACCCTCATCAACAAATAAAAAGTGCCTCTTTCTTTTGGTTTATGGGCCGTTTGGGGATAAAACTTCCGCTCTGTAAGATCATCAAAAGTTTATGAAGTCGGCCAAGAGCGCCATGGATGCAGCAAACAGTGAACCTGTGGCCACAAACAGCCTTGTGTAGATGACAAGGAAATGTCTTGGAACCCCCCTCCTAGTCCCGTCCCCAGCTGCCCAAGTGACAGCTGGGCAAATAAAACAGCCATGTCTTGGCCCCTGGGGGAAGGAGGTGGTGGTGGTGGTGGGGGTGGGGGGGGGGGTCCAAACAGCACCAGCTTTGTGAGCTCCTAATGGAAACTTGTGTCGCTATAAATAGCAATAGACTGTTTTTTTTCTACATCGCGTCTTCAGGCAGCAAATATTCAACTGCTGGGATCACATCTAATAAAAGCAACCACAAACCAATTTCACTGACTGTCCTCGTAGCCGGAGGCTGCCCAGTAGATACAGCATGTTCTCACCTTCCCTGGAGGACCGCTGTCTCCCTGCTCCCCCTTTAAGCCTGACTGGCCTGGAGGTCCAGCAATGCCCTGAGGGACAAATTATACCATGAGGACAGCGAGGATCTAATATGAGCTGCGCGGTTTACACAGCACACCGTGTATCTAGAACAGGAAGACAATGACCAGCGCGGGAAAAGCATGTCGCGTGTCGCGCAAACATGCACACACCTGCTTTCCAGGTAAACCTGGTATTCCCTCCTTGCCGGGCACACCGTCTCTTCCTGGGACTCCTGGTTTACCTGCTTCGCCCTAATTTGCAACACACATCAAGATATAATATATAAAATGCCTCTATATATAAAAATAAATCACACCATCAGAGACATAATTAGAAATAAATTCCTGGGAAAAAAAATTGGAAAGCATATTTAATGCTATTTAATGGAATAATAGGATTTATTGCTCTTGTTAGATTCACCCACATGTGCTGTTTTTGATGCTGAAGCTTTATTTCTAAAAAAGACAAACATTAAAATGATGGATTGTATATAAACAAATTGAAAAACCATCAGTCCAGTGTGTGTTTGACATTCTGCTTGTTTTCCAGCTGAAGGTGCAACAAATCACATGCTCTGTAACCACATCAGTCTTCATATCATGGGCTTCCAAGGCTGCCATCTATCAACACAATCTTGGTACACATGTTTTGGCATTTTTAAGTTAATTACCTTCCTACTTTGCTGTAACAGCTAAAAGTGCCTGCGGCTCCCAAACACAAGAGGAGCAGCCATTTGAGAAATACTAACTCACCACCTGCCCTGACAGTCCTGAGGGACCCTGTGGGCCCTGTAGACAGAAAAATATATATGAATATCAGTATGAAGAAATGCAATATAAACATATTTTTTTCATCTTATGAGAAGACCCACCACAGCTCCTGGAGGTCCTGGTGGTCCCGGCAGACCTGTGCTTCCTTGAGAGCCTGGAAGCCCCTGTGGATTGAAGATATAACGCACAACATAGCACATTGCCAATCTGTTTGTCAACATAAAAGGAAAATTCACAAAAAAAAACAAACATCAAAGATGTTTAAAGGTTACCTGAACACCAATACCAGGTTGTCCTTGGATACCCTTGAGACAGAAGTAAAAAAAAACAAACAAACAACAAAAAAAACAACAACTTTTAAGAACACTTAGGGAACAAGGAAAAGAAAAGATTTTCAAGTGTGCAGGGTGACAGTAAACTGACCTTCACTCCAGGTGGACCTGGAGCACCGTTGGGACCCATTGGGCCCTGTGGAAAACAAGAAACACGTAAACTCGCTGTATGTCTGCCTCGTCTTTGCATTGATGCTCCAGGACATGAGATACTTACGGTTGGGCCCCTCATTCCAGGATCTCCTGGGTTGCCCTGGATACAAAACCGTAATCAACAACTTCACACTGACAACAGGAAACTCAATCATTTGTTTGTGGCTGGATTACATATTTTTCTGCTTTTTTATAAGGTATATATTTATTATATATTTGCAAAACTCTCTGCACCTAGCTATCATACTGTACATTTGATATTTAGAGGTCAATATGCCAATAACATATTATGTATATGTCACATTGTTTGTCAATTAAAAAAAAAAGACAGGTTACACATATTCACATGCTAAACTGGCAACAGGCAGGTTGCAGCAAACACAGAGGAAGAGCAGTGTCAACAAAGGCACGGTCACGTGATCAGCTGTGAAAAATCGGCGCTGTGACAGGGCAGAAGCGCACACACACACACACACACACAGCACACAGCAGCTGCATGCATGATAAGCAGACTCGAGCCAATCTGCAACACTGGCTGTTTGGACTGCGCCCAAATTAAAATTCAATATATTTAATAACCTCCTCCTCATTTTTGCAAACACACACACACACACACACACACACACACACACACACACACACACACACACACACACACACCAACCAACCACACATTCTAAATTCAACTTCCAAATTCAACACTTTTTTGTTTTTCTGAAAGATTTGAGTGGCCCATATTAATATTTCATTCTAAACCAATTAACGTCTGACTGTGTCTGATATTTCCCCTGGAAGTCTTTGATGACGAGGAGGATGATGATGGATGATGAAGGAGGTGTTGCCTCACTCTGCAGTTGTTACATGTTCAAAAAAAACCCCAAAATCTCCTAAATTATTCTACGGTGTCAGAGCCAGCTGGCATCCCTCCGAGCTTCGGTCCATCCATGCTTTCATGGAGGAGCACTTCTCAAACCACCGCAGACCGCCCCCCACCCCTCCCACCACCGCAGCTCAAGCTCAGTCCAGCAGCAATAGAGACCTACCGGGCGGCCCAGAACTCCAGGAAATCCAGGCAGGCCCTGGAGCAGATGAAAGTCAGGTGGATTCGGAGGATGGGAGGAGCAGCAGAAGGAGGAGGAGGGGATCAAACAGACACAGACATGGAAGACGGACAGAGATACGGCATGAAGGGAAGGTGAAGTGTAGTCAGCCACTAAGCTGCGGAGAGGCTACCGTCTATGATCTACGCAGCCTCAGCCCAGGACAGCGAGCAGAGTGCCAAGCCAGTCGGAGGGTTTTTTTTTCTCTCTCTCTCCTTCAAGAGGAGATCTGGAGGAAAACCTCTTTTTTTTTTTTTTTTTTGCTAGTTTTGCTGCTTACTCACTGGTTGGCCTCGAAGACCAGCAGACCCTGTGAGGCCCTGCTCCGACGTGGAGGGGAGGAAAGTTGTGGATAACAGCTGAATCGCATGACCTGTGATGTGTCTCACCCACGCAGTAGGATGCATTAAAAAAAACAGTGATGCTAACAGAAATACTTCTTAAGTGTTTAGCTGGTGTATTTGATGTATTTACATGGTCTGCATGCTACCGAAATATATAAATGATTAATAAAGTCACAAATGAGCGCGAATATAACAAATGAGATCACAACAACATAAACAAAATATTATGAGGTTCCTGGGAGAAGGGATTACTCACCAAGTCTTCCACCAAAATAAATCACTTAAAGTTTAGTTGGACAATTATAGATTTTACGGCCATTTCATAAACTCATTGGAAACCACCAGGAACATCACAGGAATAAGTTTTCGCTTTTGCGTTTGTCTCCCGTCAGCTCGTCCACACCTACCGGCTTCCCGTCCTGACCAGTTTTTCCCGGTTCTCCTGGTATTCCCTGAGATGACAAAACACACCTTTATGACTATATAATAATGTTTCAAAACACAACACAAAACAACAACAAAAAAAAATTCAATTCTCAGGCGGATGACGTGTCTAATTATTAAGAATAGTCTATACAGAAAGAGAAGTGGGTAAAGCTGAGGGCAGAGTGAAGTCACCTGTGAGCCGTCGCGTCCTCTTTCACCGGCCTCTCCTCTGTCTCCCTTATCACCTCGAGGGCCCCCGACACCCTGGGAGACACACGGAGCAGAGCCGATTGCAGAGCAGGGACAGTGAAGAAAAAACAAAATGAAAAACAGCAGAGGAATGTGATCGACTGTGTGTGTTTGCATCACATCATGCTATTAAAGGTCCAGTGTGGAAAAATTTGGCTTGATTTCTGATTTTTATATTAGTATATAGAATATTAGTAAATATATTATTGCTCCCAGTTAGCTGCCATCTTCTGTGGGCTTCCTTAAAAATTCTCCACACCTTTAAGTTTTGAACCTACCCGTTCCCCTTTAATGCCCTGAGGTCCCGCAGAACCAGGCTCTCCCTTCTGTCCCACGACTCCAGGGGGACCCCGGGCTCCAGGAGCACCAGCCAGCACTGAATCAGCAGACGCCCCCTGCAGCACGCAAACATACAAAGCCTTTACTTTACTTACATTCTTACTTTTACTTTAACAGTCAGTTTCCTATTTGCACCTACTTAACACAAAATATGGAAATTCATGGTTTCACAGCGTCATTAAAACAAGGAGGTTAAACAACCTTTTGACCAGGCGAGCCGGCAGGTCCTGTCAGTCCGATTGCACCCTAAAACACAAGTAAGGTCTTGGTTTTAATGACAACATAAAATATTAACCACTGCTTTAAAAAGTTATAAAAAAAAGGGCCCCAACACTTACAGATTCTCCTTTGTCGCCTCTCTCTCCTCTTAGACCCTAAAACACAGACACACATGACGACCACACACTCATACTTACACAGACAGAAAGTGCTGTTACCATCTGTCTTCAGGTTTACCTTCTCGCCGGGTCTCCCCACTTCCCCCAGTTCCCCAGCTCTCCCAGGGACTCCTGGTATTCCCGGCTTTCCTGGCTCTCCAGGAGGCCCCGCAGGTCCCTCGGACCCTCGCTCGACAACCGCTCGACCAGGGGGTCCGGTGGCCCCAGCGGGCCCCCGCTCCCCTTGATCACCTTTGGATCCTCTGTCTCCTGGAATTCCTCGAGAGCCCTGGTGCACAGGAGGAGCGGGAGCAATGACTGGGATTTACGAGTTTTCCAGACGTGACCGAGACGCCGTGTAGATGCACTTACATCCAAACCAGCCGGTCCTCTTGGACCAGTTTCGCCCCGATCTCCTGTTTCACCTTTCTCCGCCTTTAGCACAGGAGCCACGGGTTTGTCCTTCCTGTCCACCACCACCTTCAGGTCAGACACCTGCGTGGAGGGCGGAGGCACAGAAGGGGCAAGATGGCAACAACTGCAATCACACACTGTGTTGCACCTCCGACGGAGTCATTCGATTTTTTCTGTCAGCAGTCTTTTGTTGTATGTGTCTCTTTTAGCTTGCCTCTCAAAAAGGATACACAATGTACGTTATTCTTTCTTTGAGTCTAAAATATTAATAATAGGACATATTTCTGCAATATTACGGAAATATCTGCTATATGTTTGGACCACAAACGCAGGAGAACTATGACTACAGCAGAAACTGAGGGTATATCTTGGTGCAGTTCCTTTTTATTCATTACAATTTCTGGAAACCTGCACCAAAATTGAGCAGCAAAATCAATCATTAATTTATGGTCTGCATTTGCAAAATGACTGTTTGCTAAATATGGAAATTTGAAATACTGGATGCCTTATGCATGACTAATCAAAGCACCATTTAGCATCTACATTAAGACTGGAGAGCTGGGCACTTGTGTTTACCAAGGGGTGTGATCAGGCCTGGCACGTCTAATAATAATGCAAAGGTGTGATTACTTTATTTAGCCTTTGAGTTGTTGTGAACAAACATTTCCCAGCATCTTTCAGCTACATTTTCTAAACCACCCACCTGGATCCCGAGGTTGGCCAGGGCCCTCTGTACGTCCTGAGTAGAGAAACAAGCAGCCATCATTCAACAGAAATGACAGTGACTGTGACTTTGTGTCCTCACTTTGCATCCGAGTGGTGACAGGTGGTTGAAAGACGTCTTACCACCGGTGTCCCAGGTTTGCCCGGCATCCCGTCCTCTCCTGGATCTCCCTGCCAAAAAGAAAGATGAAAGTCAACTGTCAGCATGTCAAACCTCGAATGCCGGGACTTTAATTCAAACGGGGATGAAAGTTCCACTCACAGCGTCACCTTTGAGGCCAGATGGACCCCTCTCTCCCTTGAAGAAAGAAAGTTAGAAGGTCAAAAAGCTAGGCGAGGTGCTCACTAATCAGAAGCAAACTAAGATCAATGGAGGAAACCGCAACTCACTCTGGCTCCCACAGCTCCCGGGATCCCAGGTACACCCTGAAAGAAAGAACAAAGATAGGAAGACTTAAAGCTGCAAGCAGCGTTTAAGAGACTGAGCCTGTTGTGGCCTGCTGAGCCCTGCTGACCCCAACCAAAGCTGCCATAATCACCATGAAACCTCTCAATAAGCTTTCCGCAGCGTGACTGAATATGCTAAATATCAACGCGTCCGGAAATTGCTTTGATGTGAGAGATCCAGGTTCAGTTCCTGCCCCAGGTAGCTAGACTACACTTTAGGATGTCCATTTTTACCATTTTCGGACATGTCGAGATTTTGTGCTAAACCATATTCGTTCATTTCAACGTTCATTTTGGTGAGTTTCAGGCTGTTTTAACTTTTTTCTGATTTTCATTTTTCCTCGCAGATAAAACCAACATGATACAGCATGTTTATTTTTTGACATAAATTTGTCAATTTTTCAATTTTCAGACATGTTGAGATCTTACATTGCACCTCTCCGTTTCATGCTAAACTATCAGAGGACAGTAATTCCAATGAGTTTCGAGCTGTTCAAAGTTTATTTTGTTTTTTTTGCTAGGAAAAACACCCCTGACATTCTAAATATTCTATGTTTATTTTTCCATTTCCGGACATTGAGGTTTTGCATTGTACCACTCATTCTCATGACACTCTCATACAAATAAATACACTATCATATGACAGTAATTTTGCTGGGTACTAGATGTTCGAGCTCTGGTCTGTGCACTGGGGCTCAGTCCCTTATTGTAGCTGCGTGGTTGCAACCTTCCATCAGCAGTGGTTGCAACCTTCCATCAGCAGGCAAGTTGTTGTTCATACAAGCTTGGCTTTACACAAAGATATGATGGTGTCAACTTGAAACAAAAATAATGAAAGGTGAACCATGTTGTTCAAATGTTGCTTTCATATACTGACGCTTTGATGGACTTTCGACATATTTGAGAACTTAATATGACCCAAAGTAATGGCTGGAGGTGTTTTGGTTAACCTGGAAGAGGTATCAGGACCCGTTGTGACATCACAAAGGTCTGGTTACATTAGAATTGAAGGTCATAGAACACATTTTATGAAAAAGCGATTGAGTAAAGGATTTATTTTCTCTCATTTCAGAGGAGTTGACTTGCAAGCAAGAGACGCAACATCATTTCAAATGAACTATCCTCATTGACTATGGGCACATAAAACGCTGTTGAGTCTTTGATAGAAACTGGAAAGTGAAGCCCATCATTCAACCACTACATTCTGATTCATTTCTTCCATTAGGTCAGAACAATTGTAGCGACAGATTATACAGAGACACAGGCAAGCAGAAGTGCTGATGCCTCTCCCCATCACCGCCAGCAGCACACAGGCCTGGTGATAAAGATCTACCGATAAGCCTACGGGCAGGCAGGGGTGGCGGCACAGAGAGATGGATGGAGACAAAACACTCGTCCTGCTGATACATGGGTGAGCGAAGCGGTTGACCGCACCAGGGAGAGACAAGATTACTACTTGCTGTTTCTGAAGCACTGAAATTTCTTTGATTGTATGGAAAGGGGAAAACAGCAACACACACATGGAATCATACAGGGAGGAAACCACTTTGCCACAGCGGTTTCTCGATATCATTGCACCACATACAGATCACAGCACGGGGAGCAGTAACCTGTGGGGTTAAGTGGGTCAAGTGGAGTTAAAATCTAGAGAAATAAATTGCTCCGCATGATTACTGTTGTTGTTGTTGACATGAAAAGCCGCCCTTCACTCGTTTTGTTAGCTAAACTTTTCACTTAGCGTGTGCTAGTTCCTGAAATAGGCAATTTGTGTTGAACCAACACCCCGCTGATAACTCTCTGAGGGGAGTGACATCGCCCTCTGTTTTTCTCTCTGAGAAAACCTCAAGGTGATTTTGATTCTGACTCCTTCTTTATAGTTTTAACGTAAAGAAAATGCAGCATTAGCTAGCAGCTTAAACCATTTTTTTTTTTAGGAGGCTGTGAACTAAGGGGCTGTGTATGCTCTCCTCTAGTCTGTCTGATCCAAGTGTATAATGCAGCATTCAAGCCATAAATTGCACAGCAATAAACACTTACAGGTGTTCCCGGCGGGCCCTGAGGACCTGGGATTGGTGCCCGATCAGCGCCTTTAACATACACCACCTAGGGGACAAAGAGAGCAGATGAAAAAAAAATGCACTGCTAGTCCTGTGCTAATACTTTCCTGCCGTGTCTGCATCAGTCGCACCTGTCCAGGAGGACCGATGCTACCAGGCACTCCAGGGGACCCCGGAGGTCCAGATAGTCCTGCAGACCCAGTAGGGCCGCGGTCCCCTTTGAGCCCATCACGACCCTGAGAAAAACAAATCTGATTACACAACCAGCACTCTCCACACGGGGTGACTTCCCCTGCGCGGCGTTAGCGTGAAACTGCTAAATCAAAGCAGGTGGCTGCTGCCACTCCTCCACTGATGTTCCAGAGATAATTATTCTGAATTTGCACATGAAAACAGCACTCTGACGTGCAGCCTCTCTCTGACGTGGCGCCGCCCTTAAAGTCTCGGCTCGATCATTAGAGGCTAGCGCATGTATGTCGTCGCCCATGAGACGGCTATTGATCCGGAGGTGAGCCAGAACAAGGTGGCAAAGTCGACGTCAAAGCAAGCGGGCGCAGATGACGACACCCTTGGGTGATGGAGGGGATTGGGATGTGGGGGGGGGGTGAAGGGAGAGAAGAGACGGTTGAGGAAGCTGAAGTGAAGGGCAGCGACGGTACAGGAAGCAGGATCGATACAGGAAGAGCCGAGATGAAATGTGAAAACAAAAAACAAAACACTCGGCGATGACAAATACGTATAAAGGAGAACTAGTTTCACTGACGTCTCTTCCGGCTGCTCCCGCTTCTCCTTTGTCACCCTGCAGACGGGACACAGCACAGACGGACGCACACACACACGTCAAACTTGGAGCATTTGGTCGGCAACATTTTTATCAACGATCCAGACGACCCCACGAACCTTTCGCCCGTCTTCGCCCGGGAGGCCGTCCTCACCCTTAAGCGAAAGGACAGAATCCATTACTGCACAAAACATGAGCGAACAAGAGCGATGCCCACTAGTGCAGGTGATTCAGAGCCGTTACGCACGGATCAGTCATTAGTGACAGACCCTGGAATACACTGTTTCCATCAGTAAACACAAACATCTTTATTTATTGCCGCCGTTTCGAGAGGAAGGGCAAGAGCACCCAGATCCTCGTTCAGTCTTAAGAGATTGCAGCAACGTGTCATAAATTCAAACTGCTGCCGTTACCGCTTTGCCTGCAGCTCCTGGTTTTCCATCTTCGCCTGCTTTACCCTGAGAAGAAAGTAGCAAACGGCGAATATGTTTAATTATTAAGGGTCTGTGTGTGTGTGTGTGTGTGTGTGTGTGTGTGTGTGCACGCAAGCGTGCGCTTACAGGTGTCCCTGAGGTTCCAGGAGGTCCGACAGGCCCGGGGGAGCCCTGCAACCCTCTCTGTCCTGGTAAACCCTGGAAAACGGCCATTCAGTCAGTTATCATGTGAACGCCTCATGGGTGTGAAAAACAGAAATTACAAAATTGCATGAAAGAGAGCAATGTGCTTTCTTGCCTTTGCCACTTCAAATAGCTTTTGGACTTTTGAACTATTTCAAGCTGTGTTCTAGACTTGGAATATTATAATATTACATAATAATCTCCCCCCCGCCGAAACTGGGAAGAGAATGTCCTTCCCAAACCTGAGCTTATGCAACCTGCCAAATGGGTGAGAGCTGAGACGTTACACCTCCACAGTGCCCCCTTCAGTACATATATGCAAAGTACACACTTGAAAGGCAAACGCGTTGCAATAGAATCTGCTTCAATCAGACTCGGACAGATGGCACCAAATTTGATTCAGAAGAAAAAAAACAACACACAGCTATTGTAATTTTCCAGCAGCACAGTGTATGAAAGAGAAACTCACATCTCTTCCTGGGTCACCCTGTTTCCCAGGATCACCCTGAGGGACAAAGATGAAGGAAAGGATGTCACTCCCAAGTGAGCGCTTGGAATCCACACCTAAGCTGCTTTAGTGTTTATTGTTATTGTTAAGTCACATACCCTCTGACCAGACGGTCCAGGAGAACCCAGTTTACCATCCAGACCTGGACGTCCATCCAACCCAGACGCTCCCCTGTCTCCCTGTTCGCACAGAGATTCAGCGTCAATCTACGGCATTCAGAAAGCCGGCTGAAACTTCAGATGCAGGCCATGAAAAACTCTGCCGGGCAGTCAGCACTTCATCCCTGAGGGGAATTTAAACGTGAGAGAAAATCGAATCCACAGAATTGAGGAACAGGAGTGCCCTGCCGCTCACCAGAAAGCAGAAAATCCTTCAATTTATAATATTGATGAGATTACATGGGTCAGTTCAGGGGGAGCGGACGGCGATTGATTTCAAACCTTTTCTCCAGGTGCCCCTCGCTCCCCGGCGTCTCCCTGAGGAGAAAGGGATTCAAGTCAGTGTAAGCGCACCCCCCCCCCGAAAAAATTCAGATGTTCACAGCTATCTGCGACAGAAAAAAAGAAGAAGAAGTGAATAGGCTGTGACAGGAAGTGAACTCACTCTGGCGCCCGCGGGCCCTCGTTGTCCCTCGGAACCCTTCATGGACGGCGGAGGAAGAAGTAGCAGGGGATCATCAGTCACGCACAGCAAATGACCAAGCAAAGGGGGCCGCGTGCATACAGGTGCACACGGTGCCTGCTGCTCAAGGGAGCGTCTGCAAATCGCTAGGAACGAGGCAAACTCACCCTGAGGCCCGCTGCTCCCGGCGCTCCGGCTTCGCCTTTCTGACCTTTGCCGCCGTGCTCTCCCGGGTCGCCGGCGTCGCCCTGAGGGTCACCAGGACACAAGTTGGGCTTCAGCTGCCGTCACACTGGCTCCAGGTGGGTGGCGACGGACTGAGGTGCAGCGCTTACCTTCTCTCCTCTGTCACCCTTGTACTGGGCCAGGACGTCGGCCTTTTGAAGAGATTGTTAAAGGTTGAACACACTGATTAGGAAGATATTAAAATGAAATTTGGAGAAAGATGGAGCTTTGAATACTGTGACTACTTGTGTACATGTGACTCCTCAGTTTTTTCACAATCATCCAATAAACAAATTAGCAAATATTAATTTAAAAAAAAAATTTGCTGAGGCTGTAATAATACTGTAATAAGGCTTTAACAGAGCAACAAGTGAAAAAGTGGAAAAGTGAAGCGCTGTGAATACTTTTGCATGCACTGTATAATATTATTTATGAAATGGGTAACAACAAAATGCGCAGGCCTAAAAAAAAAAATATCGTAGTTGCAGAGATGCAGAGGGTGGATGACGTGCATCTCACTCTAAAACTTAGTAAAGGCGAGTCCCACTCACTGAGAGAAGATGGGCATGAGTCATCGTGCATCACCCACAACTTTATGGCCATTTTTCACACAAACTTAGACTGATTCTGGTCCATTTAAGTCTATTTACTCAATTTTAAATAGCAATTTGGACTAACAAAAACAATGTATCCACTATGAAGGTATGAATTTCAGGTTCCTTTCTGTATTTGACAGTCAGTCATTTTCAGTCTCTTTGCAACCAACTTTGGCGGTTCCTGCTGGCCAAACAATAGAATGCAGATTTTTGTAACTCCTGCATTGACCTCCATCTGGAATGATCCCACTCCACCAGACAAAACACTCTACTTTTGTGTAACTCACATATGAAACACAATATGAACAGGTTAAATCCTGCTGAGATAGATTTATTCATTATTAGGACAATAAAGTTTGCAACACAGCTTCACACTTTAGTGAAGGGTTGTGAATAAAGTTTCGCTAAATTGCAGATCATTTCTAAGTCATTGAGTTTTTAAGGATATTTTAAAACTTGGTACTCTCACACTTTAATTCCCTTATGTCCAATCCCCTGATAAGGACCACCACTGACTTCAATGAAGAAATCTACTATTGTTCTTGGTTAAAGGTTGAAGTCATTGAGTGATTGCTTGTGTGACTTAATATTTTATGTGCCCACAGATACTGGGAGTTGGATGCTTTTGCGCTTAAATGTTCAGAGTTACATCTCTTCATTCAAGATTTATTAACAAGCAACGATGGTAATGACGGGCACATACCGCTTTCCCTGGAGGCCCTGGAGGTCCTTGAGGTCCCTAAAGAGATGTGACAAACCTGAATGTATAGCGTGATTTTGAAGGTTTTGGTGTTGATCTTTACAACAAAGAACCGACCATGACTCCTTGCTCTCCTCTCGCTCCAGCAGGTCCGGGGCTCCCCTGCGATGAAGATCAATACAGGTGCTGAGCTGCTGAAGCTCTTCTCTTAAGCCGTGCTCAGATGTCACAAGAAAAAAACAAAACAATAACATGACAACACATTAGTGTGAGCCTCACGTTTCTCCCAGCCTGTCCTGGCTCTCCGGCGTCCCCTTTCTCGCCGTGTCGCCCGGTTGACCAGACAGACCCTGAAGGGTTCAGTGAGAAGCTTCTGTGAATGGCTTTGATAAAACCTGGAATCAAACCATGAACATGAGACACGTCTCTCATCCTACCCTCACTCCTCTGTCTCCTGCCTTCCCTGGTAGTCCGGATTCACCCTGTAAGAAAATGAAAAATCAAGTTCCATCATAAGGACGTATTATTATGGAGACAGCTGTTCCTGAGAAAAGGCCAGTTCACTTACAGGTACGCCTTCATCGCCTTTTTCTCCTCGAATTCCCTAAATGACAAGATCATTCATCAGTTTAGTGACTTTGGCGTGGAGGTGAGCGACTCTAGATGTACGTCAGGTGGTAGGAACAACGGTGTGAGTTTACCTCTACAGTGGCACCGTTAGAATGAGAAGCATGTTGAGAGGAACAGACAGAAACTCAAGGCTTTGTCTAATTGGTCATTTGAAAAGTGAAAGAAACACGACAGGCACAAAATCTGAATTGATCCCACGTTCCACAACTGGAGGGTGCAATAAAGCAAAGTATTTCTAAAGGTTCCCATGATGCATGAACATGTCATGACACGAACATGTCAACATGTCAAACTGCCAAATTCTCATCTTTGTTTTGGATAAAACTGAGTTTCTCCAAGTGACGAACTTGCAGATGTTCTGTTTCTTCTAGTTTAAGAAACAAAAAAAAAAAAAACTCTGAATGAAGTGAATAAGCAGCGGCGCAGAATCATCGTAGAGGATTGTAAGTGCCTGTTGATACATTGCTGTCTAATATTCAGCCTCTCAGCCCTTGAGGTGGCACCGTCACACTGAAAACCAAGGCCAGATGAACAGAGGTCGACAGGACGGTGGCAGATTGTGTCGTGGGTTCCATGAAGCACCTCTTTTCCTGGAAGGCCGGGCTTTCCTGGGACTCCTGGCCTCCCATCCTCAGCCCTCTCGCCTGGTTCGCCCGCTTCTCCCTGAAACAGACAGCGATGACTGACAAGCCAACAAGGGGAAAAGAACAGGTAAATGATATTATGGAGCAGACATCTTACCTTGGCTCCAGGTTTGCCACTGATACCAGGAAGTCCCTGAGAAAAATGACCGCGTTAGAAGGAGCTATGACAAGGTTAGTTTTTGCATTTTTTTTTTTTTCATTTGGAGCCAAGTTGGTGCACAGGCTCCAGTCAGCGTGCACGTACCCTCTGTCCCGGTTCCCCTTTAGATCCAGCGACGCTGCCGCCCACTAAGGCTGGATCCCCCTGGACAGGTGGAGAAGGTGTTTCAGACATATGCTGGTGCCATGCAAGACGCACGCCATTTGACGCCCCTACAAGCACCATCCCCATTGCTCACTTTTTCTCCTTTGAGTCCCTGCTCTCCTCTCTCTCCCTTCCATCCGTCAGCACCAGACAGGCCTCGCTCGCCCTGTGGCAAAACACAGAAGCGCGGGAGACGGCTGGGATGAGTGACCATTTGGAAGTCAAAACCTGGAAGATTTGTTCAGCTAATCTGATTTTTTTCCTTCCACACTATACCTGGTCCCCCTTTTTCCCTGGAAGGCCTGCAGCCTGCGTGAATAATAGAGTAAAGACTCGTCATCACTCACTGCCAGGTCATGAAATGATGTCCTGTCTTTTCTTCTTAATTACTCACACTTCTGCCAGGTTCTCCTTGTGCACCCTCACTGCCCTGGTGAAAAAAAAAAAAAAAAAAAAAAAAAAGGTGCACATGTTCTTTTATCTTCGCCCCGAAAATGTATTACATCCGCTTATGAAAGAGTCTGAGATGGAATCACGTTCCTATTGACCTGCCGGTTTTCACATAATTACACCTAATTAAATCAGTCTCACCTTTTCTCCCGCCGGTCCGCTGGGTCCTGGCAAACCCTGGTGGAAAATGAGGAGGCTCATTTTTCACAGTCATGCAGTGAAATACGGGAATAACAAGGTGGACGTGGACGTCTGTCACTTACTCTTAAACCAGGAGTCCCTGGTGAGCCTGATTTTCCTAGTTCCCCCTGAGAGATGACATTACTTCATAACACTGAACGCCAACATTGAGTCTCTTGAGACTAAAAAAAAGAGGTTGACACTGCTGAACTTACTCTCTCCCCCACTTCCCCTGGTGCTCCTCTCTCCCCCTGCACAGAGACACTCTCACAGTTAGTCCAGCGCTCCTCCACAACACCAGCACATTTAAATGTCCTTATCTACAGACTAAGTAAAGGTCTCTATATAGGTCTGAATAGGTCTGAAATGTGCAATCTAATATGTTTGAGACACTGTAAGGTTTTACATTTAATGCGTTTTCACATCTTTAATTTTCATCCATAGGTCATGTTGGAGCAGCTTTGCCGGACTGGTAATACAGAAACCACTATCGAGTTTCCCAAAGCAGCATAAAGGTAAAACTGCACTGTGTAATGGACTTGAATGGTTTGATAGTTAAGTGCCTAGATCACAGTGCTTGTTTTTAAAGCACCCTATTATGATGAAAACTGACATTTTTAGCTCTTAAACATTTTTGTGTTATTGGCACGTCAATTAACACACAAATTCTCAAAAAAGACAACTTCCGCATTCCTAAGTTTTTGTTGTTGACATCACACGAGGAGGAGGAGGAGGAGGAGGAAGTTTAGAAATCAGACACACCTGAGCTGAAAGACAGAGGTAACATCAAACAAAGAAGAACAAAGAAACCTTAATCTATGAAGTCATTTTTTGATTTCCTTGTGGTGTTCATTTTGTAGGGAGACAATAGGGTATTTCTCCTTCTCACGTCTGTAATTATGTATAGAAAGGTATAAACTCATATTATCTCTCTGACATCCAGAATCCTGCCTGGCAGCTAACTCTAGATTCTTGTATATTGGAGAGGTGTCCTTTGCTACAAGCTCATTATCATAGTGACACCTCAGCAGATTTTGCTTTTAGAGGTTGGGGAGGGGCAAACAGAACCGAAACGGCTCAAGCCATGTTTACTGATGGAAGTAGACCAGCAAAATGAATTAGTTACATTTGATAATGGCCATGATAGGGCGCCTTCAATATATTTTGGAAATAATCTTTTCGTTTCAAGAAAATAGATACATACATTGTATAACTTTCATTTCTAACCTGCCATAGCAGAGATTGCAAAAATCATTCACTTTCAACAAAATGTACATTAGTATTAAAGCAAGAGGCTTTTCCACCTGCCAAATTCAGCCTTCAAAATCCTGGTCCTGACCTGCTGCTGTGTTAATTTCATCCATATATTTTTTTCTTGCGTTTGTTTGCTGGTATACAGCAAAACTGAACTCCAATCCCAAACAGACAGGACAGAGGTTCACACACACACACAGAGTGAAATAAAGTGAACGTGTAAAGACACGTTGAGGTCGCTCTCACCCTGTCTCCCTGTGATCCGGCCTCACCGGGCTGCCCTCGGTCACCCTATCACAATAAAAGAGGGGCATAGGTCATTCCTCTGTTGACATCTTACTGTAAATTTGAGGTGATCGCGTCATTCCTACCTTGCCACCAAGTTCTCCTGGAGGCCCACGGGGACCCTGAGAGTCATGGACGAAAGAAAGAAAAAGAAGAGACAACAGGAATTAACTTGATTAATAAGGAGGTGTTTTGCCCATTTTATGAAAAATGGTTTTGGTCAGGCAACATCAAAGCTGTGGCACAAGATTTGGTCACGTGCCATATGGAATCATTTTTAGTCAAACAGCACCACCGTGTGGCCAGTTATAATGCTATTGCGGTAATACCTGCATCGGAAGTAAAACACCTTTTGATCAAATAATAATAATAATAATAATAAATTGATTTGATTCCATGGCTAAATAATTTCTTTTGGTTTCTGTAGAAATGAAAGAAGTCCCCAAATGCAGGTGTTTCAGCAAGAGTCTTTCTGTGATGCACATGTGAATGAATGCAGCGTGCATGAGAGGGCTTTTCAGGCACGGCAGACACACACTGTCACTGCTTTTTTGGGTGTACTGTGATGTCAGCCATGATAAAAGTTCTGCGTTTTCAGCCTCACCCTGTCTCCTGGATCTCCTGTCCTGCCCGGAGGCCCTGGCAGCCCGACAGCACCTTCTCCCTGAATCAGACAACAACAATTTCCCAGGATTCAACTCCCCACAAGCTCATCTGTTCCTTCAATGAATAAATCTGCATCTACCTTGTCTCCTTTGCTACCGTGTGGCCCTGTAGGACCCGGGACCCCCTGAGTTCCTGCAGGGCCCTGGTGATAAAAATGCAATTAGCAAATGCAAATGCAGCTCCGCGCACGGGCGCAGAGTTCATCTGCAAAGCAATCATGTCAGCACACTGGCAGTGATTGGCAGCACTTACTGGGGAGCCCCTCTCGCCCTTCACAGCCACCCCGCTGCCGACTCCTGGAGGTCCCTGTCAGCACAAAGAGATAAGAGCTGAGAATCATTACGCTCGCGTGCTCCTCGGGACATTTCTGCTGGTGATAGGGTGACTCACTCTCTCTCCCGAGCTGCCCTTTTCTCCCTGCAAAAGAGAGGGAAAAACAAAGAGAGAGAGAAAGGGAGAGAGACTGTAAGCAAGAGAGGTTCTTGGCAATAACATACCCCGTAATCTACACGCATAGTTACGGCGTGATTCAAACAAAACCACCTCTGCTGCTGCACAAAGTATGTTCACACTAAAGCCAGCGACGACTTGTCAAACCGAAATCAGGGGCTGTTTACTCATTTCATATCAAAGAGAACTTAATTCTTGTTTGGGTATGTGAAATATTTCACCGTAACAAAGAAACACAGGAAAACATTTATTTGCTTTAGATTAAAGAGAGGAAATTCTCCACAAGTTGAAAATTGTTTTTTTTGAAAAGAATGTACATTGTAGAATAAAACTCAATTCAAAACTGAGATCCTGCTCTGGGTCTCCCTTTGTCATATCTCTTTTAAAAACACTTATATGTTATATATATATATGTTTTTTTCTGCAGCTGCGAGCAAGCGCTACACATTATATTATTAGCAGTTCTTTTGGTTACAATTGCATTCCAAGTAAGCAACAGATACACTCTTAGTTTTGAAGAGCAATAAAACAAGCAAGCAATTAAGTTTTTGACACAACAAAATTTAGGTTCCCAACAAAATAGGAGCTTATCTATGAGCTAAGTAATTAGATAAGTAATTATTCAATTGAATATTTTAATACTAGTAAATACCTAATTTTAAAAAACCCTCTATCTTAAAATACTTAATGAACAAACAGTCGCAAGCGAGTCGCTGGCTCAAAAACACACATAAATAAAGAAAAAATGGTATTCATAATGAATAGAAAGCTGCACGTGTCACTGCATGTATTTCACTTATCAGATCACTGACTGAACACATCCTCATAGCCACACCGCATCCATTGGCTTTTGATAACTAAAACTATGACCTGAAGCTCAGGGCAGCTTCAGAAACTCACCTTGATGGACACCCCTGGTGTTCCTGACACTCCTGGCCGACCATCCTGACCTGGTGGCCCTGGAAATCCAGAAGCACCTTTGGCCCCAGGGATCCCTGGCTGTCCTGGGCTGCCCTTTGTACATAATGTTGTAGGGACTGGTTAGCATGTAGCATCACCTAATGACAGAATTGCTTATAGTAGGACTGCTAGGAACCTATTTGTATGGACCCAGCAGTCATGGGGTCCCCCCACAGGATACAATTATTAATATGCTATGTTTGGGAGGGGGCACAAGCCGATGCTAAGTCTTGGGGCTTAAACTGGTTAGCCGCACCCCTGCTAACAATGCTAACAATAAACACATAGAGCATCCTGCTTTCTCAGAAACGCACTTACAGGTGTTCCTGGGAAACCGGGCTCTCCTTTTCTTCCTGGAACAGTTCCTCCTGGGACAACTGAGCCTGGTTCCCCCTGAAGCATCAAGACATAAGCACAAATACACACAAAAGAGCAGACAAATAAACACACTGCCTTCGCTCTCTCTTTTGACGGACAACAATGGAAACAATTGCTTTGTAATTATGAAACTGGTTAGAAATGATTTCTTACCCTTTCTCCTTTGGACCCTTTCGCTCCGATCACACCAGGTTCACCCTAAAAAAAACAGAAAAAGAAAAAGAAAACACCCAAATAAGCAAACTCCCAAATACTTTGTGTGTATGCCCACCTAGAAACTGAGCAGAAGGTGGTTACTCACAGCTTCTCCTCTGACACCAGGTATTCCCTGAGAACCCTGCACACAGAAAGGAAACCAGCAGCATCACGTCAGAATGAAGCTGTTTGGAGAAAAGAGGCCACTGACTCCTCCACTCACCGGCACGCCTGTATTTCCGGAGGGACCCGGTTGTCCCGGCAAACCAGGATTTCCGTTTATGCCAGGAAAGCCCTGCACAGAACCTAAATCTGGTGAGGGGGGTCCGCTTCAGTCTGAACTACCAGTAGTTTTTCTCATGAACTCAGGTTTACTCACTCTCTCCCCCTTTTCCCCTTTGAAAGGTGCGGCTGGTCCTGGTGGACCCTGGGCTCCTTCAGGCCCTCTGGGTCCTTCCCTTCCAGGCAAACCAATACGACCCTAACACACACACACACACACACACACACACACACACACACACACACGGACTTGAAATGTATGTAAAGAACTATCTATATATTAGTACACAACTGAAAACGCACAACTGAATGTGAGGCTTGGTGATTGACTTACAGGTTCTCCCTTCTGTCCCTCGTAACCACCCTGGCCTCTGTCACCCTGAGGAGTCAAACATGCAGGACGGTAATACAAAAGCCAAAGTACAACACACAAGCATTAAAAGCAACAGATTTCTCAGTTTACTGTACCTTCTCACCACGGCCCCCCTTTTCACCCTGAGTCAAATTAATAATGAAATTGTATTAACATACAGACAAGTAATACCACTTGAAGCTATTGTCATAAAACATGAGGGCGTGAGAGTACAGAAGATAACGAGCTCATCAGAGCTGCTGCCAAGTTCTTATTACAGCAAGAGAATAATTACCTTTGGGCACTGAGTGGTACACCGGTCGGGACCCTAAACAGAACAACAACACAAACATTAAGTCCACGGTTTGTTTAAACAATTCACATGGACGCTAACACTTAACACATAAGCGCTCAATTTAAACCTGTTTAGAAATGAGCTACAGTTGAGGAAAGTCGACCGGTTCCCACTTGCCTCTTGTGTTCTGGCAATGAGACAGAGGGCGTCTGCCAGGCCGGTGTGCAAGGAGTCCAACTGGGCTGCATCACGAACGTAGAAGATGTTCTCAGCGTTGCCCCCGTTCACCGCCTGACGCAGCTCTCCAGTGTCTGCTTGGCCCAGACCTACTGCCAACACTCTCACACCTGGCACAAACACAGTCAACATGGATAAAAGCCAGTCAAGCAGGGACACACGTGCCCAACTTGCCTGCCTCCGCTAGCGCTCTTACCGCTGGCCTTGAGGCTGCTGGTGGCGCGCGTGAGGTTGTCGACTGATTTTTTGTCTGCGATGATGACTACAGCACCGGGGACCCTTGGCCTCCGCCCGGCCGAGGGACTCAGGAGGTACTGTGTGGTGAATTTCACCGCTTCACCTGCAGGGGGAGACATAAAGGCAACTTGAAGCAACGGCTATGGGCAGAGAGAGCATAGAGGTACAAACAAAACTGACCAATGTTATTTCCTGGGCTTTCATCAAAAGGTGTGGACTGAATCTCTTGCAGGAGCGTGTCGGACCTTTCATGGCGATTCAGCATGAACCATATTTTCGGTCGGTAGCCGTACACTACGACGGCCATCTGGAATTAGCAGAGAAAAGGTTCAGGCGTTGGCATTTTGCAGGCAACATGGGCGAGTTTTCCTAACCTGTGAGTCGCGAGCTCCGACAGTGTGAAGTGATCCCGCCATGCTTGTGAGAAGGTCACGCAGAGGCTGCGCCAGGGCGAGTCTATCGGTTGATGCAGGCACCAGGAACACCACATCCAGACGGCCGCCCAAACAAACTGTGGACAGTGATGCTGTACTGTGACTCAAAATAATGCTGAATGTCAAATATTAAAGCCAGATATTGTCAGATTTCTATGTTGTTGTTTTTTTTTTATCGCGTTGTCCTGAGCAGTAGATAATTTAGTCTCCTAAACTATGCAGGTTTGTTCCTGGCCTCCTTTAAAAACGCTGTGATTTAGCTTCCTGCTCATGTTTTACTGCACCTTCCACGTATTTGAAAGGAGACAAAAATGATGTCAATAAGCTGGGACAGGCTTCATCATTTGTTACTCATATCAAGGAGTCTATAAAATGTCTGTTATTTCAAATGTTAAGTTAATTGAGTTATACTGATATTACTCGTCGCAAAAAAAATTTGAAGAGTGGATTTCTCCCCCAAATGAAGGAAAGAGCGCAAGTTTGTATTTTACCTGTGCGTTCATTGACAGAACTCGCTGATCCTAATCCACTTGCAAATGTTGGCTGCACTGTGAAGCGATACTGGCGGCCCAAGCGCAACCCAGTCACCAGGTAGGAGCTGGATGAAGCTGGGAGTGTCACAGACGTGTCTCGGCCAACATCTGACAAATGCAAACAGTTCAAATGTTGAGAGTTATTATTAGTACGCATATATCAAAGGGTAAACAGAAATACATTACAATAAACGTAAAACATAGATGCACATTTGTCACCTGAAACTTCTCCCCATCGTAGAACATATCCGGTGGCACCTTGGAGTGGATTCCAGCTAAGCCGCATTGAATTCTGAGTGATTTCTGCCACTCGTAAAGTCGTTGTAGGTAAAGTAGCAGGGGCACCAGCTATACCAAGAGAATTAAGACATGCCCACTTGACATTTATTCAGTAGATATTGGACATTTGAGAATGTGTTTCTCAAAGAATAAAAAAATGGAAATATTACAATACAAACCAACTGTTGATAGAGGACATGGCAGCTACTTCAGTTACTTGGAGGCAAAGGATTGCACCTAAGTCTATTTGGCCAGTTCCAGGAGCATTTTAACAAATTTGCATCACTAATGCTTTTCTTTTTGTTATCAATGTCATAATCGGGTAATCCTTTCCCTTCATTCAGTGGTTCCAAATATCACCACACTGGGAGATTGTGGGTTTGATCCCTAGTCAGGTCACACCATCCATCCATGTATTTTCAATTCCCGCTTCTTCCTTCTTCCTCAGGGTCACGGGGGTATTCTGGAGCCTATCCTAGCTGTCATAGGGTGAAGGCAGGGTGACACCCTGGACAAGCCGCCAGTTCATCGCAGTGCCACATAGGGACAAACAACCATTCGCACTCACATACACACCTATTGACAATTTTGAGTTTCCAATTTACCTCACATGCATGTTTTTGGACTGTGGGAGGAAGCCGAAGAACCCGGAGAGAACCCACACGGACATCATGCAAACTCCACACAGAAAGGTTCCAGGCCCGGAATGGAACCCGTGACCTTCTTGCTTTGTCGCCTGGGTCAAACCAAAGACTATAAAATGGTACCCATTGCCTCCCTGCTTGGCACACAGTATTTGGGGTTGGACTTGGGGGGTTGGATCACCAGTGATTCTCAGGCGCGACACTGCTGCTGCTCATCACTCCCTCCGGAGGTCAGTCAAATGCAGAAGACAAATTTTGCATCTTTTAGGATGTGACAATCAGTGGGCCTTTAACCTCGTATCAACATCCAATAACAATTTTGGGGAACTATCCCTTTAGTAATACTGTAAAAGTGCAAAAAAAAAAATTCAATGTCTTTATTTCAATGTTAGGACTTACGTGTGGTGATTCTGACAGACACTGGGGTTCCCTCTCTGTTTTGGACCAAAGCCATGACCTGCACTTCATACTGGGCTCCAGGATCCAGCCGGTCTAAGTCCACTGCTGTCACATCGCCTCCCACTATCTGACTCCGCTCTTCACCACCTACACATAGATGCACACATGTGGATGGGTCACAGGCTTACAGCAACAAACATATACTAAATATCATTTCGAGAACGACTCGTTCATTCTGAGAAAACACTTTTGTGTATTGTTTCTGGGTAGTTCCAACTGCAACTGTCGAAAAATACGCACCATCTGTTCTCCTCCAAGACACGCGATAAGCTGTCGCCCCTTGAACACCAACCCAAGTAACACGTACAACTTCTAGCGTCTCCTGCACTTGGAGAGAGGTCACAGTCCCAACAGACTGATCTGCCTCTGGATGTTGACATGCAAAAGAAAAACCAGTCAGTAATTTTGCTTTGTATATTTTCATTCATACGCAAGTTCTCTGATAGTCATAGGTTGTTCTCCTGATAGTCAAACAACAGTAGTGATTGGCAGTGTTATTAATTGGCTTTAACCTGTTCGAATGACTACGTTGGCGGGGCTTCCCTCTCGAGAGCCAATCATAGGAGAAACAAACACAGTGTAGGCCGAATCTGACTGTAGTCCATCAATGGTGAAGGTAGACGTGTCAGCAGGCAAGTTACGAGTTGATTCAACTCCTGCACAGAGCAAAAAGAAGAAAAACTGGGTCATTCTCTGACTGAAGAGCATTCATTCCTTTAAAATCAAAGCATAACTTATCTTGTGTTAACTGTTGCTTGCAAAACTCAAACAATTAATGCCATGTCTTACCATTCTCATGACGCCAAGTGACCTTATATCCAGTGGCCCTATAGGACGGAGACCACACAATGCGTATCCTCTGAGATGAGATGCCAACAACACGAAGACCCGTCACGGATTCGCTCACAGCGATAGGTCGTGGAGACAGTGTAGCCACCTCTCCAATACGCTGGTCAACCAAAGCCGCAACACCAATAACTAGTCCCTCCTCTGGCTGCTGGCCAGATATTAAGTAGGCTGTGGTCTGTGCTCCCGCAAATCGGGACTGCTCTACACCTGAAAAGCAGAATATAAAGCTTAAGGACATGAGTATATACAAAAACAAAAAAACAAGGGGGCTGTAAACATCAATAGTTTCCTGCAACACCTACCATTTCCTCGTCTCCATGTGATCCTATAACCTGTTGCCCCTGTAACACGCGTCCAGGCAATTTGTATTCCTCGATCATCTGAGTTTGCCATTCTGAGGTCGGTCACTCTGCCTGGAGCTTGCTCTGAAATCAAGGACATACAGGATCTTGTATGTCAAAAAAAAGACAAGACATAGCATGTGTTTTGAACACAAGGAATCACAGACACAGGTATTCAAGAAAAAAAAATTTGGCCATTCTAGAATGCACCACACTAAGCTAAAACTGTGCTCAAATACGCGACTAGTATATAATGTCATTTTCAGCTGGTGCAGAATCAGATATCGGTGACAATTTGTGAAATACAGCTAATTCCAAATGTGCACCTTTTTGGGTACGTTAAGTAAGCTAGTTCTCTGAAATAAAGCGTTGATGAGTAAAACTTCGGAAGAATAGCCTAATGTCAGGTGAGATGAGCGGCCTGAGGACACACCCCTACAGTGTAAAAGTGATTAGATGATAGTGGAGGATATGTTCGCCCATCCTGATCGTCTGGGGTCTACTACTGAGGAAGCTAAGAATCTAGGTGTACATAGAAGAAGGAGCCAATATTCCTCAACTTCTGAACCAGTTTCAAGGGTGGAACTGTAGTAAAGCTGGAACTGGACAGCACAAACAGCTTCCTTCCATAGATGTTACTGTTGTCCTGGTGAGAGAAGTACCTGTGTGGGTCTCTCCCTTGCATTGGTCAAAGCGGATAAACAGCTGGTTAAGAGTCTTGATCACCTGCCACATCCTGGAATTGTTGCTATTGAGGATCACTCAACCTGCCGTTTGTGTTTTAAATGTGTGTGTATACCTGGTCTAGAGCGTTGTTAACCCTGATTGTGGATCTCTTTTTTTGTGGACTTCAGACTTCACTGGCACACACTCTCTCAGCAAGAAACAATCTGAGTAGAAACTGTACCATCAGATACTCAATGTCTGGACTGTGGTGTTGGTACTCCAGCTGTTGTTTATGTTGCAGACCTAAGCAGGCAACAAATGGTGTCCAGCCCGCGTGCAGCACTCACACGTATGAGTTTCTGAGTCAGACTGCTAAGGAATGCCAATGAGTCAATGGACAAGCAAAATAACAAGGATGAAAAGAAAAGGACCGGGGAAGGAGCCCTGTGGGAAACCAAACACAAATTAATGTGTGTCTGAGTGGAAGTTTCTGGAGCTCTGTGCCACAAAGCTTTTACGACAGGATGCCACGATCCCACAACTTAGGTCGAGGATTTGAGAGCCTGGCTTTTATTTACCATCCTTTCAATCTCAGGGGTTAATCTTATGTCATTAACAACTTTGTTTTTTTTTTATAAAGCATCTAGTTCTAGTCCTTCCCCTTTAGAAGTGGTCAAACAGCATTTATTAAGAAAGCAGCTCGAACAGATTTTAAAATTGTTGGTAGATGTAGAGTAAGAGTTTATAGAGAATTATTTTATTGTGTTCATTTGACTTGGAGCCAGTGCACCCAGGTCAACAAACAAGCCACACCCTCAGGTTTCTTTTCCCAAGCTATCACCCATGTTACCTTATATCCCCTGTACACATTTGTTCAAGCCAGAAATGTACCTTGTATTACATTTACAAAATTTGTTGTTGTATTGCACTGTGTAATGAAACTGTGAATGTGTCGTTGGTCTGGATGAGAGGGGTTGTGATTTTAAAACAGGAAGAGGTCAGATAATCATGATTGAAACGTATGCTGTTGAGTTAACTTCACAGCCCGGTGGCAAACCACTTGCAGCCAAGAGTTGCGATAACATCAGCACAGGTCATTTTCAGACAGAGGAGTCCATTGATTCAAAGACTCAGCTGAGTGTATTTAGACTGGGCTTTGAAGCAGTTTAAAAGGGAAGATAATGAGGCAGCCCCTTGTGGGTAACCCCTGTGACCACAGTCCAACACTTAAGCTCTGCGCCACAAAAAAGGTTTAGTCTGCAGTACAGGCATTTTATATTCTTCCAGCAGTCTTTGATTTTTCAACGAAATGCAAGTTAAGAATGTTAACGTTGGCATCGTGGTTGGCGGTGTCGCCTCGCAGCAAAAAGGTCGTCAGTTAATTCCATTCCTCTGTGGGGATATTTGTGTGGAATTTGCATGTTCTCCCTCTTTCTGTGTGAGTTTCCTTCTGTTTATCCTGTCCCAACAACCATCAGGAACATGTGCTGGTTTAATATGCAGTCCATGCGCATGGCCAAATGCCCTGATTAGGACCATTGGGACCCAGACCTGGTCCTGTGGTGCTGCCCAAAGCTCATCAGAAAAGGATGGGTCAGGCCAGGTATCAGGCCAGTAATGTGCATTTCCTTCATCTGTAAACATTCCACTATCACTGCATTAAGATAGAAAAGAGTTTTTAACTTGAACACAAGACTTTTATCATTATTATGTGTTTGTCTCACCTGGTTTGATGTAAACGGTAACTGTGTCTCCTTCACTTTCCCCCACTAGCGCTGTGACACTGACACCATAGGACACTCCCACAATCAGATCTCTGAGGTCAAGGGTTGTCTGGTTGCCAAGGACACTGCGGATCTCCTCTGTTCCCACTACATGGCAATTACAGACAAACCAGGTTTTTCATTTATTCATTTGTATGAAGCAGAACAAAGAATCTGTCAGATTATCCACTCTCCTGACCCTCTGTGCTCAGGATAATGATGCGGTACTGCGTGGCCCCTGCTACACCCGTCCAGCCGAGTCTGACTGTACTGCCCAGAGACTCCACGACCCTTAGGTTGGACACCTTGCCCACTGGTTGCACCTCTGCACCATCAAAAGGCAAAACGACAAAATACAAGGGCACTTTTATCCACTGATACACATCTGATATACACATGTGAACATTCATCACGCTAGGAAACAAACCAGGGATTTTTTATGAGCTTTAAATCTCTTGCACTGTGCCCCCTGGCTGAGTCACTGACCTCTGGGCGTAGTGGACACAGGTGTGGCCTCCTCACGACCCTCGTACAGCGTGAAGAGGTTGATGATATATTCTGTGTTGGGCTGAAGACCTGTCAGGTCATAGGTGGTGACGCTGCTGGGAAAGGAGAAGCTCTGCATACGACCTCCTGGCAGGAGTAGAACGACCACAAGGTCAGGAGAACGAAGAGCAAATGAGAAGAATACTCAGACAGTGAGAAGTAAAGATGCAGTAAAAGTTCACAGAGTTCAGAGGAGTTGGGACAAGCAGGAATACAGTGCAATGATGTTGCTAGGTTTTCAACATCACGAGTCCTGCAACTCACAGGTGCTATTTCTGACCAATCCCAAAGAAATTGTATGAGTCTCTAAAAAAAAAGCCACATTTTTGCACCATGTAATTTGCAATTTGACAACTTTCTTGGCAAATAATAAACTTGCACTATGCAGTTATCTTTTAAGAGCTACACTTCATGCGTTTTTGTTGGTAGTCTTCCTGAAACTCAAAAACAGTAGCCAGAAGTATTTCACTCAAATTTTTTTCAATTAGAAAAGAAAACACATCCACATAGCACAATGTCTACAAACTTGAGCGTGCTCCCATAGCGTGCATGCCTGACCTTCCCCCTCCTTCCACTCCAGGCGGTAACCCTGGGACGATGGGATGTTCCTCCAGGTGAGGCGAATGGTGGACGGGCTGGTAGTAACCCCTCGGAGGACCTGCTGCTCTTGATGCTCTGAGGGAAACATATGTTGCATCATATTCCTGTCCCGTGATCAAAGTCAAACTCTCAGCTCATCAATCTGCCAGTGAAGGAGAGGAAGGCAACTGGAGAGATCGATACATATCATGAAATGTCACGGAAGGGAGGCTGCACATAGAATTAATGCCTTGCACATGAAAGGCCCACTTGTTTCCTTACTAAGTATATGCTGATTTATGGCAGGCAGTCTCCTCCTCCTACACACACACACACACACACACACACAGTATACAGTATATCATCACCTATTAAAATGATAGCCTAAAGGCTTTTTTTTTTTGAAAAAAAAAAAATGAGTTTTTGACTTAAATCACCTCTTGATGATATATATGTGTATATATATATATATATATATGTATATATATATATATATACATATTTATATATATATATATATATATTTTTATATATATATATATATATATATTATTATATATATATATATATATATATATATATATATACATATACATATATATATATACATATACATATATATATATATTTTTATATATATATATATTTATATATATATATATACGTACACATACATACATAAATTTGTATGTATACATATATACACATATATGTATAATATGAATATTTACACATATAGATTATACATTTGTACTACATGTAAGTATCTATTCTGATCTTTTACTACAGCTACAAAACAGATTTTCAGGAGCAGAAAGCCTGTTTAAATTAGAAGGGACAGACAGCTCATCACAAACCAGACACACAAAAACTGGTCCCTCTACCAATTTAAACAGGAACCCAGAAGAGACAAACACACTGCAGAGAAATTTAAGTGAGTGCGGTTTTCCGCATGCTGATCGATGTACATGTCACTTTGATCGCAGAAGTAGGCCCCGGTCCTCTATCGCTGACAGCTCTTTGCTGGTGTGGTGGCCCTCCAGTGACTCAGTCTCTCTATCGCTGGCTGCCATATGTGCGGCGCTCAGCGAGAGGCAGATGGCCTGTGCGTGTACAATCAGTGTGTAGGTGCTGGGAATGTTCTTTCGACCAACTAAATGGTACCATGTGTCGGTTCATATTAAGTGAGACAAACAAAGGGCTGCATTGCCGGCGATCCTCCGTACGTCTGCTGTCAATACTTAAATTCACCAGAACAAAAGAACAGTGTTGTCGCTGATTTAAAGCGCTGACTTGGAAGAATTAGAGTCAGGATCAGTAAAATATACGAGAGGCAACAGTTTGCTCTTGGATAATGGATGTAAGCGAGAAAACATCTAAGCTTTTTACTGAGCGCTCAAAATTGTTCACAATGGGGGCTTCTATAGTCTTTGTTTGTGGTCAGGAGTCAGATAATGTCCATGTTATTATGAACACAAGTTGCATTATGTGGCTTTGACATGAGGCGAATTTTCAAATGGTTCCTTTTCTTTGGATTTCTGTCCTTTTTAATGGAGCATTTTGAGGTTTGTTTGTTGTATTTGTTCAAATGCGGCTAATTAGGGCTTTTCTCTTTAAGTTGGGGTTTAAATTAGTGTCTTAAATGTAATAAGGACTGTGTCCATTTACTACCTATACTTTTGCCTAAGGTTGCATTTTGAAGTAAGATGCAACTTGGCTGAGAAGCCTCGTCGCTTGGCAACTGAAGAGGACACAATAAGCAAATAAGAACAAAGCAGCTCGGACAAAAATAGTAAGACAAAAAACAGTGGAAGTGGCTTTGAAGGACACGACTGCTGAACACTGCTCGGACAATTATTGTTGCCACGTAATCATGACCACCCAGGTTCTTGTTGGGTTTCCAGTAGGTAGTAAGAAGGAGTCGCATTTGGAAATGTGCATAATCACAATGTTTGGCTATTCAAGTTCGTTAGGGACCAAGTGCATCGCTGGATGGGGCTTCTACAGGTTATGTCTAACGTTAGCATCTAAGTCAGAGAAATAATAATAGAAAAGTATGTGCGCGCATGTGTGAAAAAGATTTAGAAAAGTTAAACAGGCGAATCAGAGAGAAGAACAAACAAACCTATCTTGAATCTTGCTGTGGCTACGGGACCTTCGGTGTTGCCATTGTACAGCGGGATGATGGTGACAATATACTCAGTGTCGTGCCGCAGGTTGGCCAGCGTGTGATACGTGGTGTCGCCAGCGAGCTCCACCGTCTCCACATCTCGACCTTTACGTGATGACACCAAAAAAACAACAACAAATGCCAGCATGAGGGGGGAAAGGCCAGAGGAAATGGGTGGTGCTATTGTTAGCACTACGTTGCTAGAAAGATGATGTCGCTCTTACCTGTGAACGGACCCCAGACCACTCTGTAGCCCCTCACACCGGGGACCTGCCTCCACTGTAGACGCACGCTACCTTCTGCCTCCGTTTCCACTGTCAGCTGCTGCACCGCCTCAAGGCGCACTGGCAGGGAAACAGTTGGAACCAATGACCATTTTCTCTAAAAATCAGCCTTTAAAGGTCCAGTCAGTGCATTAAAATTTTAAGCAAATCTGACTGACAGTGCGTTTCATGTTCAGGCCACTGTCAGGCGGGCTTCCTTAAAAAATGGCGGCGCAAGATGGCAGCTAACGCCCGGTTCACACTGGACGCAGAAGCGCCGCGAAGCGCCGCGAAACGCCGAGCGCTTCCATTCGGCGCTCATGTTAATCAATGTAGTAGTTCACACCAGACGCGAACAGGCGCGCGGCTTGTGCCATTCATTTCAATGGAAGCGGAAGCGCAGCGCCGACGAAATTCGCGAGCGAGGCTCGTGCTGGTTCACACCAGACGCGAACAGCTCCGCGAGCGTCGACAAGCGCTTCTGCTCAGCTGCTGTCTTTTTCACTGCTGTGTGTTGTGTGTGTGTGTGTGTGTGTGTGTGTGTGTGTGTGTGTGTGTGTGTGTGTGTGTGTGTGTATTCTTTAATCTCTCTCTCTCGCACTCTGATACAATGTACTGACAAATATAACATACAAATATGATCGAATTTGTCATTCGGTTTTTATTTTGAAATTCGCGGCGCTTCCGCGTCCAGTGTGAACCGGGCGTAACTAGGAGCAAGACCCTTGATCTATGTATATTCTCATATATATGAGAACCATTCTCTTGGTAGGAAAACCAAATTGCTTTTATTGTACTACAGGTTTACACTGTTATTAATGTTTATTGGCAATAGGTTAAGCTTTTGCGAATATAAATGGATCTCTAAGCAAAACCTCGTTACATCATGACCCAGACATGATTATTAACCCTGTCACAATTACAAATAGACAAGGGATTAATTTTTCAGCAAATCAGAAGCTTCTTCTTCATCACCAACAAAACGATGACGATGAACCACAGTGTGAACTCACATGTCCGCGCGTTGAGGATTGATGGCGAAGCAGAGTTTCGGGGAAACAGGGGGTAAAGACTGATAACATATTCTGTGTCAGGCAGCAGTGACTCCAGGGTGACTGATGTGGCGTCGGCAGACAGCGAGCGCTCCAACAGCTCAGACGCCGGCTGACCTGGTCCCAGGAAAAACAACAGACACAGGGGAGAATACGTTGGAGCCGGAACAATTATACATGAGTAGAAAATAGGAAATACTTCTCACGTTACGTCATTAGATAAATCCTTCCGTGGGTTGATGAGAGCCTTCGCTAATGAATTGTTTGCAGTTTGGGAAATGAATGCATGAGTAACAGGTGTTCGTTCTGTAAAGCTCTGTAGGACAACACGCCCAAAGCAGTTGCTTAAGTTGAACAAGGTGTTTTTTTTTCTTTTTTTCAAAGATGACTGAAGTGCAAAGTAGAATAGATTGAAGACTGTGTCCGTTTATTGCTTTGCCTACATTTACAGTTGAAACTAAGCTGAGAAATCATGTGACTTGGCACTGCAAAAGGACACAAGTGAGCATGAGCTTAAACAAAAATAGTAAAAAAAAAAGACAGTGGAAGTGGTTTTGAAGGCCACCGCTGCTGTAGGCTGCTTGGATACAGTTTGCCGTTGCCATGTACAATGACTCAGGTTGCTGAAGTTGGACGAGCAGTCGCCAAATTTGGAGTGCAATAAACATAGCGTTAAAATTGTGTGGACCATAATTTCTCAAATCGGGAACCATAACAGCAAGCGTTAAGAAGTCGTGTTCACTTCCCGGCTCTCTGTGAAGTCCTGTGCTTTTCCACAGACTTCAGCTTCTTCCTGCAATGTGCCGGCCAAATCTGGAGTTGTTTGGTTCATTCTGTTTATTTGTCATTTGCAATGTATCGCGTAAACACAACACACATGTGCTGTCAATCTGCTGAAGAATTTGTTTTTTGTTTTGTTTTTTTAACTCTATGCAGAGTCTCCTGAAGGTGCAGAGTGTTGAGTTGTCGGTCTGGCCTCTGTCCAGACATGTAAAGTCGTCGCTGTAAAGTAGATTGCCAAGTAGCAGCCGACACCACAAACCAGGTCATCACATCTCTCCAGAACATAGGACACATTTGAAGGTGTTTTGGAGAAGACAGTTTCCTTTGTATTGTCTCAGCTGACACAAACTTTTTTTCGAGCCCGACATTCTGGAAACATATGTTTTATTGTTGCAAACCCCATGTGTTTGTGATATATTGCATTACGGATCACTGTGAACTGAAGTTTCCAAATGTGTATTGCTTCTAGTCCAGTCAACCATAGCCTGCTTGGCCCCCTCTACACATGCACTGTTTAGAACTGGATGTTTCAGCTTGACGATGCCTCTTGCTACACATACCATCCATCCATCCATCTTCTATACCTGCTTATTCTGCTGTGGCTACGGGAGTCTGCTGGAGCCTATCCCAGCTGTCTTAGGGCGAAGGCAGGGTGACACCCTGGACAAGTTGCCAGTTCATCGCAGGGCCACATAGAAACAAACAACCATTCACACTCACATGCACACCTACGAACAATTTAGAATATTCAATTGACCTCACATTCATGTTTTTGGAGTGTGGGAGGAAGCCGGAGAACCTGGAGAGAACCCACGCAGACACAGGGAGAACATGCAAACTCCACACAGAAAGGTCCCAGGCCCGGGCCCCAGAATCGAACCCACGACCTTCTTGCTGTGAGGCGGCAGCGCTAACCACTGCGCCACCGTGTCGCCCGCTACACATACCAAGCAAGTAAAAATAATTGTTTTTTTTTTTTTGCTGTCGATAAACAATGACTTTCATTGTCTGTATCTGATGACACTTTTTCAAATGCAAAATCTAAATAATGCCCAATGACTGCAACATCAACACAAGAGACTGTGGTCTCTCTCAGAGCTTCACATGTGCTTTGTGTGTCGTTGAGCACATTTTACTCTGATCGGTGCTCAGAAGAACAGGTAGAAACATAGCACCACTCGTTACAGGAAGCACACTGAGCTCATTTAAATACAAGAATAGTACCTGCCCAAGTCATCCGGGCGGGGGGAGAGCTCCATTCGAGACTGGCACTCCTGCCACATGTTCACAGGAGAGGCTTTTTATATCAGCCCTCAGGGGCCACTTTGCTTTCCTGAATCATCAGCACCCAGACACCCTGACACTGTTATGATGCACACCACACCCTGTCTGTAGAAGTGCAGGAACAAAATTACTGACAATGCGTGACAGATGCAGGTTACCCACCACTGCCTAATTCTGTTGACGGTAACATGCATTTGATATTTAGGTAATGATTGAGCAGTAAAAGTCGCACTGACAGCAACGGCCTGAGGGGTGCGCCTGCTCCTTCGCACAGATTTGACAGCTGTACATTCCCAACATGTTTCCAACCTCCCACCAACCTTTCCAAGCTAAACGTTGTTGACAACTGTAGCTTGTTTTCCCTCCGTGCGATTTAACAGCGATCCTTCCATCTGCCAAATGTGTTCGGCGTCACAAGGTAAATCCAGTCTCAACAGCAGCGTTTAGAATCAGGACATTTTGGAAGTAACATGCAGAGATAGGTGTGTGTGTTAACTGACCTGCCCAAAATTCAACATCAACGGCCTGTGAGACATATAAAATGTGCAACATCTTAAAAATACACTTCTTAAGCAGAGAATACCTTTAGTGTGCAGAAGAACATTGGAAGACCCCTTAAAACCACCTTACTGGAGACAGTCAGTCAGTAGTATTCATTGGCTACAACGGCAGAACACACAGAGACGAGTTTGATGACAATGACTTCAAAATAGAGCAGCTACCTTACATCAACGCAAAGAAAAAAACTTTTTTGCCAGAATGACATCTCCTGCAGGGCCAACAGGCAGATCGACTCCAAGGCACTTATCCAGAAGGTTTCTGACTTGGGTGACACCAGGGGTTTCTTTAATGCAACTATGTGTGTTGCATTAAAGGCCCAAACATCTACCACTCCATATATGGAGTGGTAGATGTTTCAAATTGAAACACCACCACCACAGCTGAGATCGAACACAGAATCTACCAGGTTCAACCAGAGCATTTTGGGAGCATCTCGGTGTCCGCCCCGCCACAACACAGACATCCCCACCCCACCATGCCCCACCCCAACCCCATTGAAAATGAGTCCCTGGATGCCACCACAAGACTGAGTGAGAACAAGACTTCTTGATGATCAGATAGTATTTCAGCAGAAATCCTCGAGCAAGGTGGAAAACCTTTCTGAATGAGTCAAGATCACAAACAGGACCAATAGTGGGTTATTTAACCCTTAAGAGGATAAAGGCAAAAAGCAGAGTGCTCACATCATGGACCACCTGCAGCAGACATCTCAAAGTCCTGTAGCAGCACCACCTTCCTCAGGTGAGAAGAAAGGGAAACAAACACCAGCGTCCTCAAGGTAGCCAACATCCTTAGTATCACCAATCCATCACTCAGCTACATTGGACAGGACACGTTATTCACATGTCCAACAGCCATGTCACAAGAGAGACATCCGGAGCAGGATGGTCCATGGAGGCACAGCACAGAGAGAAATGGACCTCCATCGTGCCATAAACGCAAAAAGCTTTTGTGGCCAAAATGACTTCTCACCCCACCACAATGACAACCACTCACAATAGCAACCACTGCGGCCAATGGTTTTGGATCAAGGATCAGCGCGTGTCTCTGTGTGTGTGCGCCTAACCTCTTGGTCCGTAGGTGAGTCTGTAGCCTTGCACGGGAGACGTGGGCCGATCCCAACCCAGGGACAGGGAGAAGAACCCTGCCTGGTCCAGACGTAAACTGGAGACCCCTGGTAAAGACCCTGAACATAATGATAATATAGTGATGTTTTTTTGAGTTGATTCTCTTAGCTCACATTTGTCTTCTTGACTTTTTCCACTCACTGGTTCGCTGTTTTGCGGAGACAGACTCGCCCACACTGTTGGGATACTGGGCAATGACAGTCACCAGGTAGTCGGTTCCTGACCTCAGCTCCCGCGCCGTGAAGGTCCTCCGACTGGCAGACACGGCCTCCTGCAAGGGAAAAGGCACAGGTACCTCTCTATGAACGCTCCATGTTCAAACAAGTTTTTGCAAAAACAGTGACAGGAACATAATTACATGTCCAACTCTCTTATGTAAAACACATCTGTCAGTGAACGTAGGTGGGAATTTTTTTACTCAGGTTCCCTCCCATGCTTTCATTTCTAGAACATCTAACATGGCAGAGATCCACCCATGTACACGGGTTGGTGCTCAGGCCCGAGGCGTCCGCTTTTCCCACAAATCATGACTGAAGTGGCAGCTAAAACTATGGCTTAATTCTTCTTTCCTTTTGTGGTTAATGTTTTTCTTCTGCATGCCAGAAATATTCTCTTCATCACGTAGACCAACCTGACGCAGCTCCGAGGTCAGCTGCTGTCCCAGGCCAGAGAGGGGAACATACTGCACGGTGTAGCCACTCACGGGGCCCCCTGCTGGATTCCAACGAAACCTGAGGGAATCTGATGTCTGGCCAGTGAACTGAAGGTTGGACGGGCCAGAAAAGGCCTCTGAAAGGACAGACGATAAAGTTGGCGGTTGTGACCTGCTCATTTGTTTCCCTTCTCCATCTGTGCAGTTAAAGTGCATTTAACTTCCGACTGTAATAACACCTACACACACTGTTCGCCGCATTAATCAGTGACTTAGTTTATGGTTCTAAGTGTTATGTCACATATATCTTATCTCATGCCCTTTTATTTGAAGAAACCAATACCATCTTACAGATCAATTTGTTTAATGTCATGAACGCACTTTTCTAAACAGTCAAAATGGAGTGGTTGAAATGTTCTTTATCTTGTCATGCAGTAGTGTCTTGATTATAAATTTTGCACATCATCTCCTATCTATATCATCAAGTAAAACAAACTAAATGATCTTTTGAAGTAGAACATAATAGTCACTGAAATGAGCCTACAAACCATCACTGGCATAGACTCCCCCTGCCCTGGAACACACTTGAGGGCTCACAAGTGGTAGAAGTGTGTTCAGCAGTTTAAAATCTCCTACGAAGAAGATGAAATCTCTGGTGGGCTGCGAGGAGATGGTGGCCAGTTCATTCCTGTCGGCACTCTTCACACCTGAAAAACCAACGGAAATCTTTAATTTATAGAAAACAACTATAACAGCAACAATAACGAAATCAAAGTAGTAGAAAAATTGAGAGAAAGGTCGTACCAACTGCAAAAATATGCACTCCTTGACTCCGAAGCTTCTGTGCAGGTTCCTGAACGTTGTCCTGTGACCTGCCGTCTGTGATCAGGATGCAGATCTGAAAGTTAAAGAGCCACAAGTTTATCACGCTAAGTGCTTTCTTAAAAAAAAATGCATGTGGGATGAAATGGTGACTCTACAGACCTTCGGTACATCTCGCCGGGATGCGGAGTTGAACAAATTATCTGCAACATATTTGAGACCAGCGCCGGTGCGCGTATTTCCCCCCTTGTAGTTGAGATTCTGCACAGCGTTGACCAGCTGAGTTCCATTCAGGTAGCTACTGAATGTAAATTCAACTCTGAAAAAGAGAAACAAACCATACATGTGCAAAGCTGCATCTAAAGCAGGACAAGTTGGGGGAAGTATGAGTCCTGCCAGTCACCTGGAGGTGTCGCTGTACTGTATGGCCCCAAAACGTATTCCTGTGGCGCTGACAGAGCTGGCAAATGGCTTGATGATTCCCGCCATGAAGCCCTTCACCTGGAGGAAGTTAGCTTGGCCAATACTGGAGGAGCCGTCCACCAGGAAGACGATATCTGCCGCCTGCACATTATTGCACCTCCCTACAAACACCGTGAAGAGAGAGCATATGAGATCACAGTGGAGCTACTGTCTGCAAACAAACTGAGGAGAAGGATTGCTTTACCCTGAGCTTCAGCAGTCTGAAGGGCAGACAGGAGGACAGCGGACGTGACGAACCAGGTCCACATCTTCACAAGCCTGCTCAAAAACAACATGTATTATACCTCAAACAATCACAACAATTCTGCAAAATAGGACAAACACATTATATACTAATGATAAGTAAGTATAAGTTAACCTTGACAATTATTGTGCAAACTTTTAAAATCCATTGATCGAGAAAGAAATTTCCACTCAGGTCGATAACACAAACAAAACCTGGAGTCAAAACAACCCAGTGTATGTTTCTCTAGAAGTGATCACGAAGCCTCACTGAGGACAAAATATACTGAGGACTGAATTTTGGTGCAAATGTAACTCCAGAATAAGTCAAGAAAAGTCAAATCTTTCTTAGCATCACATTTCAGAAAGTGTAGGGATGCTATGTTTTGAATAACTGCCGTTTGTGACATCACAAAGGGCAATGCTATTGATTCCAGGTTACCGACAAACAGCACCCCAACCAGGTTTGCTGTTTAACTTTAACTAGCCTTTGTCAAAGCTCCTCATACTACACCAACACCTACTCTGTGTCCTCTGTTCACAGAACAGGGACTTCATCTGTGTGACAGTGGCGGTCCTGTCACTATGCCTCCAATTGATCATGCGCCCTGGCTACTTGGCCAAAGGGATATCCCTTTGGCCGAATGGTTAAGCATGCATGACTATTACCCGGGAGTCTGGGGTTCGAAGCCCGCCTGGGCCCTCTGTGCCTTGCCAAACCTGCATTCCCAAGTACCTGTTCTGATCCAACCAACAACTCTCAATTTGGCCCCCACCCTCACAACTTTCACTGGTTTGTTCTTCCATTTACTGCTATTGAAAAAAAACTGAAACTGATACACACATATTATTTGCACATAAAATTAAACCAGACCCGAGATAGGGGAATTCAAATTCAATATAAGAAGAACAATATAGGAAAAGAGTGAAACAACAAATATTATAATATTGTTATGGACTCCAGGTTATAGACTGCATGTTAAATAAGCTTGCTGGAAATACAAAATGAAAGTATGATTCAGGGCTTGTTTGCGAGGACAACATTGGCTAATTCAAATCAGTTGACCACATTCATGGATTTTATTTAGGGCTTCTTATTGGGAGAGAGTAGTCTTTTAATAATTACTAACTCAAACAATAAAAAATAATGATGTGAAATCTGTGTTTAGTAGTGGCATGCTGACACATAAGCACCGGCCAACAAGCTCTTGGATTGAGTATCTGCCCTGTTTTTATCTATAATCTTTTAAAAGTCACTTTATAAACTCTTTTTGCCACCAGATGTTAAAGTTTTGCTCCGCATATGCAACCAAACAATCCTCCACAAAGCAAGGATCTAACCAAACATCAGCAAATTGCAGAGTCAGTTCTTATTGCGAGGAAGAGATGATGTCACTCCTGTATCTTTTTTCACTTCTAAATTGCAATTTAGCGTGCATTTTAACAGCTATGTTATCATGCACCATGCATGAGATGTATCAGTTTGCCTCTATTTATAGCTTAATGCTCCAGTGTTGGGAGCTGCAGTCAACTACTGTTATTGACTGGAGGGAGGAAAAGGAGATTCACCAACATGATTGTGCGGTCAACGACGAATTTTCAGTCACTTTTACCAGCATAATAATAATAATAATAATAATAATAATAATAATAATAAGAAATCCATCATAGTTCCTTTAAAATTCACCTTTAACATTCTGCCTCATAAATCAAATCATTGATCCCAGAGTTGATCCTTCAAACTTTTTTGAGGGGGAGGAAGAGGAGAAACAGGAGACTGCATTTGCAGGCAGCGCTTTTTCTGTTTCATCTCGTCAGCATCAACAGCCACAGCTCATAAGTGACAAGCAGCAACTATCAATTTCAGTGGCCGCCAGTGACAGCTTTCATCTCTTGAGAGAAACCCAACATTAAGGACAGGGAACATTTTTCTTCGTGGCAGCATGTCTTCACGTTCACCTTTTTGCAGCGGTGATGCATGACACGGCGGCTACTGCAAACGGCTGACAGATGTTGAGCCAGCGAATAAACCTCCGATCTGCATTGTATGGCGATGGTAGCCAAGATAAACAATGTCAGGGTCCAAAAACCATGAAAACCCTTGAAGTCCATGACAGCAAACAAAGCAATTTCTTTTCAGTTTATGAAAAAATGCAAACAACATTAGCTTCATCTGAAAATTGGTTGTAGCGTATACAAGAGGACTGTCAGTGTACAAATGCAAGACAGCTGCATTGAAGGCAAACACTGACTTGTTAAAAGAGCAGCAGGCAAACAAATAAACTCATTGAACTTATGTTTCGCAGATATCTGTGGCTATGGTATGTATTTACAAACATATGAGTTGTAGTAATTTTCCACTGTGGTTCTAAGAGCAGCATCTCAGCTTACAAACACACTTTTGCAATAAAAAGTCTTTGCGAACAAGAAGCACATTGTCTTTTCATCTTTTTATTTGTTCTGCAAAGGGAAAAAAAAACTTTTATTGCCTGCAGCAAGTGGGTCATCAATCTAAATACATGGCTGCTATCTACGGCTCATGCTTTTGCTGTAAATCCACCAGCATGAGAGTTTGTTTTCTCTTACAAACATGCCTTGCGCACATAAAACTAACTTGTCACATGTGTGACATATGTCCTTTCCCTTTCCCAGGTCCTTACTTTAAGGCTTCGACACCTATAAAAAAAAAAATTGTATACAATTACCCTCCTACACCGGCTTGCTGCACCTTGCATCCAGTCTCCTTTCTGTCATGTACGCATTCTAATAAAGCGACGCATGTGCTGATACCGCGGTCACACTGTGGCCAGTTTGGCCAATTATAATTAAAAGGCATTCAACTTTGGTGCAATGTTAAAAAAAAAAACACCAGCTAACAGCCAAAATAAGTGTCAGTTAAAATTATAAAGGCTGCTTTCTTAAACTTCCTGCTGCAGTTAAAGCATGTGGCATGAACCCAAACCCTACTTTCAGGCCCTACTGTGCATATAATCCTGTTTGTATATGCAACTTTATATTTATTTGAAAACCTCACTTGATAGATCACCTGACAGCTGTATCCCCAGCCCATTTGGTCTCATATGCACCTTGTCATTACAACCGACGAGAGGCTATTAGTCATGCATTTACCAAGTGCATTCCATGGCGGCGACAACACCTGGAAATGTAAAGGGAAGAAGTAAAAGCTGTGATGTGGGAGGTTACACCTGCCCTACGCCACCTGGAAATGAAAACTTTCACCAGTGAATTATGACCTTTTATTTCTATATTGGCATTAAAAACAGGTGAACTTGGCCTCCTCCCACAATCTAAAGAAATGCACATGAGATCAATCTGGAACTCTAAATCAGCCATAGGTGCAAGTACAAATGGTTGTGATGTGAATGAATGGATGGATGTATATTACCAGTTTTTGCAATATTAGATATATTTGATGTGTTGACGTTAATGTGTCTCCTACTATAGGAGTATTGGCAGGATTTCCTCGTCAGCTTGGCCGTTGGCAAAGTGAAGTTGCAGTTACAGCGGCTGTCTGCTGGGTGGCAGTGGAGTGGCTGCGAGCTGTGTTGCATTATGTGCAAGTCTGCCACAGAAACCCATTTACATCGTAAGAAAAAAACATTTTAATATCTGTCCGCTTAAAGTAAAGGCACAGCAGCAAAGTGCAACTGCAAGTGATATGAAGTGGAATTCAGGTGAGTGTGTAGCGTGACTGAGTGCAAAGCTATTGTGGCAAGGCGCAGAGGACCCGGGTGGGCTTCGAACCCCAGAGTCCCGGGTCATAGCCATGCGCACTTAACCATTCGGCCAGAGGTATATCCCCTTGGCCAAGTAGCCAGGGCGCATGATCAATTGGAGGCATAGTGACAGGACCGCCACTGTCACACTATGTGTGACTGTGTGCTGTAAGTGACCCAAGTGGAGGCAACAGGGCGTCACAGTGAATTAATAGGTTTCTTTTTGTTTTTGTTTTTTGTTTGTTTGTTTGTTTTGTATTTTTTGGAGGGAGTCACAAGCGACCTGTAGCCAGGGCAGAGGGAGCTCCCCCCAGCCCGAAGCTGTCTGGATGTCAAACCCAGGGTGAAGTGCTCTCATCCCCTCTAAGCCCCTTCTCCCTCAGGTCAAGTACAGCATCTCTCACTTCCTCCATTAACAGATTAGCATCTTTGTGTCTCCGTCCAAACTAAGCAGACCCCACCAAATAGCAGCTCTCCAATGTTCTATGTCCTCCTGTTGGAACAAGTTTAATGTTCCCTTTTAGCTTTGAACTGATGATTACAAACGCCAGATGGGCTGCAGGATGAGGAGCGAAAGCATTTGGTGCACGGTCAACAGCCTCATCCGTTCACATGAAAAACAAACAAAAAAAAACCAACAAAAAAAACAAAAAAAAACAAGTCTGCTTGATTATCAAGAGTTCATTACAATATGGCCACACCAAAGGACCGCTTCCAATCAGGAACAAATGCTGCATTTTTCCATTCGCAGGGCAAGAGGTGGAGTCACAAAAAACAAATTGAGAAACAAATGAAAAATTAACAATGCGCTAGTTCCGCTAGGAACAACAGAAAATGTTGTCTCACGCTGACAGAAAATACCAAACTCCTACACGGATGACACACTTGGGATGCATCCAGGGCATAGCAGTACCAGAGTGGCGTGCCAAAAAAACTAGGCTCTAACAATGCAGTTAATGAAAGGATGCGAGGGTGGAGGTGAGGGACACTCTGCTCACCACCCCAGAGAAGGATTTGGCATTATTTAGAGCAACAACAACAACCAAATGGAAGAACAAGAACAAGAACAAGAACAAGAACAAGAAGAAGAACAAGAAGAAGAGTGTCAGTGGGAGATTTCTTGGACTTGCGTGCGCCAAAAACCACAACAAAGAAATGCCCCTAAGACTCGGAACAGACAACATGGGACAAAGACAGATGAGGAAGTGGTGGAGTCTGACTCCCTTCCTCTCTGCAGCATCCCAGCCAGTCTGGCAATAGTGGCCCATCTCATTATCACCAGGGTTCAGCCGAGGTCAGAGAGGTTGCCCCGCGCGATTTCAATCACGGCCGATATTTGCCTCATCCTGACTCAGCATTCCATACATTCGGATGAAAATTGATTGGATAAACAAATAAATTCCAATAAAAGTGCGTTCCTCGCTGCGCGGATGGAAGCAAGTCAGAAGAGGGGCGTCCTCGGCGAGGAACTCGGCTGCGCGCCGAGAAAACAGCTGATGCGCGTAATTTGCGCAGTAAAGGCGTGCAGCACTTCGGTGCCAGGCTTCCCCCGGTAATGCAAATCAATGGATTTCTGCATGGCTTCTTCCACACCGGAGCACACCGAGTGCTGCAATCATGAGCGGCTCATCCTTCCTACCTCTGCGCCACCTGTGGCTTATCCAGCCCGAGATCTCCGCGCAACGTTTGGACACACGGCGCCGCTGCCTGGCATCGAAGTCCACCGTCGCAGTTTAGCAAAAAATAAAATAAAAATAAATTTAAAAAATAACTTTAAAAAAAAATAATATATATTTATATTATTAATCAAAAAAGAAGTAAGCGAGGAAAAACTAGGGCGAAGGTATCAATGACAATAGTGGAACAACCAAAAGGCAACTTCCAGGCTTCTTCCCGAGCGACTCAGCAGCAGAACTCGCGCCCGTGCATCTCTGCAGGAGAGCAGGCTGCGTTTGAAGGCGGCGCTCCGGTTCTCCGGGCTGCTGCAGAACAGTCTAGACTTGTTCGGATGCCTCTAGGGGAGTCCTCAGCTCTCTCTCTCTCTCTCTCTCTCTCTTTTTTTTTTATCCCCTAACCCCATTCTCTCAGTCCGTCCCTCCCTGCCTGCTCCTGCCTGTCAGACGTACACGCGCACGCGGCTCGAACATGAATAATTCTCACTTTTTAATTCTCCGGGCAGGGGCCACGTGGAGTTACCCCATTCCACACTGATGGCCATTGCTGAACCAAGGCAAACCCGTGTTTGACCATGACAGAGACAGAGAGACAGCGCAGGGTCAAATGTCTCATGTTCTCAAAAGCAGAAAATCAACCGACTGGCTGTTTTAAAAGTGGATGTCTGACAGCTTCCTCCAGCAAAACACACACTGAGCCCTCACTGAACACTCAGTTCCTGCCATCAACCCAATCTGGATGTCAGGTCATGTGACCAGAATTGGGTCGCTGTCCAAATGAACTACTCCAACACCAGAGGTCACACTGTTGCTCAATGCAAAACACAGAAATCACTTTTGCAAAAATTCAACTATTGTTCAATTTCCAATTAATATTTATTTAATTACAATTTTATTGCCTTTTTTATGAGCCTGATTAATATTAATACACTTTGTGATTTTGTATTTGTGTATTATAAAAAAGCTTAACTCGTTGACTTTCCTTATCAAGTTAAATAAGGAATTGTTTGGGGAAACATTCAGCACAATAATCATTAATAATAACAATATATCCCACTCATCCACAGACACATTAGTTTCAATGCTTTCTCGCCAGAAGTTCACCACCAAACCAGCCTCAGTGGCTCAGGCTGTATAATTCATTTCAACATAAATTCCATCCTGTATAATTACAGCAAGATAAGTTCAAATTGCGGTCATTCTTTAGAGAGCAACTTCCTGTATAATTAGTGTTGTATATGCACATGTTGTATGAACTGTACCTGTACAGTCTTGCTCCCCTCACAACTGTACTGCTGTCTAGTGTCCCATTTCTTTTGCTTTATTTTGTGGATTTAAATGATGAACTAATGATGACAAACTGTGTCGTTTCCTGGAATGAATGCGACTACTACTACTACTACTACTACTACCAATAATAATAATAATAATAATAATAATAATAATAATAATAATAATAATAATAATAATAATAATATTTTCCTCATCTCAGATGCATATTCAGCCACAGGCTCAGTTTGTTTACTTAAATTTAAATCTCTTGACAATTGTACTGGGTTTGGGGTTAGAAAGTGATTCTTTGTGCAAAAGTCTTCCCCATTTTGCAGGACTGTGGAGGGTTCTCATCAAACTATAGGTTTTGTGCTCCCACCACACACAGTGGCTAGAGAGTGGGGCAAAAAAAAACCCCACAAGAACACTTCTCCAGATTATCCTCCAATCCACCAATACAAGAGTTTGACCAGGAAAAGTCAAGGAGGACGCAGGACACCAAAAAGTAGATTGCTTGGCTTTTTACTAGCGCAAGGGTGAATCACAGACAGACACAGATAGACCCACACCTGAAACCTAGAGCTCCCTCTAGGTGTCAGGACACTATAATAATAATAATAATAATAATAATAATAATAATAATAATAATAATAATAATAATAATAATAATAATAATAATAACAGTTTTTCAACTTAGTAATAGTGTAATAAATTCTGAATTTGATTCAACTTGATAGGTTTGAAAAACACTGACACAGTTAACTCTCCTTTTTTTTTAAATAAGTATATCACATTTTTCTCATTTTATCCTCCTTATGTATTTTCCATCTCCTTGATCTGTGTATTGCCCATTGTTTTTCAGCACCGCACCCAATATTAGAAACAAAAAAAAGTTACAGATAGAAACAGATACGTGTCCATGTTTTTAGTTGAAATTATGCTGTGTTTTGCATTCATTTCTTCTTGCCTCTCCGATACAGATCCGGTTATTTTTCCATCCTTGCATCTTTACCACAGAATGGAAAGAGGCTGTGCTCGAGAACAACCTGGCACGCCAAGTGAGCTGTGTGAGGCAGATGTGTGGCACACATTCGAGTCCTTTTAACCAACCAGCAAAGCCGAGGCGTGTAGCCATGCTGCTCTAATAAAAACATTCCAGCATGAGAAAATATTCCTTGTCCTGATGCTGCTTCTTTTTTTTCCCACACAGTGTTCAGCTGGAGACAACAGTCGTGAGACAACAGTAATATAGTCTGCCAGGTTCGCCCCTCGGTTCTGGATGAATCCCACCTTTTTGAACTTTGCGCAACTTCCCCCTGTCGTAATCATCAACAGGCTGCGATTAAAACCTTGAGCACATGTGTCAAATCTGAAAACCCTCTGGGTAAAATGTGGTTCGCCGCCCTGCGGTGGCCCACCAGAGAATACAAAGAGGTTGATTACAACACTTTGAATTCAGGCTGTACTACGGCAGCGCAGTTTCCATAAATTACATTACCCAGAGCCGGATGCCTGCTCCGGCTGCTAAATATCCCCCAGATAGTGTCCTTTACTAACTGTTTCCAGCAGTGCGAATTAAGTGGTTGGAGCTTGTAGCACAAGTGGAAACAGTAAAGTGAAGTGAAATGAAGGTTATTGAGCCAAATTTGTGATTTCCGGTGTGCTATCAAAAAAATCTACACATTGGGAGACACGTTTTTATATATTAGGGACAATGAAATAGTCTTGTTTCTACATTTACATGGTCTTTTAAGGACAACTGAAACACAGCTGTGGGCCAGAATAAAATCACTAACATTCCCCTGCTAGAGGTCAGAAAAGGGAGCTCTGAAGAGGAGAAAAAAAAAAAACTGAATTCTTAGACCTGCCGGCATCTTCTGGGTGGAGTTGGACCACTCGTGGGTTTGTAGGGTTTATTTGTTCAGTTGCTGTGGGCTCCAGCTATTGTGATTGTCTCTGTTATAATTATGCTTCAAGAGTGGTGACTGTACAACAGAGTTTCACACGCAGTCCTAAAGAGGAGAAGAAGAAGAAGAAGAAGAAGAAGAAGAAGAAGAAGAAGGGAAAACCCCATAGACCACATGGATGGATCACATCTTGTCAACATCTTGTTGGTGGATGCCTGAGATAAAGAATGTGGAAACAGTTGCGTATGGACGTGCGAACAATTTACTTGACTGTTTTCCAGGCAGTCTGTAGGGGCCGAGCTCCAAATAATCAGACGGGTTCAAACGACATCTCTTAAAGCAACATCAGAGTGCAACTGGCTGTTGTTGGAGTACACACATGCCCTCCCACAGGCCGCTGTAAGTCGACAGGTGTGAACTAGTTTTTTTTATGAGGTGACAGGTTGAAGTTGGATATTTAGAAAACACTAAATCAATATTCAATGACAGACGTCTGAATTGAAAAGTTCAAAAGACTTTTCCAGCTGTGTGTTGTTTTTTTTAAAATGTTTAATTAATTTATTCTTTCTGATTATGCTGTTAATCATTGGTAAGAATGTAATAAAGAGGTCAGTTGACAACTGACGCTCTCCACTGTTTTGCTCTGTAGCACTTTAGCAAAGAAGACGAAACAATGACCGTGTTTCTTTCCATTCCATTCCTTTCCGACAGACACTGATCTTCCTTTTGTCCTCCTCCACTGTTGCCCCCCCAGGTCTAACTGGATCTCACTGCATTTAGGAAATATGTGACAAGACGGGCCATTAGGGATTACAGGGGCTTGTTGTGTTTGGGAAATACGTTTTCTCGTGCAGTCGTGCGAGTGCTGAGACAGTGACAAGAGAAACCTGTCACCTTGTTTGAGAAGAGACAAGAGAAAACCGTTCAGTTTGCTTTGAGATACACTTAAGAGCCTTTTTCTGCTTTATTTTGAGTGTGGCTTGGCTCGCCGCATCATGAGGAATTCACAGGCTCCTGGCTGAAAAGCAGAGCTGGAGATGAGGGAGGTGAATCGCTCCAGACATTCTGTTTTTATTCTCGACTGCCTGTGGTCTTTTTTCCCCCTTCAAATACCAGCTGTCTGATTGACAAACAGCACAGTGACCTACCTCTCTTACAAAGACAGATGATCTGGTTTAGTGAGATAAGAGGCAAGAAAGCGCAAGAAAACATTTTTGGATGAACTTCCTACTTTAACCCCAAAATCCCAGTGGCTCCAATAACTAGATTAGATTAGATTAGATTAGATTAGATTAGATCCAGGAAAAGAGTGGCAGAGTGTTTGTTGTTGAGGTCATATTATCAAAAGAGAGCTATGTCAGGTGTGATGTTTTGGAGGTAATGAAAGAGATAAGTGGGTTCATGGTGGCAGTGAAATAAACAGAAGTCGTCCATTGAGGGGAAGCTATTAAAGTTAAAGACAAACTGCAATATGACTGCAATAAGAATCAAAGAGGTTTTGAGCAGCAGAGTTATGGATATTCGTCTGAGGGGTGACAAATAAAAACTGGAGAGAGCCTCTGAATGTGTCTTTATGGATGAGGGAACTTGTGATGTTGTTGTTGTTGAGTGTTTTAGCACCATGAGTGAGGACAGCGGTAAGGTGTTTCAGAAAAGTGACAGATAGTTCAAGGTGCTGGTGGGATTACATTGGGGCTTAAATGGGAGTTTGCAGTGGTGATGGACAGGTTGACACCCCAGATCAGCCCCAGGTGACTGTGTTAAATCACAGTGCACACGCACGGCAGTGTAGCATCTGTCGTTACAACAGCGAGAGAGAACTGGAGACCATAACTGGTGGGATTATCCCTGGCGAGAAGAAAAATGGGAGAAGTACAAAGCCAAACCAACCAAGTAAGTATACTGCAAGTGCTGAAGGATTAAGGATGGCAAAGGTGAGCGAGTTTAACATCTTGGGGTCAGATGAAGGAAGTGGCCAGCGTGCTTGTGTGAGAGGGTGCACAAATATAAACACTGGTGTAAGTAAAAACAGAGAAGCAGTTGATTTTGAGGTGAAGTTTGAAGATCTTATTCAGACTCACTTACTGGAACATTACCCAGTATCCATTCTGTTAGATGTATGACACATGTTCATTTTTGAAAAAAGTCATAGAAAATATTTGGGCCAGGTAGGTGATCGGATGATCCTTCTGTCTGTCATGATCAAAGCAGAGACAACCGTACTGGGTTGTTGTGGGTTTTATTTTTTTTTTAGCCAGTTTGCAACTTCAAGCTTTCAATTGGTGTTTAGTTGAACCCTTAAAACTGCCAATTTTGGAGTAAAGCAAAAGCCTATTTCTATCGGGGAAACCTTTAATACTTTATTTCTGTAATGAATGAAAATGGCATCAAGTACTGATAAAATTGCAGAAGCGGTAGCATCCATGCTAAACTCATTAGCAGCACTTGGGTTGACAATCACCTTCTCTGAGTCTTCTTCATCTACTGCTTCATCTTAAAGCAGAGGAACCTGCAAAACAGCAGTGTGTATCTGCTTCCATCACTACAGGATACTAGAATTTGGCAACTTGCCTGGTGGACAAACAAGATTTCAAACTCAAACTCCAGCTGCCTTAGTTTCAGTTAAGTTACGTTAAGTTAAGTTACATTACGTTAAGTTGTGTCAAGTTAAGTTAAGTTTAGTTTAGTTTAATTTAGTTTAGTTTTGCTTTATTTATTGTATCATTTGTGCACACGTACAATCAGAACCGCACAATGTAAGTAGTAGTGTGAGTAGGCTAAAGCTATGAAGCTTATATTTGCCACCCTTCTAAGCTCTTTCTGATGCTGCCAAAACAACAGAGCAATCGCATAGCATGATTTTATAAATGAATCACTAACCCCCACCCGCACCCATACAATTAAGATGTTCCTTTGAGCTTCTGGTCCTTCTGCTGCTTCTCATTAACCGAAGTGACTCGACTCTCACAGCTTTGCACGGCTGCACTGGCTCTCACTTGGAAGGCACGGGCAGAAAGAATGCTGGTCTCAGGACTGAGAGTTTCTAAAAACAGAACAGCAACATGTCTGAACAAAGAGATGCAGACAAGGAGAGTTTCCCCTGATGATTCACCAATTTGCCCTGGTCCCGTGTTTCCTCGGTCGAGGCACCGATGAACGCTGTTGTGTTTTGGCAAAAAATAAAAAAAAAAAAATCCATCATCGCGTTTCAGACTTCACAGGAAAACCACAGGATTAAATACATCACAGTCGTCTGCACATCCTTTTGTGAAACAGAGAGGCACATTAAAATAAGACAAAGGCTTTGCAGCTGGGGAAGGTCATTTCTTTAAAAGCGAGATTATAGAGAACAAACATTATTTATTTGTGTTCCGGCGTCGTATTTTTTCCTGTTTCGGGCGTGGCCCTGCTTTCACTTGGGGTTTCATCTTTTTTTCCCTCTTAATAACAACCTTTTAGTCCCAGCCGTCCTCATCCCTCCATAACAACAGGGTTCCGAGGTTTGACAGCCAGTTTTAACTGGTTAATACTGTAGTCTGTGATATCACCAGCGCATCATTGGTCCTTTTAAGGTCTTCTTTCACTCAGATGACTCAGACTGGTTATTTATGGTCACACATGAACAAAAACGTTGCGACTTTCTAAAGCTTCACATCCCAACATTGGGCCACACACACCAACATCATTTTCACCATCATTCGTTTGTGTTCAGTTTCTTGCTGACACTGTAAAACGTGGCTGCTACTCTCATGCCATGTCTGCGGGGTAGTAAAGATTAAAACATATATATATGTATATATATATATATATATATATATATATGGGAGCAGATTGGGATATTGGGAGCAGATCTTTGTTTTCTGACTTTTTTGTCACCTTAGTCAAATTAAGCAGCTATTGAACCAAAACGTAGTTTCAAGAGTTGCGTCCATCTATTTTCCTTACCTGCTTCCTCCTGAGTTCAGGGTCAAGGGGGTCTGCTGGAGCCTATCACAGCTGTCTAGTTGACAAAATAACAAACACACATTTGCCACAAATGTTATAATAAAAATGGATTCTGACCCCCCTTCCAACTCTTTTCCTGCTACAGCTTTCAGCTTTCCCTGACAAGTCAAAACTCGACAGTGATCTTCGGCTTGTGTTTAGTTTTTCTTTCTCACTCTGCATAATGGCTGTTGTGCTCACTGCTGGATTGTATAATAAACTTTTTTTTTTTCTCTGATGCATAGTCCTTAATAATAGTTAATGGAAGGGGGACTAGCTATGATGTGACTAAATTAAAGGGGGTTCGCCATGATAACTATTTTTCACAAGCTACCTGTGAGGTGCGTGGGCGCCGACTGGCTTCGTCCCTGAGAGTTTGCCTTCCATCGCCTTTCACATTTCTGGATGAGTTCACTTCTTGAGTAACCCCCGTTCTCAACTCGGTGGTGATGTAAAAAAAAAAAAAAAAAAAAAAGCCAGTCTTTGGCCTGTTACGAATGATTACTTGTCCTTCTCCTCTTTTGACTTGTATCAACCTGCAGCCCCCTCAGAAGAAGCAAAACCAAATGTTCTTTTTGTTTACAGTGCAATGTTTAGTGGAAGACACAAGCAAACATTTAATAGACTGTCAGTCTGAGACACTGCTTGCATTTGCATGTAATCCTCACTTTGATTTTCAGACGGGTGACTAAGAAAATCCTCTATCTGCATTGACTCACAGGCATCTCTCTCCTCTCTCTCTATCTCTCTCTCTCTCACACACACACACACACACACGCACTTTACCACATAGGAATTAGCATGCCTCTCTGGGGCCCTCTAGTGTCTTCTTAAGTTTCTCTCGCCCTGGTTTACTTTGAACGTGATAGAGATTGTCAGATTTCAGTTGGATAAGTAGCAGTAGGATAAAAGTCACTAAATAGCAAGAGACTATTTAAAGAATTTATTCACAAGCCTTGCACATTACTTAAACTTTACTTGTTTAAAGCTTATGGGTTCTTCAGTTGTACAAAAACATCATTGTTCAGTTTTAATTTCCCACTTGTTTCCCCCCCATCTAAATAGCGTTCCTTGTCACCCAGCCGTCCGTGCGTCATTCAGGGAAATATACAGCTTTACCACTAGAGGGAACTGGAGGACATTGACTGGTTTCGTTTTCACCCTGGCATTACAGTTTTGTTTTTTTGTTTTTTTTTTACAACCGTTGGAACACAAATTCCAATACTTCACAACATTTCCAAAACTCTTCACATCAGCTTGTGTGACTTAGACAATCAAAAAAATTCTTGTTTGGTTGACACAAACTGCATACAGTGGACACATTTAAAAAATGTTTTTAACTTCTTTTCTTCTAGCTTGTTAACATCGGTTGTATAGAGCCCTTCCTGCTTTGTGTGGACTTAAGTTGTGTAGATACTGTGTTAGATGACTCTAACACTCAAGTGATCGTCTTAGCGTCTTTATTTTCTCTGCTAGGACAGTGTTTTGATAAACAAAATCATTGTAAGCCCTATTAAAACATCTTGCAAACACACAGAACAAAAACAGAGTCAGTACAAAAAGTAAAATATGGTTCCGGGGACACGGAAGGCACAAGAAAAACATCCTGGGACCTTCGGTCCGCCTTGCGGCCGTAACTCAGCCCGCATGCTAAAGGGTAAGTGTTCAAATCGTGCGGTTTTCGTAAAGTTTGCTGTTTACCCTCAACTCCCACAACCGCAAACTGAGGAAGTGTGGCTCAGCAGCGACCAAGAGTGTGACCAATCAAGCGGAGTGGGCTGGGCGGGAGGCTTACACGGAGGAGGCCGGGGGTGGAGTGAAGCAAAACAGACTGTTTTCACGGGATGCAGGAAATACGAGGAAGCAATGCAGCGAGAGATACAGATCGACAAAGCTGCGGGTAATCGTGTGTTGCTGCTCTGGAGGGGCCAGAAATCAAATACAAAGGCCCAAAAATGACTATAATAGGTCACCTTTAAGATAAGTTGGACATCTTAGACAGAAAGTCTGTCACAAGTGGAAATCTCAACCCCCCCAATGCTCAACTCAAAGTTACGCCCTTGCCGGCACACAACAAGAAACTCTGATCAAAAGTGAAAAGAGGACTTCATGCTGAGATCCAACTGATCCAGCCTCCATCTCCAAGTCCTGCTTCTTCCACCGAAGATTTAGCTGAACCAGTGGCTTCTGGGACGTCTCTCCCAGTAACCACAGCAGCTTGTAGGGAGAACTAGTCCACCAGACACCAGGCTCAACAGGGGTCAAAGGTCATGCCACGGCCACAGACAGTGTGCAACTGTGTTAGAGTGTCCACTTGGAGCAGGACTGATGTGTGTGAGTGTGTGTGTGTGTGTGTGTGTGTGTGTGCAGCCTGCAGGTGGAGGAGGGGCGGAGCCTTGGTGTGCCAGTCATCTCCACTTGTTGTAGTTCTGACAGCCACCACTAGATGGAGCTCTCCTCGTCACTCTCCTTCTCATTCTCCCCAACAGCTGTAGAGAGAAGAAGAGACAGCAAGAGTCAGGACTCACGGTCCTTGAACGCATCATCACAGAGACGTTGACTGTTGATGGAGATGATGGACTGACTGGTGAGAAGAACCAGACTCTCAGTCACATGTTAACTGTGGCATATGTGAAGGTCATGTGACCATGGAGCGTTGGACTGATACGTTGGACCGATGAAGATGAACAGATCAATAATTGAGTGGTGAACTGAGAGAAGAAGCAGTTTGCAGCAGATGTTGGATGAATGAGGAGCACCTGCACGTCACCATCCTCCTCTCACACTGTGACTGGGAACACTGGACTTCTACTGTGGAATCAACTGAGTTCGGTGCTGGAACCATCATCCACTGGTTCCAAACCAGTACTGACCTCACAGTTTCCAGTTTATAGTCTCTGCTGTGGACAAGATTCCTCAGTGGCTCCACTGCTGAATCGTGCAGCTGGTTGAAAGTCAGGTCCAGGTGTCTGAGGTGGGAGGTTTTGGACTTCAGAGCTAAGAACAGCCAATTACAGCTGATCTCTGACAACCTGCAATAACTCAGCCTAAATAAAGAATAAATGATGGAGAATTATAATGATGGAGTGTTTTTCCAGGGTATCATCACTCTGAAAATCAAACTGAAATAACAAATTCATAGTCTGCAACAAAAGAAAAAAATGGAGAGAGAGGGGAAGTGAATGAGCGCTGCAATCTGAAATCTAACCACTAGATGACAGAATTTTAATCACTGTACCTTTGAACTCAGTTTTATACATTTCAAACACTTACAAGTGTCTGCAAATTAAATTCCCAACACCATTCATTCAGTCATTCATTCATTCATCTTCCATACCCACTTCTTCCCGAGCTCAGGGTCATAGGCGAAGGCAGGGTACACCCTGGACAAGTCACCAGTTCATCGCAGGGCCACATAGAGACAAACAACCATTCACACTTACATGCACTCCTATGGACAATTTAGAATGTTCAATTGACCTCACATGCATGTTTTTGGACTATGGGAGGAAGCCTTAGAACCCGGAGAGAACCTATGCAGACACAGGGAGAACATGCAAACTCCACACAGAAAGGTCCCAGGCCCGGAATCAAAGCCACAACCTTCTTGTGAGGCGGCAGCGCTAACCACTGTGTCACCGTGTCGCCTTTTCCAACACCAGTGAAGTGAAAATCATGACAACAACAATAAGAGTGATAGAAATTGTAGAGTGAAGAGGGTGAACTGACCTCAGAGTCTCCAGTTTACAGTCTGGACTCTGCAGAAAACCACTCAGCACCTTCACTCCTGAATCCTGCAGCTGGTTCTGACTCAGGTCCAGGTGTCTGAGGTGGGAGGGGTTTGACTTCAGAGCTGAGACCAGCCAATCACAGCTGACCTCTGACAACCTGCACAAACTCAACCTGAATTAAGAATAAATGATGGTGAGTGCATTATGGTATTTCAATCAAAAATTTAAATGTAAAAATAATAGTGTCTTTAACACTGTGATGTTCATTACATCATCACAAAATATGTTTTATATAAACCTTTTTCAGTCATGTGACCACTGATCAGCTGTTATAAATGTTTGAATTAATTTATTAATTTAATATAATTTTATACATTTTTAAAAGTGCAGTGTGTAAAAGTCAAGATTCGTTGGTGAAAACTTAATAAACAATCATCAAAGTATTTGTGTCAGTGTATAACTATTTTAAGATAAAAGTCCTTTGGTTTTCCTGCCGTGAGAATGGTTCTTTGATTCAAACACACAGGAAAGTCAAAGGTCGTTGCCATCAAACACACACTCGTACACACACACGAAAGGAAGCAACAGAGTGGGCTGGCTACGGGGCGGGGGTGGGGTTTTGGGTGTCTAAACACACAAACAAACAGGGACAGAGCGAGAGAGAGACAAAGAGGAGTTGTTGTCAAGTCAAGATGGACGATGTGAAATTGATCTTGATGAAAAAATAGCAGTGAATGGGATCAAACAACAGCTGAGCAGAAGCGCTTGTTGACGGTTGCAGAGAAATGTGTGTCTAGTGTTAACAGAAGGGCAAGCTGCTCGGGTGCAATTTTGTGGGTGCGTGGTGCTTCCGTGTCCGGTGTTAATCACAGTTAACTATGACAATTCTGCAATTAATCACAATGAAAAAAATGTATTGATTGACTGCCCTACTGAGAACAAATGGTTATTAAGTGTGACTGAAATGCAATGCAATCTTTTCTGCTGAACAGATGATACAACCTGCGGTTACACTTGACCCTCTGCTAAGTCCAGCTAGCTCTATCTACAATATCTAAATGCTCATACAGGTGGCTAATGCACTAGCTGGCCAGTGCTGGTGGACACATGCTGCCAGTGTGAAAAAATCATTGTAACACTGGACTGTCTGGTGTGACTATGACTTTTTTTTATGCTAATAGATGATTGTAATATTTGTATTGAGGGAACTTTGTCATTATACATAGAACGAGACACCTTTGCTGTCAACCACATCCTTTTTGATACTCAATTTCAAACACAAACAAGTATCTGTAAATTGAATTTCCAACACCAGTGAAGTGAAAATCATAACAATAACAAGAGTAATAGAAGTTGTAGGCCATGGTTTTCAAAAAAAGGTGGCTTGCCCTCTTCGGGTCTGTGGAGAAGCCCTGACTCAGGTGAAGGAGTTCAAGTATCTCAGGGTCTTGCTCACAAGTGAGGGAAAGATGGAGCGTGAGATCAACAGGCATATTGGTGCGGCATCTGCAGTGATGCGGTCACTGTACCAATCTGTTGTGGTGAAGAATGACCTAAGCCGAAAGGCGAAGCTCTCAATTTACTGGTTGATCTACATTCCCACCCTTACGTACGGGCAGTAGCTTTGGGTAATAACCAGAAGAAGGAGATCACGGATAGTTTCCTCCGTAGGGTGGCTGGGCGTAAGGAGCTGGGTCACCAGAGACTACGTCTCTCAGCTGGCCTGGGAAAGCCTTGATGAGCTGAAGGAGGTGACTGGGACCAGGGATGTCGGGGCGTCTCTGCTGAGACTGCTACCCCCACGACATGACTTCGGATAATGCGGCAGAAGACAAAGAGGAAGAAGTTGTAGAGTGAAGAGGGTGAACTGACCTCAGAGTCTCCAGTTTACAGTCTGGACTCTGCAGAAAACCACTCAGCACCTTCACTCCTGAATCCTTCAGCTGGTTCTCAGACAGGTCCAGGTGTCTGAGGTGGGAGGGGTTGGACTTCAGAGCTGAGAGCAGCCAATCACAGCTGAGCTCTGTCAACTTACAGTTCTTCAACCTGAATAAGGAATGAATATTTAATTTATTTCATGTTGTGAATGTCATATTAAGAGTCAATTCACCCTGTTGGTGATGAAGATGTGCGGCTATTTGGATCAATGAGTCATTCCCTAAAACGAGTCCTTGTGCCAGTGTGGATCATCATCATGTGGTCAACACAATAACAAGAGTGTGTCAGTCAGTCAGTTGAGTCGCTTGTGTGTTTCTGGCTGTTTTCAGTCATCAGAGTCTCATTACAAGTCAAACATATTCAAAGGAAAAGATGAAGAAATATTGCTGCACTATTAATCTGACTCTAATATTTGTTCAGAAGGAAGGAGGAACTTCTGCTCAGTCATGTGACCTTCATCAACAAATCAACAACTTCCATTGAGCTACAATTTTCTACACTTTCTTCCACCATCAAAAGTCTTTTCTGGCTGCAGATTGTTGACATGGAAATATCAACAACATCCAGTTTGTCTAGATTAGTGTTTAAAATCTACTTCATAGTGTTCATACTGAGCAGCGTTGTCACACCAGTTGTCATCTGGTGACACGCAATCACAACTAGACACAATGTTGTGAGTCTGTGTTGGATGTTCATCTGCTGACACACACTGTCCACCAGCAGAAAACAGGAACTGACCTGAGAACTTCCAGTCTGCAGTTTGGACTTTGCAGTCCAGCACAGAGCAGCTTCACTCCAGGATCATCCAGGATGTTGTCACTCAGGTCCAGCAGTGTGAGGTGGAAGGGGCTGGACTTCAGAGCTGAAGACACCACTTCACAATGAAGCTCTGAGAGCTCACTGAATGAAGGAGAGCAGAGTGAGCAGTTGTGGTCGACATGTGAGACTCTGGTGACTATAAAAGTGATTCAAAGCTCATTAACAGCTGATCAGTTGCTTTTCATCATCATCATCAACATCATCATCATCTCCATCCTAGACTCCAGTGGTATGGAATTATATTTGTGCCACTATCTTGAGCTAGCAAATAGAAATTTTGAGCACGTAAAAATATATTTTGTCAAGTCCTTATACGTACAGGACAAGGACTTGACTCAACACAAACTTCGGTCAGTATTTTTTTTTTATTTTGTTATTGTTATCATTATTGTCTCATGCTATAGCACTAATTTGTTGGTTTGTGTACTATATTGCTATATACTGCTATATAACAATAACAAAATAAAAAAAAAATACTGACCGAAGTTTGTGTTGAGTCAAGTAATCATCCTGTCCGTGACCGTCTCATGTGACCGCATTCGTTTTTTCCGGGTAAATGTAACTAGTGATTTACTTGGAAGGCGACCAGCCAAACAGAGTACTTCCGCAAGCTCTCTGATTGGTTGGAATTGTGGCACAATTGTAATGCGTGTCAAGTTGAGCACGCAGAGAAGAGAACCCGAGCACGCAGAGTGAGGGAGGAAGCGAGCGAGCGCAGTGGGCTGTTTGTGCTCGATGGAAATTGGTTTGTGAGAGAGCATTACGATAAAACGAGCATGCAAACATATTTATTGAGCACAAAATCTATTTTTTTTTTTTTTTGCTCAAGTGTAACTTCTCTTTGAAAAATAATTGATGTGCTTGCAAAATATATTTTAACGTGTTCAAAATTTCTATTTGCTCGCTCAAGATAGTGGCACAAATATAATTCCATACAGTGGAGAAACTTCACTCCACTCACCATCCAACACAAAGTCGCTGATATAGCCCTGTGTTGGCAACCTCCTGCTAAAAGTGACCACTCAGTGTTTCCCTCATTGTTTTCTTGGAAACCTGAGGCCACAAGCGGATCTGCTGATGTTGGTCCAAAACACACACACACACACACACACACACGCACACACACACGCACACACACACACAAATCCACACAAACACACACAAAAAAACAGAGAGAGAGAGAGAGAGAGAGAGATTCTTTCCGTACCTCCCTAAACGTATCACAGCATTCCTGCAGTTCCTCACAGCTGGAATCAGTCTCAATCTTCCCTCATCTGATGTTCTGTACTTGCTGAGGTCCAACTCCTCCAGGACCTCCTCTGAAATCTGCAGCACGTAGGCCAGAGCTGAACACTGGATCTCTGAGAGTTCCTTCTTTGGTCTGTTCTCTGACTGCAGGAACTTTTGGACTTCCTGATGCACTGACTGATCCTTCACCTCCAGCAGACAGTGTAAGATGTTGATGCTTCTGTCAGGAGACACATCGCAACTGTTCATCTCCTTCAGGTTGTTGATGACCTTCTCTGAGGTTTCTGGATGGTTGTCAGTGTGACCCAGCAGGCCTCCTAAGAGTCTCTGGTTGGATTCCAGACTGAGTCCATGGAGAAAGCGAACAAACAAGTCCAGGTGACCGTTTGGACTCTGCAGGGATTTCTCCATCGTTCTCTTCAGAAAGGTGTCCAAGGTTTGGTTGCCTTCTTTTCTAAATAGGTTTGCCAATTTATTTAATGGCCCTGGTTTTACATCATTGAGAAAATCTTGAAGAACCTGGTTGTTCTTGTTGGTGTGGCAGTGGAAGATGTAGACTGCAGCCAGAAACTCTTGAACGCTGAAATGAATGAAGCAGTATGTGGGTTTGTGGAAGATCCTCACACTCTCTCTTCTGAAGATCTCTGTACAAACTCCTGAGTACACAGAGGCGTCAGCCACACTGAGACCACACTTCTCCAGGTCTTCACTGTAGAACATGATGTTTCCACTGTCCAGTTGTTCAAATGCCAGCTGGCCCAGCTTTAGAAGAAGCTCCCTGTCAGCAACCACCAGGGTTATATTTTCCTCTGTTATCTTCTTCTTTGTCGTTCCCCAGAAAAATGAGAAATTGTCAGTCAGCATCTTTGGCTGCTTCAGCTCCTGTGGACCTGCTCCATACTTCTGCTGCTTCCTCTTGGTCTGGACCAGCAGGAAGTGTGAGTACATGTCAGTAAGGGTGTTGGGCAGCTCTCCTCTCTGCTCTGACCTCAACATGCTCTCCAGAACTGTGGCAGTGATCCAGCAGAAGACCGGGATCTGACACATGATGTGGAGGCTCCTGGAGGCCTTGATGTGGGAGATGATACTGCTAGACACATCCTCTTCATCTCTGAACCTCCTCCTGAAATACTCCTCCTTCTGGTCATCAGTGAAGCCTCGTACTTCTGTCAGCCTATCCACACATGATGGAGGGATCTGATTGGCTGCTGCAGGTCTGGAAGTTATCCACAGCAGAGCCGAGGGAAGCAGATCTCCTCTGATCAGGTTTGTTAGCAGGACGCTGACTGACTTCTTCTGAGTGACATCAGTCACCACCTGCTTGTCCTCAAAGTCCAAAGCCAGTCTGCTTTCATCGAGGCCGTCCAAGATGAAGAGAAGTTTGCAGACATCCAGCATCTCTGCTGGGAGCTTTTCTAACTTAGGATGGAAAACATGGAGCAGCTCCAGAAGACTGTGGTGCTGCTCTTTGACCAAGTTGAGCTCCCTGAATGAGAGAGGAACCACCAGATGAAGGTCCTGATTCTCCAGGCCCTGGGCCCAGTCCAGAGTGAACTTCTGCACTGAGAAGGTTTTTCCAACCCCTGCGACGCCGTTGGTCAGCACCACTTTGACTCTGAGTCCATGCTGCTCAGGTGAGGCTTCAAAGATCTGGCTGCACCTGATTGGACGGTCGTGGAGGCTCCCCTTGGTCTTCTTGGTCCCCAGGTGACTGACCTCATGGTGTCTGATGACCTCCTCACTTTGTCCCTCAGGTGATGTAGAGCTCAGTGTAGATAATGTTGAGGGTTTGACTTCCTGCTTTTTCACCTTCAGTCACGCGTTCACATCTGCTCTCCAGACTGATCTTATGCTGCTGAAGAAGCTCCTGCAGCTGCTGCTCCTCACCACCACGACTCCCCTTCGTCTTCCTGCGGAGACACTTTGGCTTTAACTGATTGGATCAGTTGCTGGTGTCCATCACTTTTCACTTTTTTTCTGACACCATCATTAGTTTCATGGAATCACTGTCTCCATGAACACTGACAGCCTGCTGGCCTGCTAGTCGGCCCTTCACAAATCACTTCTTGTCTTTTGCTCTGTCTTCTAAATTCCAATCCCTTCATGCGGCTTCACAATAAAATAATTTGGGCCAGATCCACAAAGAATGGAGCACATTAGTCAATGTTGGCGTTTTTTTTTTTATCCACAACGTTGCCCGTGATCGATTTGTAGCTGCTTTATACGCTTGTCTTGTCACATCATCAAATGTTATTAGATAACATATTAACATATCAAATCTGTATTTTTATATCTGGTATCGTGCACACTTTGTGGGCTCTCTAGTTGAGCAGTCGCTGTGTGGAAATGGCCCTTTGTTTCTCAGAAGACAGAGACAGTGGAGCCACAGTGCACTGAACTTTGGATTGAAATTCATCTCAATGGAGTTGAGCTGCACTTTATGACAGACCATAAAACATTCCTGCCACTGCATAAAGTTCAGTTTCAGAAGGGCTTTGCTGCATTTTCTGTGCAACATGAGGAAGCTGACCATGTCAAAGATTCTGTTCTCTTGACCACTGACCACAACATTTGATACCTTTTCACCTTCTGATGAATTTGTTACTGTAAAAAATAAAACTAGAATTAGATGAAGAAACAAGGAAATGAGTTAGTTTCTTTACTGTGTTCCACAGTCTCCAGGTTCATTTCTGAAGTTTATTTCTCGACTCACGGACCTGTCACTCTTCAGAGACACTCCACTGGATCCTGGAGAATTTGCTCTGTCCTCCTCCTCCACCACTGGAAGACTCATCTTGAGTCCTGGAGTCTGTCTGTCGTGAAACATCAAGTGTAACAGTGAGCTGGGAACCCAGTGAGTTCCACTTCCGACAGAGAAGAAACAGGAAGAAACACTGAATTCCCAGTGGGACCAAGGACACACAAGTCTGGTTATATCCACTCAGATCACATTTCATGTGTTCTGTGACGACTTACCTGCTGCTGCTGCTGCTGCTGCTGCTGCTGCTGCTGCGGTTGCTTCTGTTGCTCCTCATTTTATAAAGACGAGGCCAAAGTCCACAGAAATACTTTCTCTTGCTGGTACACCCATAAACAACAACCACACCCACACGCACACACCTACACAGTTTCCAATGTCATCAATGAGCCCCACTGTCGTCAAAATGTTTAGCATGACATCTTAATTGCAATCATACTTTTTTTTGTCACCAATTTTTCATTTTTTGGAAGCCCTAGTGGAGCTCCCTGGGGCCGCCAAAATGTACTCCACAGCAACAACAACAATGCGCAATTTGCAATGACAAGACACCGCAGTTGCAGACCCCCCTTGTAGGACTCCGCTCCATCTGCCTTCAGACTGCACCTGACCCTGTACAGCGCAAAAACAATTATTAATAGGCCTGGGCTTTCAGGGACTTCTGTTGGTCCCTGGACCTCACTTTGAGAACCACTAATCTATTTTTTCAGTATTCATCTCAAATGTCCCAGAAATTGTGCATTTATGTGCGCATAAGCCAATTTTTTTTTCCGCTGCTTTTGAACCGCAGCCACCACCTTGTTTTGTGAGTGTGTTCAGTCACTCTTCACCCTGCGGGAACTCTCTCCTCTATGGGGCCCTCTCTGGGGCCCTCTATTGTCTTCTTCAGTTTTTCTCTCCCTGGTTTGTCTTTAAACATGTTATAGAGATCCTCAGATTTCAGTTGGATAAGTAGCAGTAGGACAGAAGTCACTAAACAACAAGAGACTATTGAAAGAAATTATTTACATTACTTGCACATTACCGAAACTTTACTTGTTTAAAGCTTATGGGTTTTCAGTTGTACAAAAACATCATTGTTCAGTTTTAATTTTCCACTTGTTTCCCCGTATCTAAATAGTGTTCCTTGTCAGCCAGCCGTTCATGAGTCACGAAGGGAAAGATACAGCATTACCACTAGAGGGAACTAGAGGGCAATCGCGGGTTTTGTTATTGTCCAGGCATTAAAAACAACCACTTGTCAAGGTATCATACCCGAGGAGGGCAATTATATTTGGCAAGTTTATTTCTTATGAACACATTTTCACCTGTGGAATGACAAAACCTGGCAATACAAAGTGTGAGTCAGTATTCATTGACTTAGTGTGAACTAACGTACAGGTTTCACAAAATTCCACTGAGCAAAATACAAGCGAGATCAGTCAGTGATTGGGGATTGTTTGGAACTGAATGAGCGTTTTTACATTTAAAATCTTGGTCACAAGTGCGCTGCAACTTCAAAAAGCATGTGTTGCCCCTAGAGGGCAGCAGTAATCCAGTGAAAGACTTGAAGTTCAGACGAAGCAGGCTCGCTATTTCCCTTTATTCACTGAGCATCTACATTTTTTTTTTTTTTTGTTTTGTTTTGTTTTTGGACGGGTGGCAATTATTTGCAAACAATGAACAATGTCACCATGTGCAGTATATTACTTTTTTTTTATCAGTAATTGATAAACATCAAATAACAAAAAGAAAATGAAATTCTTAATATTCTTATTCTTATATTTCTTTTTTAAAACCAGGCAACACGATGGTGCAGTGGTGCAGTGGTGCAGTGCTGTCGCCTCACAGCAAGGAGGTTGCGGGTTCAATCCCGGGCCTGGAGCCTTTCTGTGTGGAGTTTGCACGTTCTCCCTGTGTCAGCGTGGCTTCTCTCCTCGCTTCAAAGCGAATGCAAAGTGTGAGTGTGAATTGATGGATGTCTTTCTATGTGGCCCTGTGATGAACTGGCAACTTGTCCCAGGTGTATTCTGCCTTCGCCCTATGACAGCTGGGACAGACTCCAGCAGACCCCCACAACCCTGAGTGCAGGAGGAAGAGGGCAAAGAAGATGGATTGATGGATGATAAGACACAATATCTATACTAGTGTTTATATAAAATTCTGTCACAAACTTTGTGAAAGAATTTTTTTTTTTTCCATTATGCCATCATGAAGACAGTTTTTCTCTAAGTTTTACTTGTTACAGTTTTTTTTCTTTCATTCTTAAAAATGTATTGACATGTCTTTCTAAGTACAGTATGTTAACCAGCACTATTTTTCCCAAGCCTGCTAAATGCTATAATTACTGTAAGTCTTTGAGACAGTGACCCTCACTCTCCTCATCATATTCTGTTTGTAGCTTCTGCTGCAGGTAAATCCGGCCATGGAAGAGTGTTGTCCCGCTGTGGATGTTAAAGTTCGGGATACTCGTGGGGATTTTCTCCACTCACTGGACTCACTGGCTTTTTCTTTCTACAATGAGCAAGACAGCAAAGCCTCAACTCCTTGACCTTTCCTTCAAAACAAACAGATTGAGTCCAATCCGATGTTCAGTGCAGTCAGCTGACAAAGGCTGCGGCTGCCAACAGCATATTTATTTCAGCTGCTTCTGCAGAATTACAGCTGATGATTATCGTTTCTCATGACGTCTCAGTATAAAAAGAGTATAACAAGCTGCCCTGCCTTGTGCATGGAGTGCATTGTCTACAGTCTGGGCGCTCACAGCTGTGTGTTTTCAAACCCTGCTGCCTTCATGTTGAGACCTGTCAGTTCGTGACACTGCAAAACCTGAAGCAATAATAGGCGGGCTGAAGATGAGGCGGCCTCTGCTCCTGCCCATCCCTGTGTTTACGGGAAATTCACTAATGACTTCTTAATACGCCCTTGTCCCCATGATGTGTTTTGATTGGGGTTTTTTTTTGCTGTGTGTTTCCACCTGAGGTCTGTGTGTTTCTCAGTCCCACATCTGAAACAGTACTGACAGATATGCGGGCTTGTCACTCCAAACCTAAAGCCTCACCTTCCAGGGCTGGGCACCCTGTCCTTCCTTCCTCTAATGGGTGCTGGAGTGAAGAGCGCGCCATGATGATGTAGATGGTGGAAATGAAAAGGCTGCGGGGGAGCCGCTGGAGAGGCCTCCCTTCTTCTCAAGAGCCTTTTGAATTGACTCGGACTGCCTGCTTTTGTACTAAATACAAAGACGCCTCGTACGCCCTTTTAAAAGCGTGCACGCACACACACACACATACAGTACATGCAATACACACATGACCTTTTTTTTTTATCCCTTGAGTAACTGTAGTTTGGCAAAAGGAAATATACAAAATTGGACAAATTTGTTTCTTTTAATAAGTCTTATGAATCTGTCTGGGTGAAGTGCTATTGTTAACGCCAGACATTGCAATAAATCTGTTCAGTTTAAACCTTCCCATCAGAGTTCACGTACTGTTGGGATCTAGGATCATGCAGATTAAAAAGCAATGAAATCTTTCTTCTCCAATGGCTTTGTTTCCTCCCTGTTTTCTCACTTCCTGTTTTTTGCAAGCGGGATCAACTTCATGTTCATTTTGCATTCTGTTGTTTTTATCATCGCAAACTATTTGATTAATATCATATGCGTAAGAGAAGCGGGGGAGCGTGCCCATATGGTGCACTCTGATCCCACATCCGACTGCAACCTCACTTGTAAACTCCTCAGTCTGTATATTTAACAGGAGAGATGAATTGTTTTGCGATGCCTGGAAGAGGTGGAAGGATTCTGGCTGACCTCTCTGTGATAGACTCACACAACCTCGGCTTTTGGCTGGACACCACACACACACACACACACACACACACACACACACAAACAGGGATAAGACTGACTGTCTGTCTGAGCGTGCGTTTGGTTTTCATTTCACGTGTTTGCGAGGGTGTGTTTGATGTTTTGATTTGATGTTCACACCTCTTGGTTGTGAGCCACCTCAACGTGTCCTGAGGCTTTTCCCGGGAGAGCCAGGCGTGTAATTGCACACGGAAAATGCCGCAGTCCTGGCTGTGCGTGCGCAAGCCACGCTCGCCACACACTTACGCCGACGGGGGGGGAAGTGAGTGGAAGTGGAGTTTCAGGACGCAGCTCTCAGTGTGTCACAGTTTCAGCGTGTGTGTCTGTACATGTTGGCTGTGTGTGAACAGCTTCAAGCTTCTCTCTCTCTCTCTCTCTCTCTCTCTCTCTCTCTCTCTCTCTCTCCTATATACTCAGCCTCTTTGTTTGAGCTACTTTGTGTGTTCATGGCTACTCTTACTGGGTAAACATGCTCCGTTTTCTTGAGTGAGGTTTTGTCACTTTGTCAGAGCTCCCAGTCCGTCGCTGACAAGCACTTTTTCCGAACGTGAAAGCAAATATTTTTTTATTTACCAAGCGCAGTTTAACAGCTGCTGGCAGGGAAAAAAGCTCCAGGACAGATGTTGGCCAGCTGAGCATCAAAACACCTCAAGTCATCTGCTGAAGAGTAAATGGAGCCGATGGACGCAGGATTATTTTTGACCTTCCCGACAGATGAGCGTTTACATGAATTTAGTCATGATTTTCCAAAGTGTGGTTTGATGGCGCCTATTTAATAATCAAATCTTTTAAAATTATATTTGATGGAAAAGTCTTCCCTCATTTGCACTCACAGTACATCATTTGGGTTTTTTTTGGTGCAAGTTTTTTGTACATGGAGATGTAAACTGTAGGTATTTAATTCAATTTCGAAACTTCACTATGAACAACACCATCAGCCACCATCAGCCACTTTATTATGCCATACACATGGCAGCGATTCACTGCATTTAGACATGTAGACAGGGTGAAGATGACGGCTGAAGTTTCGAGAGAGCATCAGAATGAGGGGTTTCAAGGGGGTTCTTCAGTGACTTTGAATGCTACATGGATGTTGGTGTCAGACGTGCTGGTGTGAGTATTTCAAACTTCTGAGCCAGTGGCATTTTGCTGACATCGCAGGGGGACATCTCCAGGGTTTTAAGTGACAATGTTCCAAAAACAGAATAAATATCCAGTGAGACTGAGGCAGTTTGGAGTGTGGAGGAAAAATGCCGTGCTGATGTCAGGGGTCAGAGGTCAGAATGGACAAGCGGGTTGGTGACCGCAGAGGAGCAACTGTAGCTCAAATAACCGCTGGTTACAACCAAGCTGTTCAGAATATTATCTCTGAATGTCCCACATGTCCAACCTCTTATTAGTTACCTGATACTGGTTGGCAGAGTTTATAAAGTGGCCGGTGAGTGTATATTATATAGTACTTGGGGTCATTTTGTACATTAAATAGATACTTTTAAACCAACCTGTCTGGTTTATGCCCTCTGGTTTAGAACTCTGCCTGTGTAGAATAAATCTGTCAGGCACAGTGCTGTTGGGATTACTCCATTAAAGTAATCCAACTACTGATTACTCCTTTAAAAAGTAATCTAATTTCTTCTTTAACTACTTTGTTTATAAGTAATCCATTACTAATTACTTTTGTTTAAAAAGATAAAGTGTCAGTTGAAAACATCTTGTTTCCTGTACATAACGTACAACAAACCACAATATTCTTTGATTTAGACGAGATGAATTCAAAATAATGTTTGTATTTCCAGCTATCAAACACAATCGCTGCTTATTCTTTTGTTGCCGCCATGCTCATTTTGGTGCGTCGTCGATTTATCTGTAGCAACATCATTTTTTCTTTTGTTTTTCTAAATTTCAGATATTTTGTGGATATTAAGACATTTTAAGCTTGCAAAATACTTCAGAAAAGTAATGGAATTGTTACTTGCTAAAGTTATTATGATATAATTACCATTTTTGCCAGAGTAATCCCGTTACATTACTCTGTTCCGAAAAAAGTAGTTTAATTAAAGTAATAGATTACTTAGTAATAGATTACTCTCCAACACTGGTCAGGCATTACAAAGACATTCAGAGCTACCACTGCCTGCCACTACTGCCAGACTTTGGACTACAAGAAAAAAACAATAAAAAAACTGAGAAAGAAAATGACTTTTAATGTCAGAAAGTTCCATTTACTTGCACACAGCAGCTGACCAAAACTAACCTGTTCTACCTCTGTGTGGTTTGATTTAACAGGACAGTATGCGGTAACATTGATTACTTGCAACAAATAAAAAGATAAGTTTTAGCGAACAGTTGAGTTCCCTCTGTGGTCCTCACATGTAAAGACAGACATTGTGAGAAAAGTGCAGGTATTCAAACCTAAAATGTAAAGGAGCCCCATGCTTTTCACAACACAGTACAATGAGTGCATAAGAATAAATAACAACAGTGGCAATAGAAGTGTATACAACCATGTGCTTTGTTTCAGACTAATGTACACACCCTGACACGCTAACTCTTCTATTTCTGCGGAGTTGGTGGAGACCTCCCATCAGAGGGGTCCTGGGGTCTCTGGCCATCAGGACTAATGACCCAAACAGGAAGTGGGGACCGGCACACGCTGGGGAGGAATCTCTGCTGCACGTTTTGTAAACTTCTGTACACAGAAGTCTGTGAAAGTGTCCTGATGTGTAAACCGGCTGCCTGGCCGCCTGTTACTGACATTGGTGGGCCGTTGCAGTGTGAGTTGCCTTCGTGTCGGGGGTCTCGGGCCTGGCACCCATCACACACAGGAAACAGGCCCTGCTCCCCCCCCTACACCCCCAAAAAGCCTGACATTAAGCACACAGGAAATACACACAGGAAACAGAGTCTCAACCTCTGGTGCACAGTTGGCTCACTCCTCCATCCTGCAGACTAGGAGGAGGAGGAGGGGGAGGAGGAGGAGGAGGAGGACGAGTCGGCAGATCCCAGCTGCACTCTCAGCTGACAGCCTGTCTCTTTTCTCCGCAGCTTGCGCTTCACGTTCACTTTTAACCCTTCCCCCTAACCCGCACTTCCATCACCAAGGCCTGCCAGGTTTTTTTTTTACTGGAGAGCAGCAGTTTCTCTTTTATTACCCCCCCCCCGCCCCCCAGAGGACAGCGCACTCCCTCCCAACTACGTCGCAGGATTTGAATTCAACTACATTAAAGATAAACATCCTGGAAGCTTCTTTATCATTTTGCGCAACAATGGCCTAACTTTTAATCTTTCAAAGACAAAATAAAGTAAAGCGGCCAGCAACGCTCAAGTGTCCATCTCAAAACATTTTTTAATGATAATCTCGCCGACAGGGAAAAGGACCAAACACAAAGATGTTCTGACAAGGTCTTCTTAAGTGCGAATGATCTTCGAGGAAATGACATCATCGTGTAGTCTTTCTATCTGTATGGACACGTGCACTCATTTAGCCTGATATCATAAATCAATTAGGGGAAAAAACATTAAGAAAAAAACTTAACACAGAGTAAAGCTGTTAAGAAAACAATAAAAGTCACAGGCATGAAAGATAGTTTTCCACCCTGTTACTGCTGAGGCACAGTGAAGTGGCAGTGACAGTGAAGACACATAAAGTGGCCACAGAGAAATAGAACAACTCAACACAAGCTCCTTGCTCAGTTGCTCAGACGTACACTTTGAAGTGTGTGTATCCAAAATGCTTGATGCTGTGATAAAAGTCTGTTTCTATTGCCGCCACCTTTCAAGGCTTTTACTCCATCAATACCCTGGAATCTGAGAGCACAAACGTAATTAACTTTTAATCTTTCAAACCTTTATTATTAACGCACGAAGGGCTCACAGAAAGAGCCAAGAAAAAGTCAGAGTCTCAGAGAGTCCCTCTTTCCTGTCTGTCCTCCTACGCCTCTCACAGCTCCAGCCGTCACTGTCGGGCCCTCAGAGCTGAGATAATGTAAACTCAATCTGTTTACCGCTGATCCATCAACGTCAGCTCGGGGTCAGCTGCTCTGGAGCCGACGCAGCCATATCTCGCCCAGCGCTGCCGAGGGAACAAACAGCACGAAGCCGTTCTTCTTGGTGAATTATGTTCACTGCACTTCACTGCAGCCAGCAGCAGCAGTGTGTTTTTATCAGTGTGTGGCTGCTGCTTGAGCAAACATTCACTCAAAAAGCAGGGACGCTGGTTAGTCCTGTGACCAGTGGCTAACCCGAAGGCAGAAGTCACAGGATGGGCATTAGAGCAGGGCCCTTACTGCTGTCTGGTAGTCACATGGTCACTTCGACCAGGTTATATAAGAAAGTGAATGCATGCGGTGCAGAAAGCCGTCATCAAAGTCCAGGACGGGAGGAGCGACTGCATTGGAAATCACTTTAAGCCCTCAACAATTTAGCTTCACCGATAAAAATACATTCAGTCTTTTCCTGAACGTGGCTGATCCGATAAGATGATGTGAACCTCATGTCATCCTATTCATCAGAAGGGTCCTGCTTCCAGGTCTGCCCACCATCTGGATTGCATGAATGAGGTTTCCAAAGGGAGTCATCCATCAAGAGCTTCTGCTGCGTTGCTCCTGTATTCAATGATTTCTGGCTTTGCATCTTTGTCTCTCTCTCTCTCTCTCTCTCTCTCTCTCTCTCTCTCTCTCTCTCTCTCTCTCTCTCTCTCTCTCTCTCTCTCTCTCTCTCTCTCTCTCTCTCTCTCTCTCTCTCTCTCTCTCTCTCTCTCTCTCTCTTACAATTTTCTTCATCGTTCTCAGACTTTTGAAACACGCAACAGGATTAAAAACATGTACTTCAAAAATAGCCTGACTGATGTTTCCTGTGTTCCTGTGTCTGAAAATGTGTGCTTGAATGTGTACTTTTGAATATCAGCCCTCTATGATGTCACACTGGGCACTGACGCCTCACCGATCCCCTTCCAAATTTAGTGACAACACCAAGGTGGCAAAAGAATTCACCCTCAGTATTTAAGTAAAAGCACTTACTTTTACTAAGTACTCCTTTACTCAAGTAAAAGTAAGAAAGTACAGCTTGTGAAATGTACCTATAACTTATATAAAGTAAAAAATAAAGAAACAATACATGTTGTTTTTCAAAAAATGTTTATACTTTTAATAACAATAACTTTTCTACAAATTTATGTTTCTCTGCACGAACAGTGTACTGTATTAGTGTACGCTAATGTTCTTGTACTCGACGAGAGTTTGTCTCAGTTGAGGGATACTTCTTGGCAGAGAATGTCAATGAATTTGGTTTCATCCGTGCCCCAATGCACCCAAAAGCCGAGGTACTCTGAAAAAATGCCCCTGTAAAACATCATCCATTTTTGTATTGAACTACACAACATCATAGTTCTAAACATTTCAGATCAAGCAACAACAACTGTAATAAAAATAATAATAATAAGTGAATTACTTTGAACAGAATGTGTATCTTTGAAAGATATTTAACACAAAAGTAGCAAGTGGGTTTTCCAGTTTAAGGAGTAAAAAAGTACAGATATTTGTGTACAAATGTAGGGAGTAAAAGTCAAAAGATGTCAGAAAAAGAAATACTCCATTAAAGTACAGATACCTGGAAAATCTACTGAAGTGCAGGAAGAAAGTATTTGTACTTTGTTACTTCCCACCCTCTGAGACCACCTCACTGCTGACTTGTTTTTTAATTTATTTGGTTTTTTAGATCCTAATGGGTGTGAATGCAGCTGCACTGGTGGCCGGGATGCAAGAGAGAGGAGAGTTTAATATGGGTGTCATATATGTTTGCAAGCGTCTACAGGCAGAGACTGCTGACCAGAGATGAGGAGACGTGTGGGGGCGAGCGCACGTCTCGCGGTGATAAAGTGTGAACCGGCGGAGATGACAGACTCACGGTCATGTTTGATAAAGACACGGGCCTTCTTTGATTCCTTTGAGCTTTTAATGGAAAGACGGATTAGGCCACTAAACGTGAAGGGAAGCCGGCGGGCCGTCCATATATCCTGGTGACACTTTGAGCTGTGACTTAATTGAAAACCGACCCCTGGAGTTTCAGCCCATTCTGATCCTCATCAGCCCCCCGTGCAGGACTGACCTCCTCCTGCAACCTCCGCTGACCTGCTGTCAGGGCCGCGGTGCCTGAGTCAGAAGTCAGAAGCAACCTGGTTCTTATTACTGATCAATCAAAAGGCCCTCGCACGTCGCCAGCCGTCATCACGTCCAGCAGCACGCTCAGGCTGGAGGGGATGGAGGAGTGTGGGAGTGGGGGGGGGCGTGAATATCTGAGTCGTCATCAGATTTGGGTTCTTATATGTGTAGAGATTCCAGTTAATTAGTGGTTAGGGATTTGTGTCCCTAACTATAGCGTGTGACTGCTGCTGTTTTGTTGTTGTTGTATGTATTGCTGTCATTGTTTTTGCTGCTGTCTTGGCCAGGTTGCTCTTGAAAAAGAGATTTTAATCTCAGTGAGTCCTTTTTTTTTTTTTACCTGGTTAAATAAAGAATATTGAATTCAATTCAATTCAATTCAATTGAACTGAATTGAATTGAATTGAATTGAACAAATACTTTGTTACTGTTCTGTAGTAGATTTTTCCAGTATCTGTACTTTGCTTGAGCATTTCTTTTACTGCCTACATTTGTACACAGATATCTTACTTTTTACTGCTTACATTGAGAGAAGTAATATTAGTATTCAGAGTGTTCAGTCACAAGTGACATTTTTGCCTCATTATCAACCCATGTGTTGTTTCATTAATGGCAAAATAATTACATAAAAGCTGAATCAGTACTTTTTCTTTTACCAAAGCATTTTTTACACAAGTATTAGTACTTTTCCTTAGGTATAGAATGTGAATACTTTTGCCACCTCTGGTCTTCATGGTAATGTAACGCGATACGTGTGTCAGTCTGTTTACTCCTCTGCGAAGCTGCAGCAGGAAGTCGGTGTGCATGAGGTGACCCCACAGTCTGGGTCCCTGTGACCTGCCATCGGGAGTCGGGGCCCGGAGCTGCTGGGCTCGCGGTGCAAGAGCTCATTGTCTGTGCCTGTATTCTGTTACCCGCGCTGACTTACCTGACATGTGGTCAGAGATCAGGCTCCAGATGGAGACACGGCACATATGAATAGGGATGGATATGAGAAACCACTGCATACACGCACACACACACACACACACACCGCCGCCATCCACGTCTCAACCCCACTGGAAAAAGAAACAGCAGCTCTTTTTTTTCTTCTTCTTTTTTTCCATGCCAGTGTTTTTGCAGTCTGCACCCAAACGCCTGTTTAATGGGAATAAGGCCGTATGTGATGTGCGCCTCATGGAAATGAGGCCCCGCGCTGAGCGATTGAGCACGTCCACTCACAGCGTAGAGTTATTCTGCACAGCGCCTCGGTGCAAAAGCGATGGCTCCCACTCTTTCCCAAGGTCCAGTCTGGCTCGTGTCCATGAGCTTAATGGTCCAGGAGTGAGAAAAAGCCTGTCTTCACAGGACCATTAAACTCCAACAACACTCTCCATTTACACTGGGGTAAAGTGACCCGTCTTGGAGTCACTCATCCCTGTTAGGTACAACAGAACCCTCGTGTCTTTTTTTTTTTTAGCAGTAGTATTAGCGAAGTCGGCGCGTAGAGTAAACTGCTCTGTTTTTAGCATAACAGCGAGGACGACGGAGCAGGTAAATGAGGGCGGAGCTGCACGGGGAGGGGTGCTCGTGTTCAGTGTCTGGATCTGATCCTGTGCCCAGACTCACAGGGTCACTTGGCGCTCACACTGTGTCAAACACAATCCACCAGCTTCTGGCTCCTCATTAGCAGCATCGAGTGAGATAAAACAATGTGTCTGTTTAAACAGAACCTCAATAGTTCATGAAAACTACTTTACGCCAATTGCCAATCTGAGGTTTTTAGACCTCATTTCTATTGCCAAACTTCAATGGTCAACGCAAGACGCCATTGTGCTCCACACTCTACTGGAGCACCTGGAGACCAAAAACTCCAGGTGTAGTCCACGACTCCTCTATGTGGACTACAGTTCGGCTTTTAACACCATCCGACCATATAGACTCTGTTCCAAGCTTCACCGACTGGAACTTAACACTCTGTGCAACTGGATTGTGGACTTTCAGTGTCAGAGTGGACAAAGTCACCTCCTCCACCCATGTCATCAATACTGGGGGCCCCCAAGGGTGTGTGCTAAGACCCCTGCTATACACCTTGTTCACCCAGGACTGTCTGGACCTCATCGTCAAGTACGCCGATGACACCACCGTTCTCGGGGTCATCACCAACTACAACGAGACGGACAATAGGAATGGTATGGTATGGTATGGTGTCAATGGTCGTTGTAACATCATAAAGGGTTTCTTCCCAAAGAAAAGCATAGAGCAGTAAAGTAAAGGGAAGTAAATAAAGTGCTCACATAGGCTGCTAGCACCAACGCTGGTTGGCCAGGTCCTCATACAAGGATTAGTCTAATGCTACCAATGGAGGGAAAATCAAATCATTTACTAGCTGTCTTGCATGGCAATGACTTAAAGTTAGCTCAAACAAATGGGTTAAACAGCTGTATTGTTTATAAATATACTCTCTGCCTTTAAAGTCGTCCTCAATGCAAGAGAAACCCCTTCACTTGACTTCTTATCGAGACTCACAAGTGAAGTTGTCATTGCCGTCGTGCCGCTGCTGTGGGAAAGTCTGTAATCACATTAAATCTTCATTAAACTCAAGTTACGACTCGCATGGTTTCAGACGTCGACATTCTTGGGAGGCCATTCGTGCCTTCAGTGTGATTGGCTGCGGCGCACGGCTCATGAACATGTGCGAGGCGTAAAATTGAAGCCACTTGGTCAAACACGCTCTCTTTTGTCAGCAGCAGCGCATGTTAAACCGCCCCCAAAGCAAAAAGGGGTGAGTGAACGTTACTGACGGTGAATTTCTCCATGTTTCTGTCGCTGCTGGTCTGAACTTTCATCGTCGAGTCGATCCAGTGGCAAGAGGCCATCCAGCCTGTGCAAACTGCCACTAGACTCTCTTAATGATTATGTGTGTGTATGTCTGTGTGTGTGAGGGTCACAGCAGCCCCTCAGGGAGGCCTGACCCTCCGGTTCAGGCAAAGTGGTGCAAGTCATAAAGCTAAATGCGAGAGAAAAGGATCGTTAATGCAGAGTGCTCCCTTGTTTTCGGTGGGAGCGGCTGCGCTCATAACCACATTCCCTCTCTCCTCTCATCACAATGGAGGTGCCAGGTGTCCAGCTGAGGGCCGACGGGATGCATTTGGCCAGTTCGGTGCTTCAACAGTGAGTTTCATTCCTAAAAAATTAAATCACACCCATTATCATCATCTAGTTCAATATATTAATGTCAGGACCTGGACAGCAACAGAACCCAAAAGCACAAATCAAAAAACAAAGTTCCAAATTTAAGATAATTTATTTACAAAAGCACAAAAAAAACCTTTTACAAGGAAAAGAGAAAAATCACCAAACACACGATCAGTTGAAAGTACAAACAGAAGATGAATGCATAGAGGAAAAAAACAAAAGCAAAAGGGAAAAAACAGAACATCAGGCAAATAGAGGTAACAATTCAAAAAAACACCAATATCAACCAAAAACCTTAACGACAAAACAAAGACTCAGGACCAGGAAACTCTCTGACCTGATTTACAAGGCGGTGACTCTGTATACCTACAAGACAAACTGACACAGGACAAAGGGAGACGCACACTAAATATACACAGCGTAGTGGGGGACAGGTGAACACAATCAGGGCGGGGACGACTGATCAGGAATGGAGGGAGGAAATGGAGAGGAAAGGGCAGGCAGGTGGACACACGAGGAAGCAGGGCTTCAAAATAAAACAGGAAGGAAGCCAAGAGAGGATAAAAGAGAAACTGAAGTGAGAGACACAACATGACACCTGGAATGCAAATAACATCTATTTTCCACAAGCGCTTCTCCTGGACTCAGGCTAGCGGGGGTCTGCTAACCACTGCACCACACGGGGTCGCCACAGTGTAACTACAATTTCAGCATTTTCATGTTTTTATAAGGATTAAAACAGTGGAATCACCTGTTGTGGAATTGAAAAGACAATTCCAAGCCACTGAAGAGTTTCTCTCAGTACTGAAGCTGATGATGTAAAAGGAAAGAGAATTCCTGTCACATCCGCTCTGCTGAGTCCTTGACGCAGGTTGCGGTGTGCGGTGGGCGCGATGGCGACGTGCCCCCGGGGAAATATTGCGTTACGCTGCTGGTTTCTAGATCACACGGCAGAGGATTGGGGGGGGGCTTGTTGTGGAATCTCTGGATTAGCCTGTTCTGCATTGATGTCGCTCGTGGGACGACGGCTCTTGTTGTCTTTAGCGGAAAGAGAAGAGAAATATTTCCTTGGCTCCTTCCTCCTGTGAAATCCCCCTCATTACGCTGCTCCTGGTTTTCCCTTCGTACGCTGCCTGAGCGGTTGGAAGCGGTTTCGCAGAACAAGTGATGAGATCTTGGCCAGCCCACAGTTGAAAAATACAGAGTGGAAAAATAATAAATCTGTCTCATGGAGATGTTAAGAGTGTAAAAACTATTACGGAGAATTAAAGGAAATAAAGCTTGTGAAAGTCTGCAAAGGACGCCAGGGAAGCAAAGACCTGATTGGTGTAATAAATACCTGAGTTGGTTGAGATGGAATAAGAGGAAATAAAAGTGCTTGTGTTTTAAACTTAGTAATGTTGAACATTTACTTCACTATGTGGCTCCAGGACTTAACTGGAGTTTCCATTGTGAATGTAAAATTCTGGATTCTTGCACACGGACTCGGCAGGTTTCTCCTGTGTTTCTTCATTATGTAATAACTTGTGTTCAAACCGAACTTAACCAACTGGTCAAGCTTGCCAAGAGACTAAACCTCTCAGGCTTGTTGTTGCACTTTATGTGCAGTAAGCTGAGAAGGATTAGGTCTATTTTAAACAACATGCAAAAGGAAACACGGGGCTCGATTCTCCTCGATTTCAGCTCCACGCTGAGGAAATTGGCTGACTGGAAAAACACAGAAAAGCTCGACGATTCTCCACATCTGTTTTATCTATTTTGTGGACTGATTTCTCTAAGGAGGCTGAAGTGTTTTCACCGCTCTGTTAATTCACCCTGATACGATAAGAGATCCAGCCAAGCCTCCAGCTGGTGGAATCTATGTTTCCCTCGCAGTCGGGTTTCCAGCTCGCTCGTCGGGAGAAAAACGCTGGCTCTGCTCCTTCCTTCCTTCCTTCCTTGCACGAGGCAGGCTAGCGGTGGCTTCTCACAGGCTGGGCTTTGTAGTTTCCTGCATTGACAGGAAGTGCTCGTATTGGAAACAGATTTTTCGCTGCGAGACAAACTGTCAGGGCCGAGGCCGGGCGGCCGAGCGTTCTCCCAGCCGCCCTCCCAGGAAGGAGGAAGCGGCTGTGGGAGGGTCCGGCTTTGAAACTCACCCCCCCTCCCCCCGCCCTCATCTAACAGGGAGCCCGGCTACTCCGTTCCATATATTTTTCTTTTCTCCGTTTTTTTCCTTGTAATGACCACATATTTTCTGCCTCTGTCACTCTCCTGGACGAGCCGCCGCCTTTCGCCGCTCAGGTTTCAGCGCTGAGTGCGATTGGCTGGGTTCACATTCAGACATAAATACAAGGCAACTCTCAGGCCGGGTGGTGTGTGTGTGTGTGTGTGGGTCGGGTGGTGGGGGGGTAACGTGAAAACAGCCCCACCGTCGATCGGGTGTGTAAAACTGTCAGGTGAAACCAAGTGACCCTGGACTCAACCCAAACAGAGTCCAGTGTGGACACACACACACACACACACACACACACACACACACACACATCATCGGGTCCCACTACTTTGTTTCTGTACTTAAGTATTTTTTCAGGTATCCGCACTTTACCTGAGTATTTCTTACATTTTCTTTTCTTTTACTCCCTTCATTTGAACTCAAATATCTCAACTCTACTTCATTCACTGAAACGTTTTACTTTTGTGTTTATAAGATACAAATTCTATTCAAAGTAACCCACTTTTTATTGGCTGTTATTCAGTTGAGCCAGTCAGTTCGGTGCATGTTATTCTGTCACTTTTTCATTTTTGCATTGTATTGTTTCATTCATGGCAATAAACAGAGCAGCTTTACTTTTTTACTCAAGTACATTTACTTCAGTAAAGGATTTGAATCAGTACTTTTACTTTCACCAGCGTAGTTGTTTTTTTTTTAAACAAGCACACATACTTTTACTTAATGAAACGGAATGGGAATACTTTGACCACATCTCTGTGCAGAGCATACAAGTGTGAGCTAGACGAGCGCGTAGCAATTAGCTCGTTTAGCTTTGCCAAGGTGCAAACAGAGATGAACATTTATCACCACTTTATTGCAAAGTGTCACCGTTTGAGTGACTCTTTTTGTGAAGACGAGGCTTCACGGCCGACACCAAATGACACAACATGTTGTTGCTTCTTTTTTTTCTTTTTTTTGTCTGTGTGGATGTAACAAGTGAGCAGGTCCAGGTTTTCACCCAGTAGCCGCCGCCATCCCTCATGGGTGCTGTAGCCGGGATTACCATGGTGATAACCCTCGGGTCAAGGGAAGTGTGCCGGAGGTGGGACCTCCCACCACGCCTGCAGCCCCTCCAGGGGCCAGGCTGCTGCTCTCAGGGGACCACTGTTTACCTCCCCAACAGTTTTAGGGGTGGCCAAATGGACGAGGCGGAGCACATAGCTGGACAAGCTGGAGATGTAACGACTTTGCCTGGAACTGTTGAACAAAACACACAACGGAGGAACTACTTACATAATGACATACTTGTTTAACAGATTCTGTTCAGAGTGAAGATGACATGTTCACTAGTAATGGAAAACCTCTGTGTTTCTGATTCTGATTACCAGAACTCCAGCACTGTGCGAGCTTGTTTGATTATTTATTTATCTTCAATTTGCAATTGTAATTAACGTTGCAATATTTTTAAAAGCTCAGACTGACTTACAGTCTGCAGATGTTTGGCGTCTGCACTGTTTAACCAGTGAGACCCAATGGCCGATTGTTTGCCGCCACTGTTGTTGCATATTTGATGTTTGATAGCCTTGGTGTTTGCCAAGCTCCACCTCCGACTGTTATTAAGGCAGGATTTGTCAATCAACTTGATTTACAGAGCCACTCCAACAGCCTGTTTCACATCTACACCCTTTACCTCTCATTCATGGCCATGCTGCTCAGAGAAGCCAGCCAACTGAATACCATAAGAATATTAGCTAACTACCAAGTTAGCAAGTTTCCAAGCTAAGAAATGTCACTGCAAAAAATGTTGATGCCACTTTCACAGTGTGGAATCAGAACTCTGAGAAAATGACTAGTGCTTGACTGACCAATACATCCTGGTCTGCTAGAATAATAAAGTCTTGTTTTTGCAGCATGCCCATACTGATGTCAGGAAAAAATTACAGGGTGTTTTCTGTTAGTTTTGTTTTTTTTTTTGGTTGTAGAGAAAGTACAGAGAATGTACGTCTCTCCAGCTCGTGAGAAAAAGCGAGCAAGTCCACATCAGCGGGCCTCATCACACGGTCAGGTAAACACGCAGACCAGTAGGGGGAAAGGTTTCCATTAGATCACATTGAATTCACTGGAGTGCCAACAGCGCCAAGCAACACAGAACTCCACCAGAGGAGTGAGTTGGGGTGTAGCCTTCAAGCTCTGCTGGGAAAGAATGCTGCGTGTCATCTCGGGCCTCTTTTCTCCTCTATATTTGAACATGAGAATGTGCTCTGCGGTAAACCAGATGCCGCTATCCCAGTTCGGACCGGGAGGTTTTTCTTGGTGTAGCTGGGCGATTAAACACCGGCTGAGCAGCTGAGCAGCCCGGGATCCCTGGGAGCCACAAGCCGGGAAGCCCCCCCCACTGAAAGCGCTCTGTGATCACGGCACCGCAGAGGCTGTTATCAATACGGGGCCTTTGGATGCAAAACTGTTATTTTGACATGGCACGTTGCCTTTGTTTGGCCGTGATAATGACACGTGAGGACAACGTTTCATTGTCCCTGATTGGCTACAGGAGTGGGGAACACTTCCTCCTTTAGCATCGAGATAAGGAGGAAAACGCGCACGTGCGGGATTTAAACAGCGACGCAAAACGCAAGCAAAACAATTTTAGCGAAGTGATTCGAAGCGGAGGCTCGGTACCTGCTCCAAGTTCTGTTTACGCAGAGCTTTATCTCAAATCCACATCTTGTTATTACACGTATCTTGTCAGGGCTCGTCGTCCCTGTGCTAACCTGCTAGCGCAGTGATTTTGTGGTTCCCCCCAGCTGCATTCAAGAGCTTTTCACACCTTGGTGCCAGCGGAGGGGCAGCTTCTGCACTCTCAACAGCGTTAATGAAGTGTTAGCTCACGCTGATCGGTTCGGTGCACACAGGGACTTAACGGCTCTGACGCCATCGCCTATCATGGAATATAGATGCTAACTGAAATGATTGATGACATTTGGAAAACAGGTTTTTATTGCTGTCATTCATATAGATGAAAAATAACTGTTTTGCAGCTATGGTGCTTCAAAAAGTGTAGATTAAACTTTAACTTTAACCTAACTTCATAATTAGCTTGATTTTTTTTATCCTCACTTCTAAAGGTTGGTCTATTCAAGTGAACTTGTGCTTGTGATGCAGCAGGAAAAAAGCTAAGCTCATTTTAAAGGTAATTTGTAATATGCCAATATCATCTTGCTGTTCTGTTATTTTACATACTAAAATACTTGTCAACTGGTTCCAGCCCCAAGAAAAAAATGGATGTCTTATTAGCAACAATGATGTCTATTTTGGTTTTGTTCGATAATACTGGTGCCTAAATATGTTAGGTTTTCGACTAGATTCTCTCTAAGATGTCAGCCAAATGCAAAGACATAGCAAATCAAACCTTTACATACTGTAAATAACAGTGTTTCCTTGTTGTATTTGTTTGTTTGTTTGTTATTTTGCCCTCTTGGTGATTTAACCAGTGATGAGCACATTTCAAAATGGCAAAAACAGGACTGGGAGTCTGTTTCTATCTCCTTTTGTACTTTGCAGTCTGGTGCCAATTACGCTGATTGGCCAGGCTCTGCTGTATGCGGGTGATTACATCCCGCCGCTGAAGCCACTCAGCATCAGGTGTGGGGCCACATGAAAACCCTGAAATAAGAGGAGGCTGGTAAGAGTCGGATGCTGGTGCGCTGCAGCTGTGATTCACTCAGCAAAATTAGAGTGCGCTGTTCCCCGCTGCCAGGCTAATTGGAATCTGATTCCTTAACAGAGCAGCGTGCTCGTCCCACTTTCAAAAGTGGTCAAGGGGCGTAATCTTATTTCCGCCAGCCGTGCACGCCGATGATGTGCACAACGCAGAAATACGCTGTAGGTGCAGCCCGTTGATCTGGAAGGAGCCGTGTTGGATGAGCAGGGCGTTGACGTGGGAAGCAGATTTAATTTTGTCCAAGTGCAATATTAGCAGTATTTGCACAGGCTGCATGGTTTGTAGTCTTTCCAAAGAGGGAACACACATGTCCAGCAGCAGCTGCACACTAAAGTAAGTTCTCATCACATTAAGACGAAGGTATCAGGTTCCACACTGCCGGGGACCCGTATCCAGGTACACTTGGTCATGAATGCCCTGATAAGGCCCAGCTGTCACTAAGGTCCAAATATGGTGTCGCGCACATAAAGTTAAACCTCCACCTTTTCACATCCGCCTCGCTTTGGCTGTTGTTTGGACAGGCTGTCGTAAACATCTGCCCGTGAGGGAGGACTCGCAGAAATGGACAACGCGGTGTAAAAAGTGCAGCTTTTCAGCGCCTCCTCTCCTTATATAGACCTGGGAGTACCAGCATGAAGAACTGCTGGAGCTGCAGCAGCAGCAGCAGCAGCATTTCCTTCAGAGCAGCAGCGCTTGGCGAACCCCTGCTGGGGGTGGAGGGGCTCGAGCTCAGGGTCTGAGAGGTCAGTGGCTGCAGGCTCTGGCCTCCAGCTCCATTGTCCCGACCAAGAGCCCCGTCGTTCTGGAGCTCCCGGTGCTGCCACACGTTCAGCTAATTGTCTTCAAAAGGATGTGTTGTAAAAAAAAAAAAAAAAATTCACCACAACAACTGAGAAGCAGTCTGTCGCAGGCCAGGTTATTGATCTTCACCCGGCAGCCAGTGAGACATCTGCTCTGCACCAAGAGGAAAGAGGCTCTTCTTGTAGTGGCTTCATGTTTGTTGTTTAAGAAAACACGAGAGGCAAAGAAAATATACGGTTCATAAGGTACATTTGTAAGGTATAATGTAAATGTGTTTCAGTCAATCTTCTAATTGGAATGGTCTTGATGAACCTCGCTGGGCTAGCTCTGCACAAATCACATCTTCCCAGTCTTACCAATATAACACTCCATCTTTTTGGTTTGTTTTGAATCAGAAATCCAGTTGGGATTTTTTTGCAGCAATCACCTTCGCACTGATGGCCACAGTCACGCACATAATCCACATGTGACAGATTGTACATGCACGTGGCATGGACGTCTGATCTGCGAGCAGTTGGGGGGAGGAGTGTAGGGCAGGCATGGCCTCGGGGGTTCAGGGGTCAAGAGGAGCCACACTTCCTGTCGACTGCGTGCTGAACCCCTGCTGGCTGCTTCACTGGTGCTCTCATTGTTCAGATTTATCATCCCTGCCACGGAGGCCATTAAAGACCAAAGAGCATCACCCTAAACCAGATGTTTCACCTGACAAGTCCTCGCTGCAGTCTGGCCCTGAAATATTCAAAGTGAATGAAAGAGTGATGAGCCAGTGGGTCACGTTCAGGAGGTCCGGACCGACATCAAGCAGCGGAGATGACGGGGCGTGTCAGCGTGCAGGACGTTCCGAGTGCGGTTCCAATTTGGGCACGTCGAAGAATACTGTATGTTATGAACTGGCTGATTGATTGATTGACTGTTGTGCGAGTTGTTGCTGCTCACCATCTTCAACCTGAGCCATCACTTGAGCAGATGCTACAGATTAGCTGCAATGATGTACGTCGCTTTATCACATGCACGTCAAAATCAAGGCTAAAGCTGCAGAATTGAATAGAGTTCAGTTGCTCAAGAAAAACTTTAAGATGCTGTCATTTGCAAAAGAAAGAAATTGAAGATTCCTCCAAATGTTTTTCAGATCTCACATTTTCAGTGGATGTATTTGGAATGGCTTTGTAAATGTGAGGAGAAATGTACGTGCATTCCAAGTTGCATTAAATTGTTTCATCAGGGTGAAGACTTTAGAAAGCAAAGCACAATTGTTCAAGCCTTTTTCACAGTTGAATTCCACATCCCTATGGCTGATTGCATACGTTTTTGCACTTTATGAACCTACTTCAGTTCCCACGGCTTTATTTTTTCATTATTTATTAATTATTTCCCATCAGCTTTCTGTACTTTCTAGTGCTGTTTAAAGGCAGAGGTAGGAATCCTTATCAAAGGAAGATTAAGTGTGAGATTTTTTTTTTTATCCACAGCTTCTAAAGCCATATGTGTGCTACATATGCTACATATCTCAGATGGAAGCAGTGTATATATACATACATATGTGTATATATATATATACATATATGCAAAATATTTCAAATGCCTGAGAAGAGCCAAATGTCTCCATCACTGACAGCATGAAGACATGGTGCTGCCGCAGTTCACCCATAATTTTGTTGTCAGGCCAGAAGTACACACATCTCATTTTCAGGTTATTTCGGTGGTGTGGTGACCTTCTGCAGAGCGCCTCGTCATTGTTGCGGTGAAGACTCTTCGTGCTTCTGAGGTCAAAAGACAAAAAAGAACCAGGCAAAGAAAAACACAAGTTCGAGACCGAAGGAGCGATGCGCGGCGAGTGGGTGGGAGGGCGTGGTCTGATGATGTGACACGGGAGTGCTCTGTCAGGACCGGAGCAGCGCTGCGGAGTCCTGGGGGGGTAACGGGGTCACATGTAAACACGTCGAGCCTGTTAGGGGGAGCGACTGTGGGGGGACGGCAGCTGCACACAAAGGAAGGCAGTATGCGTTAGCGGTGATGACGTTAGCGTCTAGTCAAAGAGCACGAGTGGCCGCCGCAGAGGTTCGTCCAGATTAGCAGCGTGACAGCGGGGAGGTTTCACAGTTAGAGGACTCCAGACAGGCAGCATCCTAGCCGGAAGTTAGGCCCTGTCCACACGGGAACGTTGCCGTTTTTTTTTTCATACCCGGGGTCGAAAAAAATGGCGTCCACACGCTGGCAGATGGAAACGGAACGCTGGGTGAAAACGATGTAATGCGCATGCCACACCGAAACGCGGCGCCGTTAACAGACGCTGACACAGCCACCGGACCCACGATTTAGAAAGAGGGCGTTTCCGCTACGCACTAAACACACAGAAAACAAAAATGGCGAGTAGCGGGAAAAAAGTGAGTCTGAGGTTTTGTAGTAATATTGCCAACAAATCTCGAAGCGCCTGCGATACAAAGACAACTCCGCTGGCCGCCATCGTTGTTGTTTGTGCCGCTGCTGCCGCATTGCATGCCTTGTTTTTTCCGGTCACATGACAGTGACGGTGCGATGACGTCACCGTTTTACAAGGAAAAGCCGTTTTCACTGTCCACACGGCAACGATGTGACATCGGCGAAACGGCGTTGTCAGATTTTCCCACTCTGGGACCCGTATTCAAAAAATACAGTTTCGGGGGACCCAAAACGCCGTTGCCATATGGACGAAACGTCGTAACGGTTAAATACTTCACCGTTTCCACCAAAAAACGTTCCCGTGTGGACAGGACCTTAGATTTTAGTAATGTTGTAGACGTCAATTCTCAAGTTGGTGCTAAAACACAAAGAACCCAATCAACACCTTTTGTCTTTCCAGCTGTGGTGCGACTGGCTTAGCATGTAGTCACTATGACACCAAACAACATCAGTCATTCAAGTTTTAGAGTGACTTGGTTGTGCCAGTTTCAGCAGGCTTCTTTAGATCGCAAATAGAGTGAAACAGTATAGTCTATCTATTTCATTCATTTTATGTATTTAAAATGAACACTTCATTCATTCAACATGTATGTGACCATTTGATGCACCGTACCAGATTATAACTTCAAGCTAATTCGTGTCTGTGGTTCCTTTCTGTTACCCACTGATGAGCCTCCTGAACTTTCATGAACGTTTCCAAGGTTAGCCTTGTGTTGGCAGCAGGGGTTGTTGAAAGTGTAGATTAAGAAAGGCAAAAGGCTTAAAACCTTAAGCTTAAGCTCAGTAGCAGTGTGTGTTCACTACTTATCACACCGGTGTGGAGAGTGGCACACTCCAGCGTGGCTTCGATGACTAGATCAGTCACAGTAGGACCAGATGAAGAGGTTCTTAACAGAGCCAGAGAGGAGGAGGAGGAGAGCAGCCGTTGTCATGCAGAACAAAAACTAATGGACATGAACGCAGCGTGAGAGAGGTCATGAGGATTAATGTGACGTCCTGTGACTATTCAGCAGAGTGGCCTGCAACCAGCAGGATACTCTGGAATATGTGGGATAAAATATATCTTTGCTTGTGTTATTGACTAAATCCACAAGAAAAATTCCTGACAGTCTTTGGTTTTTGTTTTGTTTTGTTTTGTTTTACAGAAAAGCTTCATAACATCTATGATAATCTCACAAATGTCACAAAGTTGTTCCCATCATTCCATCAACAGCAGCAGACAGCTGCAATGTGCCAGTCATGTTCAGCATCACTTCTCTTGAAAATGTGGACTTGTTTGAGAGGAAGTGGTCACTTGTTGGGTGGACACACCACAGATGATGATGCCTGAGACCGAGGAGCCACTGAGGCTGGTCGGAGTCTTGAAAACAACGTGGGTTAAACATTCAGAGCTCTGTTTGGTAATAGTGGTACTTTTCAGACTGTCTTTCTATAATTTGTCACACAACAATATGAGATTGGAGGTGGGGTTATTGTTGATGTTATTTATCGATAAAAAGACTTTTAATTCAAAGTACCTTTAAAAACACTGACGTTTGCTTAACAACAGCAGATTTCTTTTGCCTTTATTACAAAAGAAAACAACACAAGGGAGATGAGAGAGTCAGTGAGTGAGGTGGGGTAGGACAGTGTGAACAGGCGAGTTCTGACTTTTGATTTAAGAGGCTCAATATTTCTGATCATTTCTTTGTACTAATTTCCTTCTCCTCAGTTTAATTTAAAGTAGATTTTCTTGGGCTTGTCTCATCCTTTCATGAATTTCCTCCATGTCGCAGGTTCACAATTTACATTTACCTCAAACAAAATTCTTTCTAAAGTCAACTTTTATAAATATCTGTCAGTCTTAATAATTGTAAGCTGATTTTGTCAGGGGTTTGCTATCGACTGCTTTTTTTAGAAAAAGAATTTTACTCTTGATTTTTCATTTGTCCTCGAGCTTTACTGTCAAGCTGTGCTTGCAGGCAGCGTTCTCAACACAGATCTCGTTGCCAGTTGATCCCGCGGCTCCACCCACCTTTCAAAAACAAACCACTGGGCGACTGAAGAAGCAAAGCCGTCTGCGGCCCTGATTCAGCGGAACTTCAGCGGGGAAAACACCAGCAACGCAGCGCGCTTGTGGTTTTACCTCTCGGCAGGAATGTGAATGCTAATTGCAGCCTGAGCCGTCGCTTTGTGCTACCGCAGTTCGCGGCCGATGGCGGCTAATGAGCCGAGGGCGGACGGCCGGAGTTCGCTGTGTAAACAGCAGATAATCCCTGGTTTATTTGCTCTGCTTTTGCGCGCGCTGGTATTTTCAAATGCAGGCGGGAAAAAAGGCAGCGGCGCATTGAACAGGAATCAAGTTGTGATTAGATTAAAGGCTGTTTGTGTGATTAGTGGAACAGAATGCATTTATTTATCCCACATTGGGGAAATTAGCATTGTTACAGCAGATTATAGTGAAAAGTTGTGAAAAGAATTCTATGAATTAAAAAGAAATAAAATGAAACAAAATATCTATAGAGTAAGAAAGTAAGCTGATAATAACGCTGATAGGTAGCACAGAGGTGAACGCGGCCTGTTGTTGGAGCTGACAGGAGCCAGACGAGGGCCATGTGCCCAGCGTTTTCTCCTGCAACGTGATGAAAATGCTTCGTTTTCCGGCATATTTCATTTGTCATGCGTGCCCCGGCTCTGAGTCAGGCTGCCGGCTGTCCTGTCGGGGGTGAGGGGCTTTCACTTTTGTCCTGGCTCAGGCTCTCTCTCTTTGAGGTGGGGGGGGGGGTTGGTTGGGTGGTGACGAGTCACCAGGGGCCACGGAGGTGACAGAGGAGAACAGTGGAGTCATTAGCCAAAACAGTGGTCAGCCTGTTGTCAGACGTGAATCCCCCACCCCCCCCCACACCCCACCCACCCTCCCACCACCCTGACCCCCACAGCTACACAGACCATCGACACGCTACGCCCACCACTGCTAATGATGCGTGAGCGGCGTCTCTCTGCATCATGTGATCATCGTCGCAACTGATTAGCACAACATCAGTAAATCAATATTCAGTTCCAGTTGTCATATAAGTTTGGGTAATGATTCTTTTTTATTATTTCATCTAAGTATGAGCAGTGTTGGAGAAGATTACTCTGCAAATGTGATTAGCTACAATCACAAGTTGCCCTATTGAGAATGTAATTGTAGTGTAATTGTTTCAATGACTTTATCAAAGTAATGTAACCCATTACATTTGATTACATTGTAATTACTTTTCTAAATTTTGAACGAATGTTTGTTTTTTTTTGGCCCTCGCACCTCACAGCTGTAAACTACACAGCTGATGGTGCAACTGGATTCTTGCACCACCTCGCATCATTTCTTAGCAGCTGGTATGCCACCAGTAATAGCTGTGTGGAAACAGGCACGGTCAACTTGAAAGTGAAGCTCATTCCCTATCTTCTGGAAACGGTCCTTCCTGCTCGGTCACAGTGCCGGAGCCAAACCCAGCTGAGTTGGTTGAGCCAAAGGCGAGTTGACACCCTGGACAAGTCGCTTGTTTATTGCAGGGACACAAATGGAGGGTGACAACAATCCACACTCAGTATGGATGAATGAGAGCTCCAGAGTAACCCGAGGGAGAATTTAAGCTGTAATCCACAAAAGCCTGAGTCAGAAACAAACCCACGACCTTCTTACCGTGAAGTCACACTGACTCAAAGCAGCTCAGCCACTCTGGAACCTAAAGGCCTTCCTACAGGGAGTGTTCACTGGGCCACACCCCTCCGCAACGAAAGTCTTGGAACGTGCTCTGTATTTTTTTGAAATGATCCCCCAAACCAGACCGGCAGAATCCAAACCCAACCTTGCTGAACGTTTCGGAATGACAGATTTGCTTTGTCACCTGCTCAGCAGGATTTTCAGCATCCAAAATATCCATCTGTATTCTTGGTCAGTTACTATTATGCTTTTTTAATGACCGTTAAACTGTGATCTAAGTTGAACATACCAGTTGGATTTTATTTTCCCTCTTTCCATCCTGCTCGTTGTTCCCTCTTACCACTGGACTGGTTGAGCCGGTCCATGGTGTGATTGGCGTTCCCACACTGTGGCGCCGTGGGTGAAACACTGATCTTTCCCGTTTCCTGACTCAGTCGCGTGTTCATTAAGGGACAGAGGGAGTGGTGGCAGCTCCAGGAGGTACGGCTACTTATTTCTGGGCTGATCACCAGTGGCAGATCTGCCCTGAATACAATTAAATACTTTAACAAATGCACAGTGCAACAAAACAATTCATCTAGAGCTGCCACAAAGAAAATTAAAAATGAAAGTCTGGGTTCAGTTGGATGATCTATTATGACGCATAATGACTAATATGAGTGACTGTTGGATGTCACACAACCAGTCCTGTGTCCTGTGTTTACCATTAACTTGGCAACTGATCATTTCTTTCAAACAGCACCTTAGAAATATTCAAATAATCTGAATTAAATGGAAAATACCAAAATTATTTGAATTTAGTGTCTAATCTCCTTTTGATAGAAGAAGTGTTGGCAAGTAATCTATTACTAAGTAATCAACTACTGTAATTAAAATACTTTTAAGTAACAGAGTAATGTAGCGGGATTACTGTGGTAAAACTGGCCATTATATCATGATTACTTTATCGAGTAACGATCCCATTACTTTTCCAAAATACTTTGCAGGCTAAAAACATCTTATTATCCACAAAATGTCTGAAATTTAGAAAAACAACCAAAAACAACGATGTTGCAGATTGATGATGCAGCCGTGCATGCAACGTCATTGATACGCGACGACGCACCAAAACAAGCATGGCGGCGGCAAAAGAAAAAAGCAGCGATTGCGTTTGATAGCTGGAAATACAAACATCATTTTGAGTTCATCTCGTCCAAATGAAAGTAAATTGTGGTTCATTGTACGTTATGTGCAGGAGACAAGACATTCTCAACTGTTACTTTATCTTTTTTTAACTAAAGTAATTAGTAATTAGTAATTGCTTACTTATGAAACAGAGTAGTAAAAAAAGTAATTAGATTACTTTTTAAAGAAGTAATCAGTAGTTGGATTACTTTTATGGAGTAATCCCAAGAAACCTAGATACAAATCAAGCAAATCAAATTGACATTCATTAACTGGCATTGGCATTATTTTCATTGGCAGCTTTTCACTGCATTTCATAATTTTTATATTCATAAAATACAGTGAACCTTTAGATGCTATAATAGGTCAACGCATGCAGTATGTATGGTATTTGCGTGTAAATGCGTCAGAAGGAGGAAGGCAATCAGTGGACTGACATGATAAAAAAGAAAAAAGTCTCAGTAATGTATTTGACCACACGGGAAGAGTGAGGTGTTCACTCAGTCGGGCGACTCTGCATTGAAAGTGAAAGATCGGCTCAGTAACAGTCCAGGTGAAGCACAGACACAACCATCTGGTGCCTCCACTGGAGCCCTTTGTTGACACGGAAGCAACCGAGAGCATGCATTTCTGGTGCACCCAAAGGTGCACACGGATGTTTGCGCATGTAAAAGGGCACGTGCAGTCTACATAGAGATAATGAGGTATTGATGATGGGTTTTGTTGTTTCTATCCAAGTCACTCATTGGAGAATTAATCCCGCAAATATTTGCCTATTTGAATAAAGGGAGAGGAGACGACGCCACGGGCAACGGCCAGCCGAACAACTATTTGTGGTCTATTTGCTGCGCCAAATGTCACATCTGTTTTCAATGTGTCCATGCAAATGCAATTTGCAGTTGTTTTATTTAGGTCTTTGCATTGATTCGGCGATGTGATCTGCTTTTGGTTCGAACTCGTGGCGTCGCCGAGCAAGGAGGCGAACAAGCAGCGAAAACGTTCCAAAGCGAAGCTCAATCCTGCTGGAACATTCAAATGTGTCCTTTGTACAAAGCGGAAGCTGATGCCATAGGAAATAGACAGTTTGCTCACTTATCGTAGGACGGAGCCTCCGAGTCTCAGTCATATGACTTCACCCCCTGACTTCACGTTGATAAGCGGCTTCATTTTATTTATTTATTTTTTTTATCTGTTTCAGATGAGATCATAGAATGGAAGCCCTTATTACTGAGTTAGTGTTAATATCTGGAGACACACAGCAGTCTCCCTTGACTGCAGCGTGTGAGGAATAAATCTCCGGAGATGTAAACAAACAAGCCCCGGGGCATCATTGTGATTATAATTTGTGTGTGACTGCATGGACCTCCGAAGACATTTTCTCTCAATTATCCTCAACATTTCTATTTACACACAGTCTGCTCTGGCATACATCAGGACAAGAGGTCACCAAACAAGTTCAGCCTTCATAACAAATTATCCATAGCCAGACGCCAGGCAGCCTGAAAGCCAGTCAGCCCGGTCCGATGGCTTCCCAAGTCAAGAGGCAAGGCAAAGTCTGGGCACACAAGGCGCACGTCTTTGCTTTTAAAAAAAGAAAACATCTCCGGGGGTCTGATCTGGTGGGAAAAGTCAAAATGGCCCTTGTTATTTTATTGCAGCGTTTTGAAGGGACGTCACGCCATAGAGAAGATAGGATGGGGGGTGTCAGCAGGATGTGAGAATGTCAGAGAAGAAAAGGGAGTCGGAGGAAGTGGGACAACTGGGAGATCTTTGAGGCCACACAATGTCTGCTTTCTGTCCATCTCATCAGCATCGTCCATGTGAGGCTGCAGAAGGACTCTATTGTGCTGCTATCCAGAGAGGGTCTTCTGTGTGTGTGTGGTGGGGGAGGAAGGGGGTACAGTTTAGTGGCACGACCCACGCTGTGGAGCATCGCAGGAAGTCAACCTATCAATGTCAGGCCACACTGACCTCGGCTTCCTGTGCAGCGTAGCAGCGTAGCAGCTCGCAAGCTACACGTTTGAATTTCACGTCTTCCCACGCAGCCGCACGACCTCGATTCCCATCCCCATTCTCCCGGTGGCTGTGACGCATCTCCATGGAATCAGGAATCAAGTTAAAGTGAATTTTTTTTGACAAGTGAATTTCAAAGTGCTACGTGCGCTTCAGCCGAGCAGGCTATCGCTTATAAATGAGGGCTAAATGACGCATAATTAGGGAAGACGCCATATATATATATATATATATATATATATATGTGTGTGTGTGTGTGTGTGTGTGTCATACTATAATTGAAACAGAAGGGTCCAATTTACATCTTCTTTTTGGCCAAACAATAATTTATCCAACATGTTATTCATGTTGTATATAACAATGTTATTACTTGTTATTACTGTATATTTCAATTCATAGACACAGATGGGTGAGCGATCCAGTCAACATGAGTTACACATTCACTGTTTGTTCCCATCAGCTGAGATTCGCATGAGCTGTCCATCGCATTGAGCGGAAACACTTCACTATGATGCATAATGGCGCAGTTTATGCAAAATCTTACCATTTCTAGTGTGTGAGTCTCTTGAGTGAGTCTCCCCAATGCAAAAAAAAAAAGAAGAAGAAAACTATTTAGGACACATTCGCTTCATGTTTACTTCACTGGAATGGAGCCCGGCAGATATTTGCTCTTGTATTTAATTTCCCTGTGTTCTTTTTCCGTCCTTCCTTATAATGCAGGATTTATGTGTCTCCTCTTTACCTCTTCTTATCTCCGCACACCTTGACTTCATCCACCCTCCTACGCAGCTCAAGTCTGCTTTGATTCCTCAGTCTGAGACATTTGGACCCGAGTCAGCGACTCCGTTACTTCCCCTTGGCCCGGCCTCAGTCACACGGGATACTTCCTGACCAACGTAATACACCTAAGACTGAAGTAAAATTAGGAATTTCTCCTGTTATTTCTCTCTCCTCCTTCCCTGGCGGCGCAGGGGCTGGTTTTGAGATCACAGGCCTGCTGGGTATAAAGAGGTCCCTTTATGCTTTTAAAACCAGAACATGTTGGGAGTGCGTGAGTGATCTGGCTTTGACTCTGTCGTCGTCGTCCCCTCGAGCGAGTTCTCCAGAGGAGGTTTATTGACTGTAACACTCTCTGTCTGTTGAATCATGGTAAACGATGTGACGGTGTTTGTGTGTATGAGAGTGTGAATATTTGTGTTTGGCAGTGAAAATGTGTGTGTTTGAGTGAACTGGACTGAGAGTGTGTAAACACACACAGTGAATAGACTGAATGGACCGGAGAGACATCCAACAATACTGCCCTCCCAACTGCAAAGACTCCAAAGTTATGTCCAGAATTTTTCACCATATGTGGCTTTGGCATCCCCTCAACAAAAAGAAAAGTTTGTTTGAAAAGAGTTTGTGGTATTTGTTGTAACCATTTGGACTTGTCTAAATTTAGGCCTGCACAGGGACGGGAGCCGCCTGAGGATAAAGTCAACTCACAACTTTTTTTAAAGGTCAATCTTCACTCATCTAAAATAATCAACTTCTCAAAGATAAACCACTTGAAGAGAATGTTTAAAGATGCAAGAAATAGAAAACCCACTGACCAACCCGAACCTTTTTCCATCAGTTTTCTCTCTCTCTCTCTCTCTCTCTCTCTCTCTCTCTCTCTCTCTCTCTCTCTCTCTCTCCCCTCCCGCTCTCTCTCTTTGCCAAATGTAGGTGAACCGGGACATTGCACAGTGCAGGCTGAGGCAGGTCTGGACTCACGTGCGGGTACAGTGGATTTATAATAATAGATGGCAGTGAATGTCAGTGCATTCCAGAGGTGTTGGCTGCTTTTTCTGCCTCAAAGAGACAAGAAGGAACAAACTGACTCTGTTCTAATATTGCAGGAACAGCAGAAAAAAAAAACAACTTTTGCTTCCAATTAAAGGTCATCGGTGACATGGGTGTTATAATCATGAAAGGAACTCTTGAAGTGTGCACCAAGACAGAACAATGTATGTAAGGCAGATGGGACATCTCCTGAAACCTTTTCATTTGTCTAACATAATTAAATGCTATAAAGAAAAATAAAAAAGGCCATTGAAGTTTTAGGAAAAAGTGATTAGTTAAGACAAATAAACAAGACTGTGTGGTGACCGACTGGTTAGACCTCCTGCCTATCTCACTCAAGTAGACCAGTCAGAGTTTCTGCTGTCAGTTAAGCTGGATAACAACAACTGCAGGCTTCCTACTGGTTTGAGGCACAACATGAAAAACATTCCCATCATGCATCACAGTGTTTAAACAAACTTTTCACTTCCCATTCAGAAACAAATTCCATCCCAAAAAAAACAACTTGTTAAATTCTTCTTGATTTTCTTTTAATTTGAAAAATGCCATTGACTCCAGTGAAAACTGTCTCCCCTGCAGCATCACCACTGGTCTGTAAACACAGCCACTTCATGTTCCACTTCTTTGTTTTGTTGTCTGTCTTTTTAGTGGCAGCAGTTGCCTCCTTTGTCGCCATTCAAGGCTACTTTAGGTCACCACTATCTGGTATTGGATTTACATGGTGTTACCCTATTATGGAGTTGCACGTACTAGCAATAATCACAGTAAGACCTTCATGTTAGGATTCCCTGATTACCAAACTTCCCCCCCAGAGCAGGACACATGCTGGCATGATTCTCACTTTGAAAGTTATTAAAGAAAACAATGTTCCCATCACAATGGTTTTCTTTGGATTTGGCTCCGTAACTTTTGAAAATACATCTAATCTAATAGGAGTTTAGAGATTCAGCAGAGCCCAGGCAAGAATCTTATATTAGCTGTGAGTGGTGCTTGTCTTTTTTTTTTTTTTTTTCTCGCATGCTGAAAAAAATCAACTTCCTGGGTCATTGGATCCAGAATGGTTATGTTGGCTCTGAGCAAACTGGAACATCTCCTGGATCTAAAGGAGACGTTTTAGTCGTGTCCACATGTTTGGCATCTTCTTTACATGCCGATGGAATGCGGAGGATTGCTCACCCTTTCAAAAAGAACCCACATCTATTGGTGTTATTAAGTCTTGTGCGTTTCTTTCATAAAGAACAGGCTCGGAGCCATCAAGCTGATTGAAAAGAGAGCAGCTGACGCTATTCTGCTCTTCCTCAGCCCCTCGTGTAAACTCCTGTGACGGACGTCAGCGCTGGCTGTCATCCACGTCTCTTGCAGGAGTTTTATTTAGGCTGAGAGATCGTGGGTTTGTTTGTAAAGCCTCGCGCTGCATGGCACAGCGGAAGCGAGGCCTGACCCGAGGGGTCCATCTTGACCATGAGAACCAAAGCAAAGGCCTCTGGGATGTTTCGCCCGTGTCATCCCGCCTTGTTATGTTTCCCATGGACCTCCATGGTGAGCAGATGAAGAGGGCAGCTGCGGGATTTATAAATAAAGCCCGCGTGATGACTTCCTGACTTCCGCCCGCCTCCAACCTTAGCCTGCCCCAATGCTTCGGATGTTTTAATTATTTTGGACTGATTATTATCAGCAAGAATAACTTCATCACCATTTGACTCCCACGGCTCAATGAGCTACAGTCTTTTTCCGTCAATCTGTGTTGCAACCAGAGCAGAGCGGCTGAGAATCAATCACTGCCGGAATTGTTTTTTCAGATTCCTTTGACAGGGGAGTTTGTGTCCTTCAATTTCATGGCCTGAGAAGGATTTTTATTTGACTTTTGCCCCCTCCCCGGCATCAGCTCCTGAGTGTTGCGTGCGTCTTGCCGAAGCGCACAGCTGGGATTCATACACACCATGTTGATTCCATCATTTGAGCCCCGCTTTTTGCTGCTCTGGAACTTTTTGAGTTATTTTCATTTTCTCCATCCAAGACTTTCTCTTGGATGGAAACCTTCTCTTTGGGGCCTCTTGTTGCTTCTCGTCCCATGATGTCATTCCCCTCCGAGTGCCCAGTCACAAATCCACACACGTCTGCAAGTCAGAGGATGCATGCAACGATCAAGTGAAAAGAGGCTGACATCGTCTGAAGAAATAAGAATAACGGTACTGCAAAAATAAAATTTAACCCGTCGCTGTCGCCACTTTGACCGTGAACATTCGCGAGTTTGGCGAGAAGCAACATCTGTTTAGGCTGTACAGCCTTCATATGAAGACGAGAAACACCATTTCAACAAATATGCGGCTCTGCTCCGACAATCTGATCGAATCAGTGTTGCGCAACGTTTCCCCCTCTTTGTTATTACTGCGCTCACCCTGCTCAGCGAGCGTAAGCCTTCAAATTACACAGTGGGCCAGAGATCCAATCCTGAAGATGGCTCTAATTAGAGCGTGTTGCCATCGACACGCTGGAATCACCGAGGTGAGGAGTCAGAAGAGAAACACGCCGGCCGTCGCCTCGCCGTTGTGATGGCTGAATCATTAACGGGAGGTTTTGTTGTGTGTGTGGACCCAGTCGGGCCTGGCCACCCTGGAAGCGTCAGCAGATCTGCTCAGGATCATCTCATGAGCCAAAGTTGTGGAGACGCTCTTGGCAGCTGGTGCTTAGAGAGTCTCACGTGCTGTAAGCAGACTGTGGGTGGCAGCCATCGTTTATCCCAAGCAGTTTGACAGCTCGGCCGTCCTGGTGGAGACGAGACCAGCGCTACAGGACCGGTATTAGTATTACAGGACCAACCATCGCCAATCATCAGGTGACTCAAACATGAACCGAAGAGTCGATAGCAGGGGGGTGAAGTCATCCAATCAGACGACTCACACTGTGTCGAACTCGGATTTGGAGATGTGATAATCTCATTTATTCATCTTTATTAATCTGATGAATACATATAGTTCATGAAGATACTTTGATGGTGTCATAGTTTCAGATCAAAGGTGCTGGTTGACCGCAAGCAAACTTCAAACAAACACCAGCGCAGAAATGGACATGTTTGTGTAGACGAACACTTGAAACTTAGTCATAAATGAATGTAGTAGAAGCAGTCGACTTTATGTTTAAAGTGCAGGTTCACTCATAAGGAGGTGGCCGGCCCAAAACACGTCGCTGAAGCTGATTGGTGTTTTGTGATTTTACATCGCAGCTGGTGCACGAGAAGAGAGGAGATGCGAGTCCACAAAGACAGGATTGACGTGAACACTGTTTACACTCTGCGTTCTTGCCATTAGAGGAGACTAAATCTCAACCACTGAGCCTATAAGCGTTGACATCTGCACCAGAAGCTTGCCAGAAGGATGTACGCCTCAGTTATTTTTAAGCCATACATTTGTACTAACAAATGCATTATTCAGTTACATACATGATAAAGTTTTATCACAAAAATAGTCATTATTATTATCATAATATCAATTGAAAACTAAGATTAAGAGGTTCCAACAGAACACTACATAATACATTTCCAACTCACCACATAGAAACAACTTTCTGTAAGTCAGAAACCAATTTGTCATATAAACTGAGAAGAGAAGAGAAGAGAAGAGAAGAGACTAACTGCAGCAGCAAAATGACCTTAGCATGTCTGAACGCTTTCTCTTGGAAGAGTTGTCTCCGGTCAGCTGACTGTTCTAACCAATGGTGCACGCTCAACTTGCAGGCCAACAACATCCTGAGGAGTGTGTGCTGTTTGAGGAGAGTTTGATTCATGAGACGGAGCCTCTGCTTCCTCCTCTCGCCCCCTGATTCTCCGAAAAAGCCTGCGTGATGTATCGTGGCTCTAATCCAGCTGCAAACCTCTGGGAAGCAACGTGAACTCAAACGGGGTAATCTGCCGTCGCAAACCGCAGATAACACAAATCACTGATTTATTATTTTTCTGGATCACTTAGAAAACAATATTTTGCAAGGATTTATCTTATCCTTTACAATAAAAAAAGGAGCCAATCCCATGCCTCAGCCATGAGTGACGGTGACATTCCTCCAAGTCGGGATGGAGCATCAGTCTCTCCTGTGTGACCCTCCCCTCTGACCTTTTGGACAAGATTGGTGAGGTTCTCGGCAGCGGGAAGCATGAGAACCAGCCACCAAGGGGGAAACCAGGGGGGACCAGGAGGCCTTTATCTCCCACATGTCTCCTCTTATTTTTATTACACGCTGATGAACGCTTAAATATCGGCACTGTGGCAAAGGTGGTGCCATCATTAGCTTATCTCAGACGTACGTCACTTCTCTGCTTTTAAAAAAAAAAAAAAAAAAAATCTACTCTAAATGATTGGCCATCCATTAACCAGAGCGTGCGGGTGACTTGGCACCACCTGTGAGGCCTCTCACCGCATGCGTGGTTCAATGAGGCAGGGAAAGTGAGCCAGCCGCTGTACGCTTGACGGAGCTGAGGGGAGAGTAAACTTCTGCTCCGTTTGCCACCAGCTGCTTCTGCTCTTCCAGGATTTACCTCGTCATTTCCATCAGCAAATAGCTGCGTCGCCCCTTTGAAAGCCTCAGGTTTCATGCTTTTTTTTCGACGAGAGTGAGCTTACCTCTTTTTATTTTATCTTAAAGATCCAGTGCGTAAAATGTTTAAGGAAGCTGCTATTTAAGGAAACATGGCGGCGCAAGATGGCAGCTAACTAGTAGCAAGACCCTTATTGCTCTCTATATATTCAACCCTTAGAATGTGAACCATTCTAAGGGTTGGAAAACCCAACGACTTTTAATGTACCGTGATTGCACACTCTTATTGATGTATTTATGGGTAGTATGTTAAGCTTTTAACAATATAAAAATCATAAATCAAGCTAAGTTTTACAAACTGAACCTTTAGAAAAACAGATTTTAAATGCTAAACCATGATGTCGTAAAACTCCGCCAGAGCGTTTGGATGAACCTACATTCATTAGCGTCACCGCAACAGAGGCCTGTCTCTTACTGTGTAATGGAAGGCAGATGACTGCGGCGCACGCTTCATTAAGAGGCTGGGATATTTATAACCGCCACATATCGACGGTCACATGCCAAACTGCAAGAGTCAAAAATAAAAGGGACTGCTCACCACTTTAAATTATGGGATTTCTTTTATTTTCCAATAGGTTAGACAAAGCATGTAAAAAAAAAAAACAAAAAATAAAGTGACTCTGGGGTGGTTTGTTCAGTCTCTGACAGTGACGAGTCAGACGTAGCCGATGATGTCTTTGCATATTATGGGCTGTCGGCTGCCGGATTTCATGAGAGCAGCAAAGTGATAGAAGTCCGTGTCCAGCTCGTTGATGCACGAGTGCGACTTGTGGAAGAAGGGGACTTTCCCCGCCGTGGCAAGGACCGGACAGGACATCCGCTTGGGGTCGCCCGCCGCCCTTCCGACCGCCGGGTCCAACGGCCGCATCCTCACTCTGTCCTCCACGCTGCGAGAGAAGCCCGCCAGCTTCCTCCTCACGTTGACCAAGAAGCCCCGACCCGGCCGCCTGGAGTTCTTAGTCTTGAGCTCGGCGGGATCGGGGCTGTCTGGCAGGTCCATCCAGTTCTGTATGAGGTCGGCGAAGCTGTTGTCACCCAGGACCAGTGGCTGGCGGTTCCGGCCTCTGGTCAGCAGGGAGTTGGTCCAGTCCTCCGGGTCGCTGAGCCCCAGCGGCGACGTCCACCTCTCCAGGCAGGCGTCGGAGGTGGACTTGGGTCGGACCAGTCCGCCGGGGGTTTTGTTCGTGCGGAGGCAGGCCGACGACGACACCCGCACGTTCCTGCTCCTCCTCAGGACGACCCCCTCGTCCTGCCACGACGCCTCGGAGTAGCCCGAGTCCAAATCCAGGCTCTTGTGGGAGCCGGGCGGACCCCCGACCCCCAGCCGGCTGCTGGAGTCGGAATCCTCCTCGTCCTCCTCGTCCAGGGGGCTGGCCAGGCAGCACGCCGAGTCGTAGGTGCTGCTGCTGCTGGCCGCGCTGGCGTCGGACATCCGCTGCCGGAGCCGCTGTTCCCTCTGCAGGGCCTTCTGCTGGCAGGCCCGCGCCACCCCGGCGTGGCGGACCAGGGCCGGCAGCTGCGAGTCGATGGGGGCGAGGGGCCGTCTGGCCGCGGGACAGACCCTCCGCAGGTGCTTCAGGTCCTGCAGCGACCTCATCATGTAGCGCATCTGCTCCTGCAGGCAGTCGCCCGAGTCACGCAGGCAGAGCTGAGGGCAGATAAGAGAAGGATGTTGTCCGTTAGTTCGGGGAACCGGGACGTGTACAAGAACCTAAATGACAATCACAGGGATTTTTCACCAATCAGCTACTGCAGGACCGTCGATGGAAACAAGAATCGAGCGATGCCCCGCTAAGCTAAGCTAATGCTCCGTGGGCACGCTCAGGCTTGCATGGCATTCGTTTGCAGCGCAAGTGAACAACACCTTTTTTTTTAACCCCCTATTGTGACCAAAGAACTGTTGTGCTGTTGTGACTTCAATAGGCAGATTTGGACACAAAGCGAAATCTGCGTGTTAATTTGCAGGACCACGCCAACAGCACAGGGGAACGCCCTGGTTGCACTGACTCAGGTGTGATTCAGCTGAAAGGCCAGACGGTGTTTTCATAAAAGAGAGCAGGAGTCAACTGTTTACCTGCACTGAGACGACTGCAGGGGCAAAAAAAAAAAAAAGCAGAACTGTCTGCTGAACATATCAAACGTCTGCGCTGGTGGATCTGGAATAAACTTGGAGGTCCAGTAACGCCCCTACACTCTGCTCCTGCTGCCCCAGACACACCTCACTGATTGGTCAGAGTCAACCAGTGAGCAGCAGCGGTTCAAACTTAAACAGGGTGAGGTCATGTGACACCTGTGTGAGAAGCCGAGCAGAGACAGGTTCTGTTTTTTTGTGTGTTTTTTTTTTAATGGAAGCCGGTAACAACCCTTCCATAAAATGTACACACATCTGTAGAAACTCCAGGATTCAGGAAAACGATGTTGTCTGAATCCCAAAGTGCAACAGCTGAGAGGGGTCACAGTTGAGGCACAGAAACAAAGGGGTTGAGGGAGAGACGCAGGATAAAGATCCTGCAGAAAACACATCCTCCCTCCTCTGATGCCCACATCTGTATCGCGGTCTCCTTCTCACCATCTGGAGCAGATCAATCAGATGTCCATTCTCTGTGACGCTGCTGCCAAATGATCAGCAAGCTACTGTCAGTTTTACTGCTAAAAATATTCCCATATGCTGATCAGAGTTGGGGGGTCCAGCTGAACTTCTCCACATCAGTGTGTTTCAGCTTGATCAGCCTACACCAGGGAGACATCTGGGGACGCACTCCCAGATGTTTCCTCCGTATATTTAAGCGGTGGCCCTGATTCCATGTAGTAATAAAAAAAATAAAATAAAGAAAAGCCACATAAAGGATCCCTCAAGGGATCTAAAGCATAACAAGGACCCGATTCCACTCTGTTAAGTAGAAAGAATCAGCAGCTGGTTTCCAATAAAAACCCTGCAAAAACCTCTTAAATCATTTACAACCCCTGGATCCCATTTTGAAATACCAATTCCGAATTCTCGTAATTATCTTCATTTAACAACCGAGCAAAAGCTATGAAAGAAAATAAACTACTCACCATTTCTTTTCCTCTCATCTGGAAAAAATCAGACTCTGTGGGGAAAGCAAACGAATCAGCCGATTAAAACGAATCCGCTTTAAGAATAATACACAAGCGACATCAAAAACTATTACGACAATGAAAAGACACCGTTACTACTCACGCCTGTGTCTCTCCGTCCGCGGCGTCTCATGCAGATGTGAGAGCTGTGGCGCGATGTTACGGTCGTGATTCGCAGCTCGTCCCCTCCGAGACAGATGTGCTGAATGAGCCGCCGGCTTCCTGCTCGCCTGCTTTAACAGCGCCCGGCTCGGCAGCCGCTCACAGCGCCCTCTGTCTGAACGGACCAATCAGGGCGCAGGAGGCTCCCCCAGGCCCTCGTGGACGAGCCCGCCCCCTTTGTGCAGCAAAACACAGCTGCAGGAGGCGAAAGAAAGAAAGAAAGAAAGAAAGAAAGAGGGGGAAATGACAGAGAGAGAGAGAGAGAGAGAGAGAGAGAGAGAGAGAGAGAGAGAGTTATGCATGAGATGGTTGGAAGAGACTCATATTATTGTTTAAACTGCGCAGTGCAATTACAAGAGATTGTGGGGGCTGCGCTACTTGTTAAGTAGATAAACACAGTATTTAATGGCATTAAATAATGGAATATTGATACTGTTACCACTGTTTTCCTTGATTGAATACTTTTTTTTTTCTCCGATAAGCCATGTTCACGATATTGCTGCCAGGAAACCATTAGCACACCTTCTGAATGTTATCATATTGGTATGGTTGTGCTTTGTGTGAACTGGGAGATGAAGCTGAATCGCCCACGTGGGATAAATAAAGTTTAATGAATCTGAATCTGTTCTTATCTTTCTGTTTTTCTGGTTTTTGTGTGTGGAAGTTGTCCTCCACATTAAACTCTGATGATGAAGATCAATAAAACAACCAACTCAATACCATATACATATTCCCCTTAACAGCTGTAATGTGTTTTTTATGCCGTATACACAGGCCTTCGATGTCCAAACTAATGACGCGGCGTGAAAATGGATGCAGGACTTGCAGGATTGACTTATAGCAGGATGATGCTCCACGTCACAAAGCTCAAATTACCTCAACCTGTTTCTCATACAAGATGCTTCTGTACTCTAGTGGCCTCAAAACCCATCAGAACTAAATCCAATTGAAAACTCCCGGATGTAGTGGAGTGGCAGACTGGCATTATAGACTAAATGAGCAGAAATGTGATGATATTGCATCACTATGGACCAAAGTCTCTTAGGAAATTTTCATGCAGCGTGTTAAATCAATGTGATATGCCAAGACACATTCTAAAAGTAAAGGCTTTACGTGAAAATGCATTCGAGATTTTTTTCTGAGAAAAGAAAATCTGTGGCTGCTTGTAGCTGTTTAGAGATGCATATGACTGCTTTGTGAATCCCTCAGTCAGAGTGTAAACACCCCAGATGTCTCCGCATTCATCTGCAAAGCCAAAGGGGGCTCTGAGCCATCGTGTCTGAGCCCCTCGTTCGCACCACTGACTGAATGGACGATGATGCAAATCAGATGGGCTCAGAGCAACGCCTCTGTTCATATGAATGGAATGGTAAACAGTCAGTCAATGGCCACTTATTGGAGTGCAGATTTGTGTGTCCACCCCAGGCCCAGCCTTTGCATATAGAAGATCTGGCATGTCTTAACCTGCAGACCCACCCTCACAAACACAAACAGCAATTATGCAGCAATACAAGCTGCTAAAAGATGACGACTTTGACCACATGTCAGGTCTCCCAACCTCAAGGTAGTGCTTACTTGACATGTCCTGGGAAGATTTTAAATGCTGAGAAAAATGTTTTTGCACACGATTGGTATGCTACTACTGTACTATGATTACTATGACTATACTATATACAGCATTGAAGCCTGTACCATCAACTAATAAGTCTGGCAAAGGATGTGGGAGATTTACTCTATCTCACCTCTTTTTGAGTATATACACTACACCTTTTCACAATATTCTTTCAAGGAAATGAAATTATTTATCATTATGTGCATTTTGTATAATATTGCATGTTCAAAAACAATCAAAGAAACAAACCACAGATGTCAAAATCTGGTCAATATTTTGACTAAAATCTTAAAACGATACGGAGCAATTTAACAGCTGAACCAAACAATAACTGGTATGAAGAGAAGGTAGTCCTCCGTGAATCCATTATTAACCCTGCAGAGAATTGGGTGAAATTTGCAATTGTAAGTTAGGCACACAAAAAAAAGGGGGAAGAGGAAATAAATATGAGGTATCAAGAGATCAGAGTACTTGTAAAAAATACAAGTAAAAAATTACATGGAGAAATATGAAGCAAGAAAATAAACACAACGCTCTACTCCATTAAAGCATGGTACCTTCAGAAGCCCTCCACATTAAAATCTACCAGTCCAGACACTCCACACCTTCAGTCACAGGGCTGCTAATTGTAATGTCATTATTTCTATTTCCAACACAGGCTCAGCTTTGTTGGGAGCTCTTCCAAGCCTAATGGAGACACTTAACGTACATGTTGCTACTTGAACATGTCATTCCCATTAGGGTCCATAATGAAAAAATTACTCTTCCCCACATACTTGATTTGATAATGGTGTTGCTGTTCACTTCACTTGTTCTGAGCTCCTGTTATAACATCATTGTGTAATGCTGCTTGAAGCTACCGCTACCGTTAGCAAGATCCAACAGCAGCTACACACTGAGAAGTAGATTTTTATTTTTATTTTTTTACTCGCAGATGGTTTAGCTGCCTCTTATGTTTCTTCCCCATTGTGACCAATTATGTATAAATGGATGTAACGTTACACATTACTCATGCAGAAAAAATAAATAGTTCAGGCAATATTTTAAGTCTGGATCAGCTTCTGAGGGGCAGTGTGCAGCTTTCTCTCCTTAAAAAGTGGCCTAACAAGAAAAGGCTCATCGTCAAAACAGTGACTGTAAAAGGATAAAGCAGACGTTTGTTGCCCCCTTGTGGGGAGTTTGGAAATCAAGATCTGCTTTTCTTTTTTTTTTTTACAAATACAGTATCTGTATATTTCCATGCCTTTATTTTTGCAGGTTCCTGAAAGTAGTAGTCTTCTTTCTTCATGCTACTGCCAAGTGTCCTACAACTTCTGTGTATGTTTTGTTTTTTTCAAATAGCGTCACAAAGCAAAAGTTATTTAAAAGAAAATATATATAAAAATAAAAACAATATTTCATTTGATTTTTTTTGTATCTATCAGCAAATGTACTGTATTTATTCATTTATTTATGTATTCATTCATGTATTAAATGTAATTTGACCTGCTGTTTGTATCAAACAGACAATCAGAATTATCTGACATAGTTCTTCTGTAGCCTACATTTTCAATTCGAGTCCGTTTACGCCTATTAAATGTTGCTGTTGGAAGTGAAGGCTGATACTACAATTTTGTCCGTTGCTGAAAAAGTCAACTTGCTGGATGTATGACTGAAGAAGAAAATCACCAGGGTGAATAATACCCAGTGTACTGGACAACCCTGATTGCAGGACGGGATACACAATATCTAATAAGCACAACCTGGAATTTAGTGCGACGTGATGCCGTACAATCATGTTTTTCATGTCGCCTACAACGACCTCTACATTAGAGGCGCTTGCAACTCCTTCAAGTCTCCACTAGATAGCGCCATTGGCAATCTTTGTAGGGTGTTGACGGTTTAGAAATGGCCAGTGTTCGACAAAGTAACAGTGTGGGGCCCATTTGTACCAAGTGAGCACAGCCTCCCATCACCGCTGCTGCCTGGATCCATCCCTGTGCAACCACTGTGTACCATCCACTGTTGACTATTATAGCAGGATTTAACACGTCATGCATAAAGAGTTCAAATCATCTCGTCTCGATCCCAAGGATGAACCTTCAGGATGAGGTGGAACTGAAATGCCCTTTTGTCCCATGGCTGAAGTGTAGATTGGCATCATGGATGTGCAACCAACAAGTCTGCAAGCTGTGTTGCTGTCAAGTCACTGTGGGCCAACATCTGTGAAGGACATTTCCAACACCATCACCGTTTTATCAGGGAATTTGTGTTTGTAACATTTAACACATTTCTCCTCCCTGTATTGGTGTTCTTTAATTTGCAACAGCCCTGTTATAGTATAGTTTTTATTATTACTTTAAAATAGCAGTGTTATTTGAAATACAGTGAAGAAACTTGATCAGTATCTGTGTCAGTGTCAGGTTGACTTTGCAAAGCAGAGTGCACAGATGTAAAACCAGATGGAATGAATGTGTTCAGTTTGGGTCAGATTCGGGATCAAAGAGCTTCAAGGTCATTTATCGCTATTCTCCAGAATTTACTACACATGGAATATAAAACTGTTTCTTAACCCAGACAACTTGTGTGCTGGATTTAAAATCCCTGCAGTTTTTGTTTGCAATTTAACCCCTCTCCACGACCGAAGAGCGAAAGAATCTGTTTTCATGTCGACACACACAAACGCTCCGAAAATAAACACAACTGCAACACCGCAGTAACACAATAGACAGCACACTTTATGCACGATGGTCAGGTGATCTCTACTTTTATTTAAATTAAACCATATATAGGATGACTTTTCAAAGCATTTTATTTACCAAAAACACTAACCTTTATTTTTCTGAATTAGATTTTTGTCTCTCATTAATAATCATGATATACTCATCGGTGCCAAGCAAAAAAACAAAAAACAAAAACAGAAAATAAAATGGAAAAAAAATATTGCTGCACAGTAGGTCAAACAGTACAGAAAGCATATCTAGGAAATGTTTGTAAACAGAAGGCACAAACATACTGCAACAGACATGAAAATGGCACTATAAAAACTGAGAGAATTGTTAGATACAGACACTTTAAATATCAGTTAAAATCTCATCACAACGTCCTCCTGTGTGTGTATGTTTATTTTTTTTTTTTTTTGGTCTTTTTGGCATTTTGTTTTTTTACTTTTATTTTGTAGGAATGTTACATACTGTGTGCAGATTACAGAGCTAATAATGGACAACTGAGTCATGCAGAAGAATATATGGTTTGACTATGATTGCTGAAGTTATGTAAACTTTAGTTAAAAAAAAAGCACTTTCCTCTTAGCCATCGTGTTTGTCCATGTCTGTGCTTCATTTCTTAAAAAATAAGCGTCGTGTGATTAAAAGTTTTAATAAATTTGCACAATAATTTGCACATCAGAATTTCTAAAAGTAAAATGAATGCATTTATATAAAAGATTTTCCTTTGCCTCCTTTAGTAATTGAAAGTGAAGAAAAGAGAGAAAACAAAACAAAAAAACAAACAAAACAAAACAAAAATCAGCATACAATAACAAATTCAAACTTTTTGTGGTCATAGCCCAGAGAGTTAACAATACATGTGACTGGATCAGCAACCGTTGAAAGTCAACAAGGCTTGTCGGGTCTTTTTTTTTTTTCTTTTTCTTTTGAGTCTCTTCGGTGTCTTTATAAAAAGCGGATTGAAGCAGAAGTCGTGGTTGGCCAGTGCAGTCATTCATGATGTGTGTTTGTCCCCCTTTTCTTTATGATCTCCAGAACTGTTCAAGTAATCTAATAAAAAGAAACACACAAACAGAGAAGCACGAATCAGCCACTTGTTCAATCCGTTAGGCATCGTTCCAACACTTATCCTACTGGTGTGAGTGAGTGAGTGAGCTCACCTTGACCCCTCCCCGGACGTCTTCAGAAGAGGCCACAGTCCTTCAGGTTGTTCTTGATGATGACGTCGGTGACGGCGTCAAACACAAACTGCACGTTCTTGGTGTCGGTGGCACAGGTGAAGTGGGTGTAGATCTCCTTGGTGTCCTTCTTCTTGTTCAAATCCTCAAATTTAGTCTGGATGTAGGCCTGGGCCTCCTCGTATTTGTTGGGCCCTGGAGCACGGAGAAAGTTTGGGTCTGTGAGTGAACTGCCAGAGGGTCACACAGTCCCTGATCCACTTCATTTGTTGACTTTTTCACCTCTCAGCATGACATTAAAAAGCGCCTGATTATGAAAAACTGACTTTTTTAGTTCTTTAAAGGACCACTGTGTAAAATTTGGCTTGATTTATGATTTTTATATTAAAAGCTTAATATACTGCCCATAAAAACTTTAATAAAAGTGTATAATCCCAGACCAATAAAAAGTCATTTGGTTCTCATACCCTCCGGTTCTCATGTAAATGAGAATATACATAGACAAGGGTTTTGCTCCCAGTTAGCCATCATCTCGTGCTGCCATAGTTCTAAGGAAGCCCAGTGTGGACAATCCAGGTCACCTGACAGTGCATTTTGTAATTAAGGTGAATGCTCTTCAAATAAACCAACGAAGAAGAAGCTGGACGAGGTATCTACTAGGTTTGGGCACGCAGGCCACTGTAGTTCACTGGCAAGCTCAGGAGAGGGAGGGAGAGTGTAAGCTGCTGTGATCTAAAATCTAACCACTTGATGTCGCTGTTTCTTTTCAAGACAGCAAAAACATGAACTACCTTCATTATAGGGTCTTAAAAGCCTTTTTTTTTGCCACAAGCTTTAGATACTGCTAATTTTGTCAGCTTGAAATGAAAAAAAGGTTGTGTGTTACTTATGTACTAACAAGCGTTTACAAGAGAAAAGGCGAGTGTGTGTCCGTGCTGTGCTTCACTCAGTACCGGTGTATTCTGGGAAGCAGATGGTCAGAGGGCTGTGGGCGATCTTCTCCTCAAACAGGTCCTTCTTGTTGAGGAAGAGGATGATGGACGTCTCGGTGAACCACTTGTTGTTGCAGATGGAGTCGAACAGCTTCATGCTCTCGTGCATGCGGTTCTAGGGGTCGGGCGGAGACAAATGAGAGAGCGGTGAGAACAAGAGTAATTGTAACCCCTGGTTCCCCAGCAGCAGAGTGAGCGAGAGTCTGGCCCTCACCATCTCCTCATCCTCGGCCAGCACCAGGTCGTAGGCGCTCATGGCCACGCAGAAGATGATGGCGGTGACTCCCTCGAAGCAGTGGATCCACTTCTTCCTCTCCGACCGCTGGCCTCCCACGTCAAACATCCTGCAGACAGACAGACAGACAGACAGACAGATGGCGGCGGCGTTAGCTCGCTGAGTTGCAGACAAACAGCGATTGACGCGCTGCTCCAGGGCTTCTTCTGAACCTCTAAGTGCCCCTTTTCCTCCTGCATGGCTCGACTGACTGCAGCGCTCGTCATTTTCAAAGTGCAATTTGAAAAAAGGCCTTATAACAATATTTCATCTTTGCACATCTCATGCTGTGCTCCTGCGGGAGCAACACACGTGGAAGCGGAACCCCTCCGCTGATCTCAAACAAACAGCATATTAGAACAATTGTTATTTTATTTCTCTCTTTTTTAAGCCTCCCCACTAAACTGCAGCTTCCTTCTCACAGCGAGCTGATAGAATAGGAACCTTAAAGGTGCACACAGCTGCTGCAGCCTCTCTTCTATATTTGCTTTGTTTTTATACCTGTCGTCACACTTAACGTGTTTTTCCATAAATCCTTTTCATTGAAAAGAAATTTGCATTAAAACATTTCTGAGCATTCTAAAGGCCCGATAACAATATTTCACATTTGCACTTTTCCTGTTGTGCTCCTGTAAGTGCAACCGGCATGGAAACATGAGGAAACAAAGAGCATATTAGTACTATTGTTATTTTATTTCTCTCTTCTTAAAGCCTCTCACTAAACTGTAGCTTCCTTCTAACAGCGGCGCTTTCCACTCGACTGCATGGCGGAGGGCAGAACCCAGGAAGCCACGACAGGTCGGTGCCTTTTGTGTCAGGCACTCAGAAAAAACATCCCTAAACCACAATATTTCACTACAGGTGCAATAAACTACAGAATTGTATCTTTTATCTTATTTAGTCATGTAAATAATTTGTATATTTATTTTATTTCCTTTCATTCATATTTTTCTTCTCTTCTCTTTGCACTGTACATGCTGCGGTAATTATGCCAATTTCCCCAATATCCCAACTCTTATTTTCTATCACAAGGAGGTCATTGTTGAAGTCAATCTTCCATCAGAGGCGACGAATGTGCCGTATTAACACAATGACCGCAGCCACGGCCAGCTGACTGAGACGACCTAGTTCTCAGCACACGCAGGCCTCACCTGCCACAAAGTGCAGTCAACAGAACGGAAATAAAACTGGCCCCGTCCCGCCCCTCCGAGCGTCAAGTCACGATGGTTACTGACAGGGTGAGGAAGCGGCGCGGCACCCCCCCACCCCATGGGAGGTGGTGGGGTGGAGTAATCTGAGTCTCTCGTCAATAACGTTGAAGCCCCTAAACCCCCTCAAGTTAATTAATGAGCGGACCAGTCAGCATCGGCGCCAGCCCCAGCTGTTTACAAGCGTCCGCGATGCAGTCAACACTAACACGCAGAACAAGTGGAGAAGAAGAAGACAAAGGAGAAGACAAAGACGAAGACAGATAAGACGACGAAGAAGAAGACAGAGAAGAAGAAGACCTTTATTGATCCCATGGTGGGGAAATTTGCACAATTACAGCAGCAAAAAGAAGATGAAGACGACGAAGAAGAAAAAGAAGAGCAAGAAGAAGAGCAAGAAGACAAAGAAGAGGAAGAAGACAAAGAAAGAAGAAGAAGAGGAAGAGGAAGAGGAAGAAGATTAAGGAGAAGAAGAAAAAGAAGAGATATGATACCATTGATGGCAGGCGGATGAATGAAAAGAGGGCAGACTAAAGCCAGTTACTTCTTTTTTTTCCGGCAGACATCCCCCACCCTCCGTGACTCATCCTCCCTCGTCAGCTGTGTCGCTGAGGCACTTTCTGCACAGTTTTCATGGTCGCAGCAGCAGCAGCAGCAGCAACAGCAGCAGCAGCTTTCTGCTAAGTCAGCAGAGCTCGTTATAACAGTGACACACTTAACGCTGTTTGCCTGGCCAGTGCACCAGCCGCATCTGCTCTGCCGCTGCCGCTCACACAGTAACACTGCGGCAGGGCTGCGGGCGACTTTATTAGCATCATCCAGAGAGAAGCAGTAACTTTTGGAAGGAGGGGATTCTTAAGACGGAGGCAAACACAGTTGATGCCCCGCGCACGTACAGACGTACGCCGCTAGGGAGTTGGACTCGTGTTTACGACAGCCGGCTTGCAGACGACTGAGCAGCGACAAACGTCTTGGCTGTTCTGTGCAGGCGAGTGTTTGCGGTTTGAATTCTGCAGATTTTATGTTCACAATAAAACTATTCAGGCAGAGCTCATAAACACAGCAGAGCTGACACTATGAATTGAAGACCATTTCATTGTAGAACGTTTTACTAGATGTAAAAATGAAAAAGACATTGTAAACTATGAAATGTATACATATATATGTATATATATTTTCTTTATTAAATGACTTTAATGCTCAACATGATAACCGCACGATGGAAGCAAATATTTCTTTTCCATTTGTGAAGTTTAGTGACTTGACTTGTCCTGTCAAACTTACTTTACGTCCACTCATAAATTCATGAGTCATAAATCCATTTCCGATTTACTGCCCCGAGTCACTGTATTGTCATTGACGGTGCTCGATGAACAACAGATTGATGTTCAGCGATATAAAGCGGCGCCCTGAGGAGGCTGGAGATGGTACCTGGTCTCCAAGCCTCCTCTTGTAAACACGATTGTGAGCCGTCGCGTAAAAGCTTCAAAGAACTGGAAGTCAAGTGCGCCTAATCATGTCATTGCTACCTGGATTACATTAGCTGAGGGCCCTCGATCGGCCCGAGGGGCCCCGTCGAGTGAGCCGCTGGAGACGCAGCACTAAGCGAGTGTGCGCTGGACGGACGACTCTTACTTGAAGTGCAGGTCCTTGAAGGTGAAATGCGTCTCCACGATGCCGGTGGTCTTCACTCGGGTCCGCAGCACGTCTTGCTGCGTGGGGATGTAGTCCGGCTTGGCTATCCTCTCCAGGTCGTTCAGGTAGCTGGCAGGAGAACACACACACACACACACACACACGTTGAGGCGAGTGCACGGATGAGGCTGGAGCTCGACAGCACTCCGGGGAAATTTGAACGTTCAAAAAATACCTTGCTGCAGTGGCTTTAAAACTCTTTAAAGGTCCACTGTGTAAAATTTGGCTTGATTTATGATTTTTATATTGGGAAAAGCTTAATGTACTGCCCATCAATATATATTAATAAAAATGTATAATCACAGGACAATAAAAGTAATTTGGTTTTCCTCCCCTTAGAACAGTTCTCATGTATATTTTATGCATGTGTATATTTCTAAGGAAGCCTGTTTGGACAATCCAGCCCGCCTGACATCGTGTTTCACATATAGGACGACCGCACTCGTCTTCACATAGACCAACCAAGAAGAAGGTGGACAAGGTATCCAGGTGTGGGTGTGCAGGCCACCGTAGTTCACTGGCAAGCTCACACGCAGCGATGATGATGTACGATAGAACAGGGGTATTAAAGGTGCACACAGCTACCTAACATTACTCTAACCCAGGCATGGACAAACTGCGGCCCATTAAGATTTTTAATCCGGCCCACCAAGCTTGAGGAAATGATATTAATAGTAAGTAAGTCATAAAATAGCTGTATTTCATCAATTCTTTCAGTGTTTTAAGAGTCGTTTCAATAAAGAGCTAAATACAGTGGGGATTCAAAGACCCATATTTTGTTGTAACTTTGCTTTTGTTCATTTTCAATTGACATTAAAGCATGTTTTCTACATAACCCATGATATATTATTGTCCTCCTATGAGGTGGGTCACCAAAACACTCCATCCATCTGCTCCTGCCCCATTGTGGCCCACCAGTCAAAAGTGTGCCCACCCCTGGTCTAACCCATAGTTAATAAGCCTCTATTTTATATTTGCTTTGTTTTTTTCATTCTTTGTTACTCTTACTGTGTTTCCATAAATTCTGAATGAAGAAGTAAACACCGTAATTCCAAACACAATAAAGTTGGAGCAAGAGTTGTTTTTGGAATCAAAGCTTTATGTCTCAGCGGCAAACATTCAGCTCACTCCTAGCGTATCTATAGTGAGTGGAAACAGTGGCTGTTAGCGTGAAGTGATCTGTCTGGATGGACTCGGAAGGCAGAGTGTCACGCGGCCTCATTCAAAAGAAAAATGGAACGGCCATTATCTGCAGCGTTTCCTGAAATCCTCCCCGTCCCATTCTCCTTCTGGTTGTGTTTACCTCCCGTCTCTTCTGGTGGAGGCATGGCACCGCCCCTGCGACCCATCAATCAACTTTTATTTATAAAGCGCCAAGCCACATCCACAGGTGTCTCGAAGCACAATCAAAAGAGAAAGCAGCAGCAGTGGGCAGGAAAAACTCCTCAGTGAGAAGAAACCTGGAGCAGACCCCTGACTCTGGAGGGCGGCCAACTGCTTTGAGCGGTCGGGGTGAAGAGGAAATCCAGAACAATGGACATATAGAGAGACAGAGTGGCAGAGAGGTCAGGGAGGGTTGGAGCTACACTTTATGTGGCTTTATTCATTCGCTTTAAAGCCTTTGGAAACCATGTTTTCAAAAGTTGACTTCATATTAGCTCGAGATCCTACTGGAAACACACTAAGTGACCTGACCCTGCATACACCTGTCTCGGACAATCATTGGTCAAATTCAGAGCGGAGTGATCATGCACATACAGACTGTCTGACTCCTTCAGTCTCGGACAGATTTCCACCCAGTGACCGACTCAGTCCGGTCTTTAAAGGTTCAGTGCGTAATATTTGGAGATCCTTCAGAAGAAACAGCGACATCAAGTGGTTACATTCTAGATTGCAGCGCTCTTTCGCTTATGTCTCCTTAGGGACTCGTACCCTCCCTCTCCCAAGCTTGCCAGTGAACTACAGTGGCCTGCGAGCACAAACCTGGATACCAAATAGGAAAACCAAATTACTTTTATTTTACTGTGAGTATACACTTCTTCCTTATGCACTTTTATGTATTTATGGGCAGTCTTTCAAACTTTAACCAATAAAAAAAAAAACAAAGGCATACCCTGGACATGTCCAGTCCAGTCAGCCCCTGATTCACCAGCAGATTTCTTTATTTTCCATTTGCCTTCTGGTCAGTGCGACTTTAATGAGGGCGCTGAGGCAGACATGAGGAGGTTGCACCGGCCAACACAAACACGGAACAACTTCGCTCCCTCTGGACTGTTAATCACTGGCCCTGACTGTAACACAATTATTAAGACTGGGACGACAGGGGTTACAGCACAATGGAGTCGTCAGGCTATTGTCAAAGGCCTCGGCGCAGTCACTTCCTCCAATGCGAGAGGAAACGCCGTGTTTAGAGTCAGCTGGCGGCTCGGGCCACTTCTCAACACTGACCGTCACCCTTCAAAGTCACCTCACTCCTTCAACTGTCTCTATAGCCAAGCATTTGATGAATGACACTGAACAAAAAAGGAGGTGATAAGGGCCAGGAAGCAAATTACTAAATGAGGAGGGCAGCTGCATTATCTTGGAAGCAGGTGGATTAAAAAGACAAAGTCAAAAAGACAAGAAAAAAAACTTCCTTCCTCCCTTCATTAGTCTCACCTACTGATCAAGTCTTACTGTATATAGCAATAGCAATAGCACGGATACATTTTGTTATAACTTCATGAGAGCATTTACATTTACTTTTCGAATCCAACAACTAAATGTCAACGTAGCCAGTTTCCCTCATCACTAAAAGTCCTTCTGTCTGTCCATCAATATGGGGTGAACTCCTAGGTGCCAATCTGGCCGCTTCGTGTTATTCCAATTGGTGTGTTTTTGTATGGGACAGCAGCTACTGTGGTTCCTTACTAGGCTGCAGAGTCATTGAGCTGGTACTCGCGGGCGCGGGCGAAGCAGCTCTGGATGCCGCCGTCAGCCCACAGCCGGTGGATGACGTTGGACAGGTCCTCCGGCAGGATCCCCTGCTCCTCCGCTCCCGCTGACAGCGCAAACAGCTGGCGGGCATCGTCCTGGGGAAAAATAAAAAAACGAAAACGTACAATTAGAATGATTAAACTTAGTTTAGTTTAGTTTGGACATATTAAAAAAAATTAATAAAAAAGAGATAAGAACATGTACATGTGGGTATATTCAAGAAACAAAGCAAAAGAAAAATCAGGATTATCAAAGATATAAGTAAATAATACAAATAAAGATTTCCATGTTTAAAAAGCAGCAGGAAGAAGTTCAAAAACGTTTCTAGTCCCACCCCATTTTTCTGTAATATTATCAATATATCATACTATAAGATAGATTATAATATATCTACATCTACTTTATGCCTTTGACCTCCAAGTTGAGCTTTGTTGAGGAATTTCTTTCCATATGACAGTTTTCTTCATCAGGGAAGTATTTTCAAGGACCAGCGATGGTAAAATACCGCATCACTGTTGCTACCTAATGAGGCTTGTAGGAGCTGACAGATTCGGTTGAGCCCTTGCACAAAAATGGGGAGTGTACGAGTAAAGTGCAGGATGAGGAGCTGAAAAATGAAAAAGCCTTTATTATGGCATGGCCACACAGATGCTAAACGGCTGGACCTACTCGTTTCACTTTTGTGCCTTCATCAGGGTAAAAGTCCAAACAGTCATGAACGCATCTTATATACACACAGAGACTTCAATTAGTAACCAATTAGAGATCATGGGGCACAACCTGTGCTTGAGTAACTGCAAACAAACACCCAACCATGTAGGCTGCATAACTCATCAAACCTGTAAAGGAAAGAATCATTCAATAAACAAGGTCTGATACAGTGCATGTAGAGAAAGAAAAAGAAAGAAAATAATAAAGGGTAGTCCATAAAAAAAGGAGAGTGCCAAGGGTTCACTGCAAGTGGGAGCAGTGCGTGAGGCAATGTGGCCACAATGACTCATTTTTAATCTGTGTAGCCATAATAAAGGCTTTTTAATGTTCTACGTACACAGTTGCCTGGGATTTTTCAGTTCCTCATCCTGCACTTTACTCGTACACTCCCCATTTTTGTGCGAGGACTCAACAGAATCAGTCAGCTTCTATGAATGCAGTCCAACCACAGAGCACCTGTTTTTTGATTATTTTTCTAAAGGACCTAATCAGTGCTCATTCTTCTTTCTATCTAATGAGGCTCGTCTTTGACATGTGGGATCCCTCTCAGGTGTTGTTTGTCATGTCATTAGTGTTGCCCTGGTCATTCAACTCGCTGACAAACTGTGACTGAAACCTTTCCGGAAACAGAACCAACAATTGAACCAAAGATTGAAAGACAAAAAAAAAGAAAGAAAAAAAGAAACACATTTGAAGCCACAAAGCAAAAATGAAACTGCGTACTATTGTGACACAAACCAGATAGATTAACCTAAGGCCTTGGCTGACAGTTTGAGCTCCTGGTAACTGCTGCTTTTTATAAACCATTATCTCAGCTTGTGGTAGCCAAGGAAATGCAGATAAGGTCGACTGCCACTAGAAAATGTTGCTACTACGTTAGTATTGTGGCCCTTGGTTTTAAAATTCTGACTTATTTTAGATGGATACTTTGTTTTTAGATATTTTCTTTCTTTTTTTGAACTGGACAGTTTTGCTGAGACGGCCGACAACGATCATCTCCTCCACAGCGTTTACATGACTTGAGACCTAACAGGAGCCGACGCAGGTATCCACATATAGGACAGACTGCTGATGTTGGTGTTTCATATTAAACATAACACTCCGAGTTGCAGCTGTCTTCACTGGAAGCCTGAGGAGGAAGTCCTCAAGTTTACCGTGACCTTATCTGGCCGAGTATTACACAAGTCTGTCCAGCCATTAGCAATGTCACGTGCACGCCGGCCACTGAAACCTTTAGCCATCACATAGTTCTGTAACCACCAAGCAAACCCACTGCTCACACAAAAGGGGAAGTGGTTACGACTCACGTTGCTGCAAATGCAGGTTTCAAACCACCAGTCGATGCTTCTCAAACAAGAACAAATGGGAATAAAATGGCTTAATGATTAGAGCTTCCAACATAAAACCGACTGGAAATGGCTCACGCATTGTGCCTGATGTCTGGAGGCTGATGGCGAGGCAATAATTAGCTTCTTGTTAACAGGGCTGTCCAGACATGTTCCAGGATATTTAAAGCGAGTGAATGTGAGACTTGCTCACGCAAACGCCGACAAGCGCAGCCATACCTGACATCGAGCGGGCGCAAAAAAAAAAAGTTAATTCACTGTAATGTGTGTCGCGCTTCATATAAACAGAGGTGCGACATCCCCTTTTCATTCCACTCCATTTTAGAACCACGCGGTGAAACGTCCTCCAGGTCGGATTCGCCAACTCACACTACCCGTTTCTAAGGCGGAAAGCGCGAGCAACACTTTCGGTAGGTAGCGCTGTATCGACGTGAAGTCTTCAAATGTTTAAAAAGCATTGAGACGGGGCCACGACTGAAACACCACAGTGGCAAAATCCACTGTGACAAAATTATCTCGGAGCAAATCAGTGATGGGTTTTTCTCTCTGAAATCTACTGCCAAGGTCATTGAACTCTCCCACCGTGGCTCCTCCTCCTTGCTTGTTCTCTTTAACCAGGCACACACACACACACACACACACACACACACACACACACACACACACACACACACACACACACACACACACACACCACCTAGAATATCACACACACACAAATGCTCAAGGACAGTTGACTGTCCACCTAGAATATCTGCTCACGGACAGTTGACTCTTACACTGGCACACAGTGTCCAATATTGTCACCTATTAAAATAATGGCCTAAGTCTTAATAATGATAACAATAATAATAATATTTTTAAAGTCAATGGATATAAATTCTGAGGTGACCTTGGAATTTTCCCTCTCAGCAATCATTCCAAAGAGTGCAGTGACAGTCTTGAAGAAGCGAAGAAGAAAATGGAAAAGCTGATTAAATTATTAATTATTAATGTCATTCATGAAAGAAATAAATTCGGACATGTTCTAGAAATGAAAAAGCCTTTCTGCTAATGCATTCAAATTTTCAAATTCTATTTTTCATTTCCTTCCTTCCCAGTGAGCTCATCCATTCAACAGTATTTTGTCAAATCTTCACCCAGTGCAGGAGCGTTATCATGGAGACTGAGAGAAAACCCTGCACTGCAGTGCAGGTGACGGTGCATTAAATGTTTCCAGAGGTTCTCTGCAGCAGGTATAATTTCACACACTCGTGTAGAGACACCTACCACTCTGGCAGGCTCCTCGTAGTCAATCTTGAGGTTGCTCATGGCTTTGATGATGGCCATGATGGACTGGATGGTGTTGCTGTAGACGACGGCTCTGTACTGCTTGCACTCATCTTCTGAATATCCGTCCTCGTGGATGATCCTGTGTGCAGGGAGCACAGGAAGTGGGGAAAGAGAAAGAGTCTTTAAGCCGCAGTCGCAATGTGACAATGATGAAACGCAGCGACGGTCAGAATTATACATGGTGACATATTTATATCCAACCTTTGTGCTGTATTAGAGCTTTGATACTAAAGGCCTGGCGACAACAGTGCACATTGGGATAAAGGAAGCATTTTAACAACCCTCAATATTAGACAGAGCGGTAGTAGGGAAAAGATGGGTCCTAAACTGAATCCTCCAAAGATAATCAAAGTTTTGCTCGTGCAAGATCAAAAACCCCTGCAGGGTTGATGAAGAGGTTTTTTGTTTTATTTTCCTTTTCATTCCTCTGTGCGAAAGGACACCAAGACAAATATTTACTGGCTTTTTTGGAGTTGTGAGACGGAGAGAAAAGAGGCCTGTGGTCGGAGAAAGCATGAGCCTGAGAGAGAGGCAGCTGGGCGAGAAACCAAACAGAGCCATCTCGCCCGGACTGAGGCAGCGCGCTGGCTGTCTGCGAGAGCAGCTGAATGAGCTCCCATTGAAATGCAAGGGAGCCGACGGTGACACACAGAGGGGCCAGGCCACACACGCCCGCAAGGTCTCCGGTGCCCACTTTTTAAGTTCAGCTGATAATTTTAGACAATATTTGACTAATTTTAAAGGAAAAAATGTTGTGGGAAATGAATTTGGGCGGCACAATCAGAAATTTCAAGCTCAACAATGAAAAACCTGTTTGGACGATGGCGATGCTAATCAGGCTAATTCAGGTCACAAATATAGCGGTTCAAGGGAACAACTCTGCTAAGGCTGCTCAGGCTGTTTGTTCCCACCGAGCAGCCCCACTTCATGCACTGTCAACAATAGCCTGAATTGACTGGACAGGCTTTGAATAACAGTGACACTCACATCTCACGGCATATTTTTTTAAAACATATTTTAGAACCTTTATGGATCCTGAAAACCTACCATTGAAAATTGAAGCTCAGCACATAATTGCCCTCTTTTTGTGACACATGGAATGAAATTTTCCAACTGTGCGTGATTGAAACGCTGGAAACTTGTGGCCCCACCGAGTGGTAATTTTTGTGAATAGAATTAAACAAACGTGTAACAGGCTGCACTTAAATACAAAGCATTTACTTATCTATCTATCTAAAGTAGCCTCAAGCTAGCTGAATTTACTGTTTCGAAGTTTCCCTTCCTCAAGTTGTCTTCCAAATCTGTCATCAGCGCCGTTGAGAGGAATGTTTTAATGATCTCAGCCTACATCTTGACGCTTTTCAAAACACGCTTTGTTTTTCCAAACATCCTGTTAGAATCACACAAAACATCCCGCAGAACCCTGGGAACAACCAGCGGTGCAGGAAGGGTCCGCTGCGGCGACGTGCCTTCTTCACTCTTTTCTTTGTGATTTTTCTTCAGAGGCGTAGAATCATCGGAAATATAGAGTCGTTCATAAAACTCCACGCTTTCTCCAATCTTCAGTTGTCCACTTTAGCGGGCGTTTTCGCAGCGCCGTCCTATCAACATTCTGCCACTGGACTCCCTGATGGCTGATTGGATCGATGCAGCCACAATTGCTTCTCCACTGATACTGCTGGTGATGAATGCTCATGCAGCAGTTCCCTCCCACGGCCTTCCTCAAACCTGTTGACTCTGAGCCGACCAGAGATGAGCTAAATAATCCAAACTCAATTAGTCATGGTTTTGAAACACTTTCCGAACTTTATCAGAGGGGGAGATCCCACAATACAGAGGAAACTACAGTGAAGATGATACACGGCATTTTTGACGCATAAAGAGTTTTGAGAAATGAATAATCTCATCAGTAGAGAGAAATCCTGCACTTGTGAATCACATTTTCTGGCTTGTCATGTATTTTGGACTGTTAAACTTTCTGACAAAGGCTCTGATGTGCAAGTGAGATTCCTCAAAGGGAATTTTGAGTGTAAACTTGCTGCACAAGCACTGTTGCATCCAGCTCAGAAATGGATGATGTTCCTTTGCAACAAATCCTGAGTAAAAGTGCTACAAGCATTTAGTTTTCTTATTTTGTCTTTTTAAACAATAAACAACAAAATCATTTCCATTTGTTTGTGTGCTTCTGATGCAGCCATTTAAAGACAATAATTGGTATTAAACTTTAAAGGGTGTCCAAAAATCTTTTGTCCACTCTTGGATAAGAATGACATCATATTCTGCTTTGATGGTGACATTTGCACTCAGCCCATTTTCCTCCAGGGAGCTGGCCTGCTCGTGCACGTCCCCGCTGGACGCACCCGATCGCCAACGTTAAGAGAAACAATGTGAACGTGCAACGCTTCAAATACAGGTGGTCCACTCTGTTGTCATCGATTCCAGTTTGTCAGAGATGAGGATGGGAGGAAAAGCCAAACAATGCGCAGCCACTTACTTCATCTGCTTCACAATGGTGCTTTTCCCCGACTCTCCAGCACCTGCACACAGAACAAAAACAGAGGTTAAAAATACTCCCCCATTAGTCGGCAAATGTAAACAGGCAGCGCGCAGGACTGTGTCACACATGGGACCTTCGTTTTACTCCCGCCACTCTGCCAGTGAGTGTGGGCTGCAGCAGCAGCAGCAGCAGCAGCAGCAGGAGCGCTTGTTTTTCTACCAGGAGTCTCCTGTTTGCCCAGTCACTGGACACACAGGCTGTCTAGTCACAAAGTCCTCCTGCTGCAACCCGCTGCGCTCCTTTTCACAACTGGGTTTATCACGGGCGACAATTTTAAATGGGACCGTCTTGCACCGACAGGATATAGACTTTTCTTATCCCCCCCGCTGTTTACCCCGACGGCCCGCGGCGACTGGCGAGTGCTCATCTGCCACGAGGAATCTAGCACCACACACACACACACACACACACACACACACACAGTCAGAACACTGGCCCCGGGTGAAGACTTTCTGCGATGACCCTCAAAATACACCGCTACACAGCATGCAGCACGCACATGCCACTGAAGCCCCTGGAGGCAAAGTTCAAAAAAAATAATAAAAAAAATGGGGAAGGGAGTGCAGGGGTTGGGGGAGGGGCTGAGGGGCCGAGGGGATGAAATAGTTTCCACAGGCAGCTGTCAGCGCCTAATCAGCTGTCATGTGTGAGGTCAAAATGGATAAGAGGGAGCAGAATTGCCGACGCAGAGGAGAGAGTGGAAGTTTTAGAGGGTGGCAGGTGGTGACAGTCTGCAGGTGTCTCAAATCAAACAACAAGCAAGACCAGAACAGAACAGTAGAATTAAAGGCAGAGACACGTTTACTGGTAAGGTTAGAGGAGCTCTTATGCAACCAGACTGTTTGCTTTTTTAAGTACTACTACTACTAGTAGTAATGATAATAATAGTAATAATAATAATAATAAACACACTGGCAAGTTTCATTTCCCATAAAAGCAGTTGGCAAGTACGACGATGACAGATCCTGCCATGCACATTTTTTGTTGCTTATCTACAAATGATTCACCCTGTGGGGAAACATTGTTTGTCAAGAGAAGTCAAAGTTTATGTACACCATGGATTGTAACATATATTGCTAGTTGGTTCATTGTTTAGTAGTTCAATGGAGTGGAGAGTGGAGAGTTTGGCATCAGCTGAGGACTGACAGTCGTGTTTGCAGTGATCTGGAATAAAGCCACAATGTGTAGCAGTCAAGGCGGAGTGTCGAGAGACAGAGAAAAAGAGTATGTGTGTGTGTGTGTTTGTGTAGCTCTGCTACAGATATGCCAGTCCTGAGCCAAACTGTTGTCTGCTCCAGCAGCACCATTCGGGAGTCTGTCTAGTGTTCGAAATGGGTGCCACCACTGTTTGAATTAAATAAAAATTTCTTTTTTTTTTTTTTTTTTTTTAATTTCACATTTAAAATAGTAACAATACCGCACTTGGACTTTCCAGACCACATCACCAATGGATGGCTAGATAAGTGAATAGATAAACCCAGCGCAGAGATGAGTGTAAAATCGTGTCAACTTCAATATTTCATACTCGCTGGCGGCAACAAAGGGCTGCCGACAACCGTCCGCCGCAGCAGCGCCTTCGCTTTGCTGAGATCAGTTTGCGGAATTCCCGGGGGGGGGGCCGACGTGCACGCCGCCTCTTTAATAAAGCCACGACTGTTCGAAATGTGCACGGGTGTTGGGGGGGCACGGCTGCCCAGGGCTTGACGGCCGCTGATGTGATGCGAGCGGCACTTACTGGAGCGTATGTCGCTCGTCGGCCCTCCGTGGAGACCAAACCTCCAGCAGGGATGTTGAAGCCGCTTTCCCATCGTGTCACCCTTACGCAATGGCTAATGCTGCATCAGAACCACGTCTCCTTTTGTGTGTGTGTGTGTAGGGGGTGAAGGGAGTAAGGGTGGTGTTAACGCAAGAAAATTCAAAAATTGCAAAAATGCAATGAGTCAGTCAGTCGAGAGCTGTGGCCAAGCAGCTTCAGATACGCTACACAAAAATGTGCATCATCAGCCATCATCAACATCATCACCATCACAATATGATCCAACAGGCTTATTTATTCAGACTGAAGCAAGCCCACATCAAAGGGAAAAATGTAATTTAACTTTTTTTTCCCCCTCTGCTTTCATTTTGACCAAGGATAAGAAATACATCTGGCCTGCCTGTGAAGAACCACAGGATAAAGAAGAATTGCAGAGATTGCCTAGCAACTGGCGAGCGTGCGGCCACAGTGCGGTTACTCCTGCTGGAAAAATAGGTGGGGGGGACGAGGAGGAAGGAGGGACAATAAACAGCATAACCGCTCAATCAAAATTTAAGTTGGTTTTTCGGCTGCTCGTGTCCCTGCGTTGTGGATGAAGCAGATGGGAGGCCTGTGTGATTAATGGGTGTTGCTGCCACGGGGTGAACCGTGTCACTTTAGGTGCTTGGCGTCAGTGACTAGGACACCGTGGCATCGCGTGTCGGCCGGTCAGTACTAAGTATGTAAGGCCCTTTCCAAGCATATTGCAAATGAATAGAAACGGAGATACTGCATAGCAACAGATAAGGGAGACCCTGTCTGTGTCTGTGGAAAGGTCCAGTGAGTAATATTTGGCTTGAATTATGATTTTTATATTGGTAAAAGCTTAATATTCTGCCTGTAATTACATTAATAAAAGTGTATAATCTCAGAATAATAAGTAATTTGGTTTTCCAATGTATATATATATATATATTTTGAGAATATAAGCCATATCTCTAAGGAAGCCAAGTGTGGACAATCCAGGTCACCCGAAACTGTTTTTCATAATTAGGGTGAAGGCTCGCAGACTCTAATAAAGCGAAGAAGAACAAGGTGGGTGTACAGGCCACCGTAGTTCGCTGGCAAACTCTGGGGGTTTCTGAAATGTAGCTACTAGCTGTCGCCGTTTCTTCTTTAAATAAATAAATACCCCAAATATTACGCATTTAACCTTTAACTGTGAATGTGATATGATGATGAATGAAATGGAAAGATCCCTCTGGACACTAACCAGCTGCAGAGATTCCCGCAGCATGTCCTGGTTTCACTAATTCTATTGTCGAAGAGCTGATAAAGGAAACTGTTGTGTTTTTCTATTGGCAGGCCCCTGAGTCTTGATATTTCAGTCTGACAGAGAGGAGTATGCCTGTAATTGCGTGCCTTTGTTTGGAGACAAGCAGGTAGCACTTTATAGCCATCTGGGAGTGCAAGCCATTATCGTCGCACCGGGGGGAATGCGTCGGCCGCCATTGTGTAAACACTATCCTCCTGGGCTTCCACGCAATTATCCAGCAGATGGTTGAGAAGCCTATCGTCTGTAGCAGTGTGTGAACATGACTGCAGTAACCTGTGAAAAATCTGCTTTCAACATACATCCCGTGTTTTTGAATGAAAAATAAGCAGGCGAGAGCCAAGTCGGTCACCTCGAAAAGACGCAGAAGCAGAACCTTGCGAGTGCAGGTCACCACTCATGTTGAGATGCAAGAAAGCGTGTTCATAATTTAATCAATGGAGCAAAAAAAAGATTCTATTTTGGAGAAATTTGTGCGTTTATCTCAGTGCCTTAAAAAGTTGAATTGTCACAAATGTTTTCAAAGTTAATACTTCAGACTTTTATGGGGAAAGTAAGCAGTTTGAAATTAGCAAACAAATGTGCTTCTGTTTCAGACCAAAAAAAAAAAAATCTAGTGACCGATATTAGTTGCTAAAGTGTGCTGCAAAATTTGCACAACTGCATGCGAGTAGGCCTTTAAAAATATTCTCCAAGCCAACAACTCAGAGAGAGGTAGAGAGGAAGTGCTGAAATTTTGATGAGCTTCAGAAACCTCTGCTAGTGCCAAGGAGACAGCCAGGCCGATCATGCAAATGATAGTCATCATTTTGCATTATCATCGAGTCACCAAGTGGCTAAAAATGTATTTCAAAAATATTTCTGGGAAAAACAGTTCAGAACTCGGTTCAGGAATTCAAAGCAAAAAAGAAACAGCAATATCTAACTTGATCATAAATGTTGATTTCGGGATATGGAGTAGTGACAAAACGACAGCGAGGGGTGAGGATGAGCAAACACACTTTAATATTACAGCAGCGGCCTTGTTGCCTTGGGTGGCAGCAGCAACCTCGTTGATGCTGCTGCTGCTGCTGCTGCTGCTGCTGCTGCTGCAGCTATCGTCTCAAAGGTTTTGCCTCCTGGAATTAAGGCTTCCTTGATGTGCTGTGCGAATAAATGTGCGAGTGTTTAAGGCGGGAGTGATGTGGGACCGGCGGCACGGGTACAAAGACGGCAGTGTGATCCCCCGGCGAGACCAGAACACAGGGCTGCTGTTGATGTCTAGGACTGGGCCATTCTGATCTGCAGAGGCATCAACTCACACAGGTGACTCGCTCTTCTCTTCCTGCTGCCGCTGCTGCAGCATCACCACAAAAAAAAAAGTATAGAAGACACAATGTGCGGCTCCCATTTCGCTCCGCGAATGAAGCTGTTACAGTGGTCAACATTGCTTTTAATTTGTAATATGCAGAAAATGATTTTGAACTTTTTGTTACTTAAGCCACTGATGCTATACACACAAGGCTTGATGAAACAATCCTGTGTCCCTTCTCTCCCTCTCATCGGACGGATCTGAGGGGGAAATCAATGCGTGACCTCTCGGTGACAGGTGGACCCGTGAATATTGAGCAACGCCGGCTTCAAGGCTCAACTTCAAAGGAGGGGGAAAAAAACAAAAAACTAGGCAAACACATTAGATGTCAGAAGTCTTGGAATCAATACACTCTTAGAGAGCTATTTAGCTCGCCTGGATGTCACTTTAGCTGAGCTCTTAGTGTGTCGCAGTATTGGCCGAGCCGCTCGCTGTGAGCTACTGCTTCTCACCGACATGAGACTTCTCACAGTCTGTCCCGCCCCCACCCCTCCCCCTCCTCCACAGAAGCCAGCAGCAACACTTACACTCAAGCAAGAACCTCAATGGGATCTGGGAGACTTTACCAATCTGTCTACTATTACAGTGTTTTTCAACCACGAGAAAAACATTATCCAATTTCAACTTAATTGGTCTAAAAAAATGACAACATTCCATTGTGACTGCTTAAAAAGAAATCCTCCCAGGTTTCACACTAGGAGAGTATCAATGAGTTAAGAGACGATATTAGGCTAAAACATTGGGGATTTTTGGCTAGTGGTGTGCCATGGGATTTTTTTGGGGGGAAATCTGCCGTGGCTCAAAGGTTGAAAAAAAAATCACTGCTCTGCTATATAAATAAAATCATTGGTTAGCTACACAAACGGGACGAAAGCGATGAGTGTCGAGGGAGAACAGAAGAACGACGTGAAATGACAAAAAAAAAACCCACTTCCCCAGCCCCGCCCCTGCCCTGTTCTCTCAAATCAAATTAATTTTAATTCCCAACTCATTTCTCAAAACTCTTTCCTTCCACTGTCCACCTCCGCCCACACACACACACACGCGCTCGCACGCACACACGCGCGCACACACACACACACACTAGTGCGGCACCGGCGGCCGCCAGCTTGTCGTCTTGGCTGGGAGTTAAAAATGCCCCCCGACCCCCTGCCTCCACCCTCCACCCTCCACCAGACACATGTGCAACTTCCCATTTTCACATCCAATCAAGGAGGAAGTGTAGGATGCACGTAGGTTTGTATGGGCATTTGAAAATGCACAAAAAAAAACATTGCAAACGCACACTCACAGACACACATTTCTACGTGTGTGAGCGACATGGTTGGAGAGTGACTCTTCCCCAACAGATGGCCGCCGTGCCTCGGGCGCAGAGCGAGTGCGGACAGCAAAGTGACAACTGCTGCCAAAGAAGGGAGCCATGAGACGCAGTCGGACCAAAATGTGCTTCGCTGATTAGCCAACAAGGACGGGATTAACGAGCTGTCGCCTGTGAGAGGGAGCCTTCACCAATGATGTTGTTGAAGCGGTGCTTTGACTGCACTGCGTACCGACTGCAACGTGGTAGCATTCGCCACGCTTCGGCTAAGGTGCAGCGGCCGCACGTGCAAACAAATCCGCGGGCAAAAACGTAATGGACCGCGTTATTGTGTGCGACACAAAAGAGAAAAGACGGCTTTTGAGAAGCTGAGCCGCGGCCCGTTGTGGCAGGAAGCGCGTCGCTCGAGCGAGCGCCTCTAGTATTCTACTATAAATAGTCCTTCACGTTTGATCTGCGGCGTTGAACGCTTAACGGCGCGTCAAAAAGGTGTCGGGACAAAACAAACAGAAATCCTTTGCTAGGGAAAAGTGATGACACTGCGTTGGCAACAGTCCCAGGACAGATTAAGAAAAGGGAAACCCTCAAGTCCTCCTCGCGGAATAATAGGAAACTTGATTCTTTCTCGCGACTCAAGTTTATACGACACTGGCGACTTGTCCAGGGTGGAACCCTGACAGGGGAGGCTCCAGCAGACCCCAACCACCCTGAGTGCAGGAGGAGGCAGGTATAGATGGATGGATGGCGTTTATACGAGTCACTCACAAAAGAGAATCGGGTGTTTCTGAGTCAATGAGTCAGTCCCACAGAGTGTGGAAATTCAAATATGCACACAGGCTCCGCGCATTCCCACAAAAGAGATGGAGTTGCTCAGTTTTATGTGTGGAGCCAAGATGGCATTTCACGCCCATGACTGTGCGAGGTTTTGTCACTTTGTCGTACAGCCATGTAGCTTACATGCACTATTACTGTGGTTGCACACCATCCCTACCGTAAGAGTGCATCCAAAATTAGCATATAGCTTTGTAGTACAGTTGTACTATAGATGTTTATATGCTTACTGCAGGCATCACACTAGTTTATAAAAATACGGTGAGAATTGCAGTACAATCGTGCATGCTGCCTTGTTCCTGCTTAGCTAGCTAGCTTGAGACTAGTCAACGAAATGGAGACAAGGAATCATGGCTCACGAATCAGGAGAATAACTTCCTGGTTTTTAGTGGTTCATTCAGGAATTGAGGTAAAGCAATAACATTAACAATATCATTTCAGTGTTCATTTAAATCTTAAACAGTTGCCCCTGAAAAGCCATGATGCATAAGACTGGCAACAGCAAAATTATGTGAAAGTCCATTAACTGTCAAAACTTCCTTTAAATGGCCTCATAGATAAAGTCTCAGCTGCAGCGACAAGACCGTTCACTTGATTAACCATCAATTTCAGACTCAGACATGAGAAAAATTCCAATTTCCACCCAACATTTACCCAGCTGTCAAAGGCAAAATCCCAAATTATGGTTCCAGTACGATAAGACTGTGTGTGTGTGTTTTTTTTTTTTTTACACAGTTCTGTTAAAAACACATTGAATTCATGATAACCCTTGAGGACACACACACACACACACACACACACACACACACACACACACACACACACACACACACACACACACACACACACACACACACACACACACACACACACACACAGATCTATAAGTAGGTAATTTAGATAATTACATGTTTCACTAATTGGCTGGCTGGAGACAGTAACGCGGAGCAGCTCGTATCTCAAAATCACCTGCTTGGCCAGGCTGTAGGGTGGGAACATGAATCCTGCTGCCACACTGCTAGAAGTCGGCGCCGCACGCCGAAGACCAAGAGAAAAACAGCAGCGACAGGATACAAGTCGAAGGGGACGGCAACGACTGTGATGGAAGTGGTTATGAAGGTTAGCAGACGAAAAACAAAAACCGAAGAACAATAGAATGAGTTGATGAAGAATGTAGAAGAATAAAAACAGAAAGGCGTGTGGGTAAAAAAGTGTTGTTTCCAAGCAACAGTGTCATTATGCCACCAGACTCCAGGTTTAAATGGCATTTAAAAAAGACAATGAACGGCAAGTCTTAAAAGCCAGACAAGACTGACATCATGTTTATTCAAAGATGGGGACTAAAAAAAAGACAATAACAATAATTGGGTTTGCCTTCTCACATGGGAGTGTTGTTGCCATCTGCCCTCAGGATAAGTGGATCCCAAATCTTGTCTTGTATCCTCCTTTACAGACTTCTTTTCAGTGGCGGCCTCCATTAACTGCTGCTGGGAGACCAACTTAATAAAACTTGTATCCCTCGTGATAGGTCCCAGTCTAACAGTCCCACTCTGCCTGCCAAGGCCTTTTATTACAGCTCTGGCAAAGTTACAGCTGAATGCAGCTGCGTTCCAAGTGCCTGTACATACAGCTGTAAGCAGGCTTGCAGGGGCACTTCAGTGCACAGCACACATGGTGCAGTGCACTTTTTAAACAGCAACAACACAAGATTAAAGGTCCAGTGTGTAATATATGGCTTGACTTATGATCTTTATATTGGTAAAAGTTAATATTATATTATTAATATTAATATTCTGCCCATAAATACATTAATAAAATTGTATAATCGCAGTACAATAAAAGTCATTTGGTTTTCCTACTTTTAGAACGGTTCTCATATACAAAAGAATTTACATATAGGAGGGGTTTTGCTTCCAGTTAGCTGCCATCTTGCGCCACCATTTTTCTAAGGAAGCCTGGTGTGGACAATCCTGCCTGACAGAGTATCGTAATTAGTGTGAACCTGCATGTCTTCAAATAAACCAACGAAGAAAAAGGTGGAGAATCCATCCAGGTTTGGGTGTGCAGGCCACTGTAACTCTCTGGCAAGCTCAGGAGAGGGAGGGAGACTGCAAGACGCAGCAATCTAAAATGTAATCACGTGTCGTCGCTGTTTCTTCTTCAAAACCTCCAAATATTACACACTTAACCTTCAATGCAGATTAGGCAACATGTTATCATACATAAACGGACCACACTAACGGCTGCCACTTTGAGTGCTTCACTGGTATTTAAAACCCATCCATCCATCCATCTTCTATACCCGCTTATTCCACGACCTTCTTGCTGTGAGGCGGCAGCGCTAACCACTGCGCCACCGTGTCGCCGCAAAGAAGCCCAAATTCGGAAATATTTTTTTATCCAAGTCAAGCCAGTGGATCGTGGTGGAGACAGCGAGGCTTCTTCTCCCTTTCTTTCTTGGCTCTGCCGCCCTGAATATTAGCCGCGGAACCATTTGACTGAGCGATGAGACGGAGGGGCCATCAGGCCGACTACAGTGCCAGGAGCAGTGAACGCACCAACGCCAGATGGAACAAATTCATAATTGATGCCGATTCCGAGGCGTTTGCAGGGATGAGCGAGCATGAAGCCAAAGGGTTCTGAACATCTGGAGCAGGACATGGTGCTACTGCGGAGCAGATAAACAAGCACGATGACCGCGAAAAGTATGACAAATGGGTAATACGTGCTCTACTGTGACGCTGGAAAGTCTTAAGTGATCATTCTCAAAATTGGGGGAAAGAGGGTTTTCTCTGTCTTCCGCATGTGCTACAAACAAGTCAGTCAACTGTTGTGCAAAATCTGTTCGGAGAATCTAATGGGCTTTACGATATCAATTACAAAAAAACCTGACATTTTCTTGGAACAGCTTTTTTTTTTTTTAAAAAAGGGCCTTTTTCTGGCTACTTTAATTCAGCAGGAGAAGTCAAGATGCACATGACGCCGCACCCCCCAGGCCTCTTCACCCTCCACTTTGACATAATTTGATCAGAGTGCCCATCTTGCAGGCATCTGTCAAGGTCGTGTTTGGCATTGTGTCAGCTCGACCTCTGGCTCAGACTGAAGCAACAGTATCACAGACCTGGGGCGAGCACTGAGGCCACTGAAAGACAATCTCCTACCGCGTACACAAACACGCATGTGATGCCACAGCAACATACACGAGTGACAGATATTTCATTCTTTATCTAAAGCCGGTCCACGGCCTTAAACTGCGGTCAACCCATGATTTAATCAGAAAGTATTTTTTTAGCTGCTGGGAAACTATGTTCAAATGACGTCCCTCTCATTTGCACGCTTGCTATGTTCCAAAAAAAATAAAAATAAAATACCCTTGACACAAGGGATGCTAATCAGTGACAATGTCCAGTAGCTGGCTAACTTATAGCAAATAGACAAATTTGCAAGCCCAAAAGTGTACATGGGCACAGTCGCCTCCCTCACATAGATCATAATGTCCTATTAGGAGTATGTGAGGCACAACAGGGACACAGAATCTGGTAATTGGGACTGTGAAAAGTGTGATTTGACTTGACTTGTTTTATTCAGCAACATTTGTAATTACATGGGTCACATTGGCTGCAGATCCAGATCACATTACAGTGACATATCTCTCCCAATAATGGATTGAGGACGGTGCAGAGTGCTAAAACAAATTGGATTTTAGAGGTCAAAAGTGTGGTATTTCTTTTCTCTGTAATGCCGAGTAGAAAATGATAGAAGGAACGGTCAACAGTTATGTTGCTTGATTGTAGAACAGTGATATGAAGAGATGTATTCCCTAAATATATTTATATTACTTTATTGAAAACACACTCAATGCGATTGCTAAGATGGCACAAAAAAGCACAGAAATCCAGTTGAGTTGAGCGGAGTTACTGCAACTGAACTGTACATCATCGCATCATGGCTTGTTATGGCAATCTTTCGGAACAGTTACACAAATGCTGTGACCCTGGATGTTTTGTCACGGAACTTGGTTCTCAACGTCTGGTTCTCGCCATGCCAGCTCAGCACCTATGCCGATGGCTAATCACGACAGAGCGACGACTCCAGCGAAAAACATCTTTAATAACTGCAATATTTCAGGCTCCCTGCCCAGTGCCCATTCATCTAATCCAGATATTAGAAACAGGCTGGTAGACAGACACAGATAAAGTGACAGATGGCGAGATAGAAAAACAGATAGGCCGACCAATGTGATTCTTCAACGTACTGATTACGATAAAAACGAAAGCTTGGCAAGACAAGAGAAAAAAAAGCAACATTGAGATGCATCATTGGACAGCCAAGGCTGCTCAATTCCGACTTGCAGAAGGAACCTCCTGACACAATCAATATTTTAGCTTCAGTCTGGCTTCCAGCTGCAAAACAAAGCTGGCAGCTCTTAGCAAACCCACGGCAGCTTCGGCAGAGGGCCTCTGTCAGATCACGGTGATGCCATCACGGATGGACCAGCGGGTGTGTTTGCAAAGTTGGAACAAAAATAGGTAGATATTTTTTTTTTTTTTTTTAGAATTAATGGGAAAAATGAACATGAATGAAGACGGAGAGAGGGATGGTGGTTTCTGCTGCATCAGGGGCTTCGGCCAGCTGAAAATGCACTCCTGATGCATTATATATGCATCCATTACCGCCACTCCCACTCCACTTTACACAAACCAGCACATGCGCGCACCAACCTTTGTGCTTCGACGCATGCGCGTAGCTGTGCACGCAGACAGGATGGGGAAGTGTAGAAGACGTGGGAAATTGTTCAATTCATTTTGGAGCGGTGGCTGGAAGCTGGAAAGGAAACTTCCAACGGGACGTGGATGGGAAGATTACGGACACGTTTCTGTTCCAGCGCAACGCAGCCATTCCAGTCAGCCGAAGACGTACATGCAAGAGACTGGTGACTAAAACCGTCACTGACTCAAGGGACTCAGGGATACTTGGAAAGCATATTCATCGAACCGTGTCAAACTTTCTGACTGTCTTTCATTTTGACAAATGGGGTCGAGTCAAAATCAGCTTCTATTTACAGCTGTAGATTTATCATGGCTTAAGTAATTTTGAAAAATATTTCTTTGAACCCAACCTCCCCAACTCTTCCTTCTCCAAACTGCTGAGGACTGTGCGCTCACTCTTTAAATTAGATACTCATTGCCTCATTCTTTCTCATTTGTCTTTATTTATCGTGCATATATACCAGCATGGTGAGTGAGGTTAAAAACTTCAGTTAAAGTTAACAAAACCCCACAGAAATGGATGAAAACCATTGTGTGCGTGAAGCTACTTGCTGCTGAAACCGGATAGCTCACATCTTCCTTTAGACTGCCACCTACCTGCTTGCTCTTCTTTAAATTCTACATCAGCATTGTTGCAATAACCGGAAATTCAGAAACTTCGTTCACTCCGCTGCCGTGACATTTTGCGCGACATTTAGCAAATGAAATGCCAGCAAGCAGACAAGGATGGGAACTGCAACCTGTCAAAACGATTGTCGGCCGTCAGAATGATCAATCCTAAAAATTTGCCCAATTTGTGAGTATTGTGGCTTTGTATAGGTTCGCTTTTGATCATTTTTAGATATACTGAAGAATTGCTTATCCTAATTAGAAAAGCATTTTGAATGGCTGGATTGAATCACTCCTAAAACCAAAAAGCCAATTTTTCTTTGTTATTTCCCGTCTTTTTTTTTCTTCTTTTTTTTTTGCAATTTACAAGAAGAGTCGACCAGAAATTACATTTTACCTGCTATGTGCCTTCTGTGGTTCAATTTACAAGTTGTTGGTTTTTTTTGTCCCTTTGTTTGGTTAGGGCCTACCACAAGGTCACCAGCTTTCCAGTGTGGCTGGGGATAATTACTCCAAAGTGAAAGGCCATCGATCAAAGAGCAGACGAGACGACCAAGGCTGCCTGAGACAACTGGCCTTCTCCCAGCCATGAAAATCAGAAGCTGACCCGGCCTTGAAGCTGTCAGACATGAAAGGCCCGACTAGACCAGTGCGACACAGCCAGAGCAAACATAAAGGCTCAACATTTTAACTCGGGCTTAAATGAGGCCCTGCAAATTCAATTTTGACTCGCAGATAAAACTGACGCCTGTACAGGCTGTGCATGAAACGCAGACCTAATTTGTTGACTTTCCTAAAATGTAATTTGGGGGTCTTTTTTTTTTTAAAGATTTGACTGTAAAGAAATGTCAGTGCATGCAGCCCAAGTTAGAGGAGGATCAGTCTGCCAGCCCAGCTAGGAATTAGGGTTGACATTTGAGAATTAAAGGCTGATTTTAACAGACGTGTCTGAAGGCCTTCTCAGGCTGCTCTGCTGCATTTAAATAGTAGAGTTCAGCTCAAAGACACACTTCCTGCGTTTCTAACAGTTGCACATTTGACTCTTAAAAATGTGTTTAAATACACTGCATGGCAAAATGATCGATGGTGAATAGTGTATGGGCTTCACATCTGGAGTGTGAAAGAGACTGTGAAGGAAGGAAAAAGAAGCCAAAAAAGGGCTGCAATTACGCACCGGAAAACAGACAGGAAGTTTATTCTATCTCTGTGGTGCTATAGCAAAAAAAACTACAGGAAATGAGAAGAAGAGGTGGAGAGTGAAATGGGAGGGTTCTCAACAGTTCTCACATTTTCTTCTTGAGCATACACGCTGAAACTTGCTGTTCATTCAAAGACTGAAATCTTACAAAGAAGATACATTTTCAGAGGGACTATATTTTTATTTTCAATACTCAAAGCATATGACTATACTAGATTAGAAAAAATAAATTCTTTACTTTGATTTCTTTCAAGGCTTCTCTTTTACTAACAGAACCCTAAAAAAGAGATCCAATTCATTTTTCAGGTGCAGGTTTTCAGGATTGTGAGGCATTTATATAAACTTTGGGTGGGCTCAAGCTGAAGACCAATGTAAAGCCTTAATATGTCCTGATATGTTAATAATCTTAAAAAAAAAAAAAAATAAAAATTAATAATCATACAACTGCTGCACAACCCTACTACCTGCAGCTGTCCCCGTGTTGAGAACTCATAGTAATAGCGAAAAAGTTTAATAATAGCTAGTTTGTAGGTTTGTAGAGCAAAACTGTGTTGTCAACAAATCTGACAAAAAATTTTTGAGAGCACGGCACACTTGTCAGTCAGCGGTGAAGGTCTCAGGTTCTATGTAGGCATGGACCAATACCACTTCTTTTACAGAACAAGTAGAGTACGAGTACTTGAGTACTCCCAAATACCGATACGGAGTACATAAGGTCAGTACACATTATAGCATTACTTTTGTTTTTTTCAGTTTTCCACAGATGTTTTGTTATTTGAAGAACATTCCCAAATTTTACAAAATTGTCATATACATACATATACAACTGGCATTGGTGTCATGGCATCGTCATGTATTTGGCGAGTACGAGTAGAGTACTCAACCCCGTGGAATCTGATGGTATCGGCACATCCCTAGTTCTATGTTCACAACGTATTTGAGAGCCTGACTGTGCAACGACCAATGACCTCTCCTCTTTTGCCATGTCCGATGAGAGACATGGACATTGCCTGGTTTTCCTACCAAAAACACAAATAAAACCTATCTACATTATTTATTCCAGTGATGATGCATCGGCCCAGAGAATAAGTGTTTATTCTTAGGTAGACAACTCATTTTACCAGACCTGTTTTGGCGAAAACTGTAACAGTGTGGCTCGCTTTCGACAGAGAGGAAGTACAACTAGTGTCACACTGACACGTGACCAGCAGTGATGTTTCCCTTGTTGAACGCAATGATGGAAATGTTTCACAAGTTTTTTCTGTTAGCTGCTGAAAAAACAAACATAACTTCCGTCTTGGTGATCCACGAGAGAAAAAAAGACAATTGAGAAAACCCAAGTTGCTATAGCTGGTAATCAATGCCCCTACTTTCAGTTCCATATTGCCAGTCTGAGCCTTTAGCAACTCAATGGGTGGCGGCTATTTGGGGCAGCAAGATTCCATCTGACTTGAATAAACTGTATTGTCACACAAACACACACATGTACAGGTGGAACAGTGAAAATAAGATATACAGGTCAAGCAGTTCCCTGACAATATGTACATTGCGCATTTTGATATTACAATGAGGACCAAACTGCGCAGGCCTAAAAAAAGATTGGATTGCAGTGCCATTCAGGTTTGTTCCAGTTCACGGATGTTTTTTTCTCTCTCAAAACAGGCCAGTGCAGTGACGACAACAGGCACTCGTGACAAATGCTGGAAAAAGCAATTAAGAAAAAGGTTTAAAACAGCAGGTTTGGTCAACTTGATGTCTGTGTGGTGATTCCTTGCATGTGCAATTGTGATGTGTGTGTGTGTGTGTGTGGGAGTGTGTGACTGAGTGAATACTCCACAGGAATACGGAGCACTAGTCGGCTCACAGAGGGCTCTTTGTGTCCGCACGCCGCGCCTGAACCGGCGTGTCTACCAAAGCCTCGCTGCAGCTCCGGTTGGTTTGCTTTCCTTTTGTTGATTCCACTTCCTGTCAGGTTCCTCACCCCCGCAGCTGAGCCAGGGAGCAGGACCGCCGCACCAAAACAGGGGAAAACATGACTGTAGAGAGAAGGAGGGCAGGCCAGCCAAGCGACTGCTCTTCAAATGGTGGCTGCCATTAACCGGGCCCAGATGAGCAGCGAAATTGCAACGTGCTAATCTGAGAGAGTTTGGTGCATTTTGTTCTGATCGAACACGAAAATGTTCTAAGTTTAAAATGATTTCTGGCAATATTTCAGAGGGGGTGGAGTATTACTGAGCGTCAGAGAAGAGCGGTGCATCACTCTGATACGAACAAGCCCTTTCTCGGACTGGGTTTGAAGGTGGCGGCAGCTCCCTCGACAGGAAGCTTTTTCATCAAAGCTCACATTTATCTCAACTTGACACATGTGAAAGAAAATGTTTAATCCCGCCATAAATTAGAAACATTTTATATTTAGTAGTGGGCACAGCTTCCTCTCCCTGGACTCTGGCCGCTCTGCGGACTTGCATCAAGGCCTGCCAGCGCGTGCGATTGGTTAATTATCAGCAGTGGCAATACGTTACTGCGGCCCAGAGATTGGAGCGGGCGACTCTCGGAGACGGAGAGAGAGAGAGAGAGAGAGAGAGTCGGGGGCCCAATCAAGGCGAGGCAGCAGATATCGCAGGAAATTGCGAACAATGTTCAAATCTTTTTTTTCTTTAATCTTTTTCTACGATAAGAGCAGACAGGAGAATATGCCCAGCAACGTCAAGTCATATACCTGCAGTTTGCAAACAACCGCCATCAAGTGCCTTCATTAAATTTTTTGTTGCAGAAACAACTTGACTGGCATCCAACTGGTGCCACGTCAAAAATTTTGACTCCTCTTTGTATAGTCAGCTGACACAAATTAAGTCTGTGATCAAAAATATAAAAGTAATTTATCTGTAATTATAACTGATTTATTTTTAAACACAACAAATTAAAAGGACACCCAGGCACACAGTCACCTTCATCGCTGTGACATGCTCCCAGCTGGTTATAGTGCCAAAACAGACCTGTTTGCTTTCAAAACACACACCGCTCCAGCGATAATTGTCATAGCAACCAAAGCCCTGGAAACCCGCAGCTATCTGTACCTTTCCACACATTTACAGATGCAGCTGGGCGGCGATGACACGGCGCAAGGGGGCATCAACACACGGGCTCGGAGACGACCCGGACACAAGAAGGCCCATTCATAAAACGCAACGCTATCGCTGTGGACACAAGTTGAATCAACAGCAGAGACATTTTCCTTCGCAAGTCACATTCATGCCGGCGACAGAGATATGGGCTCTTAAAGGCAGAGGTGGCAAAAACATTCACATTTTGTACTTAGGTAAAAGCATGGATACTTGTTTAAAAAAGAAAAACCAACTCTGGTAAAGGTACTGTTACAACCCCTTTACTCAAGTATCAGTAAGAGAGTAAAAGTTCAGGTAGAAAGTAAAAAAGTAAAAAGTCATAATTCAGATTTTTCCAATTGATGCAACAACACGTTTGTTGACAAAAATAATCCAATATAATCTCCCTATAAAATATGATCCAGTTTCATATTTTACTACACAATAGCGCCATTTCAATAGCTCCACTTCAAGCAACAACTACAGTAAGAAGTCAGTCACTTTTGACAGAATTTGTAACAATTTTCAACACAAAAGCAGCATGTTTATCCAATGCAAGACGAAGAAAGTGCAGATATTTGTGGACAAATGTAGGGAGCAAAAGTAAAACAGTGATCATAAACTCAAGTAAAGTACAGATACCTAAAAGAAATCTACTCAAGTACTGTATCCAAGTATTTGCACTTTGTTACTTGCCACCTCTGCTTAAAAGATGTTCTGGCACTTGGTTTGCAGTCAGGAATAAGGTTTGGGATTCTAAAACGTTTTACATTTGTAAATGCATCTAGTTCCTCACATATACATATCAATAAAGCCTTTTTTGAGGGGTCTGTTGACTGGCATTTGCCCCCCCCAACCCACCCGACTGCTGCGTGTTTGTAAATGCATACGTGTGTTGAAACATCAAACGTAGCACTGAAAGTCAAACACCGAGTCCGGTGGCTTTACTCAGCGTAAACACACCCAAACGCGCCGACTCATCTGCCTCGCTGCTCCTTTAAATCTCCTCTTTTCAAGTGAAAGGTCAGAGTTTGATTGCGCGCCGAATGTCACGGCTCCTGTTCCGCCTCGCGCCGTCTCTGTTGCACGGTAACCTTCAAGGAAACTCCCGCGCCGGGGGCCCGAACTTCCAAATGTGGGGATCCAATTCCATCTGGTCCGCAGGACACCCAAAGTCAAACGCATCAAAAAGCCAAAGTGCTTTTCAAGTCCTTTGAAAACTCTGCGGGGTTGTAATTCCAAGAGGAGACCCGACGCCATAATTATCAGAGCCTCTTTACAACTTTACCTTCAGTGACACTGAAGGGAAAACGTGCAGGACTTTGACAAAAATCTCTGCGTCTGCCGATTGCTACAATTTAAGAAACATCCATTTACAGCCACAAAATGTCACCATCTTTAAACCGAGCAAAGTAACAGGAGCGGCTATTGCTCTCCTTTAAGTGAATTGGTGTGATGGATAGCATCTTCACTCTACAGGCACATATGGCCATTTAATCATTCTGCAGCGCAGACAGGCTCTCTGCCCTGCTGCTGCAGGGTTCACAATAATCCTTTTACACAAAAACACACTCAACTAAAAAAATTGAAACCGTGACGTCAGGTTGACTGCAGCGCCAACCTGTCAATTAACAGAGCCGTTGACAATTTCCAAACGGATTTTTTTTTACAAATTCCCAACAGGGACTCGGCAGGGGCAGAAGATTGCGTTCCTCGTGGAATATCAACGACCGTTATAGACAGAGCAGCGGAATAAAAAAAAAAAATAGCAATGGTTGCAAGACACAGCCCAGAGGATCAGCTCCTGGCCTGCTGAGTGGTGAGAGCCAGCAAGTCCACTCGCGAGAACGAGCCACTGACACTGTTTATTCTGGATTCTGGCAGCCAGCAGCAGCAGCAGCAGCCCAGAGAAATAACTCCTGGTGCTTCTGTGGTCTGACCCTGCTCACTTCCTGCCTCACAGGAAACACGTTGCACACTCTTTGCCCTACCCTTCCTGTTGCTTGTGCCTGCAATCCAACGGGCGCGCACACACACACACAAAAGCTGTGCTGGCTGAGGTTTAGAGGCACACGACACCGTCCTGGATCAGTTTATCAGAAAGTGAAGAAGAACAATCGGGGTCGAGCGAACATGAGCCGCCCTGCGTTTGATCGGGACCAAACAAGGAAGCCGGCAGACTTGACCGTCCTGGTCCTGGTCCAGAGCTGTGTTGCACCTGAGAGGTGACACTGTTGGTCAAAGACCCTCGGGCTCCTCCGCTCGCCAACTTTCTCTGGCTCCTCCTTCCGTTTGTTTCCGCGGCTCATTTGCCACCATTTGATCAAAGTGAGGGTGGAAAGGGCGAGGCCAATTTATCAGCGCTGGACCGCACCGCCTACACAGCGAAATTTGCCAAAAGAATGAGGATGTGCTTTTGGGCGGCAGAGTGCGAATCTGACAAACAAGGGAGCAAAAATGGGAGGCGGCTGTGTGCGAGAGGGATCTTTATCTCGACAGTCGGATAATTTGGCATCTGTGCACGTCGGTGCGTGAACGCTTGAGAGCCGGAGTGTGTAGGCGTTTTAACAGGAGTGTTAAAAAAAGGACAGAAAAACAGGAAGTAGAATGACTGTACCCGAGAGCCTTCGCTGGGTTGTCTGACTTGGTCCACACACTTCTGCTTTTGGCGTCTTTAGCACCAACTTAAAGTGGGATTCTAATAGATGTTGTTGATTTTTTTTTATTTTTTTTTTTTTATACGTGGTGTTGAAAGATTTCAGCCCTTTTTTTTCAAATTCCTCCTCATTAAATCGATTTCCAACAGACAGCATGATACTGTAAATATGCCGCCCGAGGTGACAATCGCTCGTTGGCTCGGCCGGCTAATTAAAAGCGTGCGTGCAGACCTTACACGGAGGAGGGGCCTCCGAAAAAAAACCCTCCTGTTTATCAAACTGGTCTCGGCACAGCCGGGCAAAAGCTCAGCCAACCTCTGTGGAGTCTGATGCTCTGCCCCCAGACTCCCGTCCTCACCTCCCGCTCTGACACTCTCCATTTCCCTTCGTGTGCATTTGGGCGACATGCAAATTTGTGACTTGGATCTTTTTAGGCAGCTTCCCCTCGCAAGGAAGAGATCCCGTCAATCCAGGGAAGGTGGCGGGTCTAAAAAAAACATAAAAAGAATCTGTGTATGGCAGGAGAGATTCCTCCAGCCTTAACACAGAGTGTGTTTCGCTTTGTCTAAATGTGAGACACTGCAGTTTTACTTTTTCATTTCAGCTGAGAGGGATTGGCTGTTTGGAAAGGCAGTCAAGTCGAGGATCATTCCTGACCTCGTTGTAAATACTGCTGAACAGTCAGCTCACACGCTTTGAGGAAATGCGGGGAAATGCGGGGAAAGGAGGAGTAGCGTGATAGCCACAATTATATGATACACACAATCCCTCCCCGGCCGCTTTATTAGTCGCTCTCTGGGGCAGTTCTGCCGATAAAATAGCAAAATGGCACCGGGTCCGGGGCTGGAATGGTGTATAAATAGAAAGTCTATTCAAAGAAGGACGTCAAGATTGCTTATGGAAAACCAGTGCACGCAAAGAGTAGTGGGTAGCAATCAGAACGAGAGGCTGTTTCATTGAAAAAACAAAGCGAAACCAAACAAAAAGAGCGCTGTTGCTCACGCAGGAGGCGTCAGCGTGGACGTTTCCACTGTTAAAAGGGCTGCAGTCACATGTGGCTCGGACCTCCTCCTGCTGCGGCCGGGCTGAGCCATTCGGTCGCCGTCACGTTCAACACGCCTCGGCCTCTTCCCACCTGTCGTCGTGAAGGTTGACCCGTTTTGATGCGACAGCTCGGGACCGGTTTTTAAAACCCAGGTGGGCTCAGGAGGGGCGGTGCCCGTGGTGCGAGGACCCAGTCTATTTCTGCCCCCCCGACCCCAACCCACCCTCACCCACATCACAGCTCCGGCCGTGTCTGCTCTCTCTTGGTTTAGCAGAAATACTTAAGAGTGACCCCGGCCCCGCCCTCCCTCTGTTCTCCTACTCAGTATTCCCCGGCTAAAAAGAGCCTCAGTGTGGGAGCGAAACCAAACTGAGGCCCCACAGAAGATCACATAATTACAAATCACAATAAAGCCCTCAGTTGTGCGCCGCTGCCAGAGGCTCAGCTGCACCCCTCTCAGCTCCAGCCTTTCACTCCGAGCCTCGCAGCACCCCCTCCTTCCTTCCTTCCTTCACCCCTTCCTTCACTCCCTCGCCAGCCCATGCCCTCCTCGCCTTCCTCTTGTCCCTGTTGTAAATCCCATCCTTCTGGCCCCTTTAAAAAAAAAAGGGGTGGGGGAGTGGGGACGTCTCTGTTTTTGTTCAGCAGTGTCGCAAACGGCCGACGACGGTCCAACTTTAAATCCACCCAATCCCAAATGATATCATGGAGTGTATTGCGTTAACTTGCAAGGCAACAAAGGCACAACACAAACAGGACTCACCCAAAGATTCCTTCCACAGGGAGAAACAGATTACTGCAGTGTAAGTCAGTCAGGATTAAAGCCCAATGGATAAACCTCTACAGTCACTTTAAAGAGGCGATGATAACCCCATTATTTCAAAATGGAGTTGGTGGTGAGCTGACATGTTGTCCCCCTCATAGAAAAGCCATGTTAAATATACCCTGCTTGTTAATTTGAGGCAAAGTAATGCCAAGTAATGGTAGTATTGTTGCATCATGTAAGACTTAAAATAAACACTCGAGAACGAGAGAGAAAAAAAAATAAACCATTGCAATATTACAACACAACTGTTATTTGCAGACGTGCAGCAATAATGGTACAGACTCAGATATCATTGGAGCCACAGAACCTCAGCAGATAGGAATTTCTAATTTGCAAGTCCATCATACGGTTTATTTCCCCCTCCTCCTCCTCCCCCCAACCTCATGCTCACTAAAAATCCACCACTGCACTGGGAATGAATGTCTTTCCAAGCCATGTGCATGTTAGCTGGAACCGGGTTATTTGAGCTAAACATACCTGGATACTGTATACTGCCCGATTTCTTACAACACACACTAGACACATACAGCACAGTTCAATTCCAGCAGCTTCCAGGTGGAGTGCAGAGCAGATGAAATCCATCCTGCCAGACTTTATGGCTTAATCAGTGAGAAATGTGCTCGTGCCGAGTCAGCGTTCCCTCCTCCTTCAAAATAGTTTGTCTAATCATTAACCACCACCATAACATTAAATGTTGTGAAGATACACCCTGCAGGCGAAATCTGTTCTGCAAAATATAACAGCCAGGCCACCTCTTTAAAATGCGGTCGCTTGTGACGCATATTTAGATTACTTTTTTTGGCAACCTGAATTTTAACTGTTCCGTTTTTTTTTATTTGGCTTTAGAGAAGAGCAATGTTAAAAATTCAAAGATTTAATACGGTCTTTGAAAAGAGGAAACTGCAGCAAAAAAGCATTAAAACACACCGAGGTGCTGCAAAGACGCTCCAGACTACAAATGGAAAGCTGCAAATAAAAAAGAAAAAAACAATTCTGTGGACAAACAATATTTTGTGGCATTGGTATGATGGGGGTGCTATGTTTGGCATTTAAGTGATTTTTAATTGTATCCGTTTTGTTTTGTTTCGGGGTTTTTTTTTTTTTGGGGGGGAGCATGAATTGAAATTGAAACAATGGAAAACATGCAGAGACACAACAACAACAACTAATTTATCACATTTGTCACCAGAAAGAATAAGGGTTGGTTGACTGTTGATGGTTGTTGATGATTTAAATCGCTAATTGTAAAATATTGAACCAGTTTTGTTATTTACAGCCATTTAATAGTCAAGAACTTTTTAATTGAATTGTTAGATCTGTGTTTGTGCACCATAGCCACCATGTTTGCATGCACAGCTTTATCAGATAACTGCCATTTGTCCAATTAGGGATCGGCTCGGAGATCTGTCAGCCTTGTGACTCTCGTGAACACGCAGCGGAGAATCGGATTATTGGCTAAAGTATGTATGTCTCCTCCGTGTTAGGGGGCGCCGTACTTGTCTTTCTACCGTCCACGGTTATGTCTCTGTATACATTGCAGGAGTATCATCGAAAAATGTGCGTCTCTGTGATTTTGAGAGCTTCCATTTGCTGGTTTCCCACCAGATGACGGCGTTTACGTGCATTGTGTGGAGCAAGGCAATACTGCAGTTAGCTTGCGAGTGCATGCAAAAGCAGCGAATGTTTTTGAATGTTAGGTTGCCGTGCCAACACATGGAAAGCCATCCATGACAAACACACACAACTCACAAGAGCCACAGAGTTGCGCAGTGCCAGGGGTGACTTTTTTAAGGGCTTAGTAGACATTGCACTAATTATGTTACACTAACCACTGCCTTAGTGCGCTTAATATGGAGTAGGGGGAAAAAAAAAAATGCAACGTTAAAGCATGACCTTTGTCATCACATTCTCTGTAAATATCTGCTTTTGCTAGGGAGCGAGCCAAATGAAGACTGAACAGCATGAAGTGCAACAATGTAGAGTTCTGGCAGCTGCACGGTACAGTGGTTAACACTTTGGTAAACTCAAGCCATTGTGCTTTAGAGGGGCATGTGTCACTTCCATGCTTTCTCTCTGACAGAGTCGGCTACGCTCTGCGCAGTTTGCACACTGGAGAGCAACTTTTGTCAAAACCGCTGTCGGCTTTAGAGAACAAAAAAAAAAAAAAAAAAAGGCAGGAGAAAAGGAAGAGGGTGGCTGCTTTCCTGTTTTACAGCCCAAGTACAGGGTACTCATTGAAAAAGCCCATTAAGTGTGACTAGTTTGAGAGTTCTATTGTTGTGCGCCAATGGGGGGAATGTGGTGCCCACAGCGCGAGACAGATGCAGAGCCAGACAACTGACACAGGATGGGTGTGCTGGTTTCCTCAACCAGCACAACAAAAGACACGCAGCTACTTCTCTTTTACTTGCTGCCTGCCAGAAAAAGGAAGTGGGGGGTGGAGGGGGGTTAGGGCCGGGGAAGGGGCAGGAAATGACATCAATGCCATCTGCAGCATAACTGACACACATGATCCGCGGTGTGTCTTCATGCGCTTGCACAAGCCAGCGTTCAGGTGAAAAAAAAATAATTTGTTGCTCATGGTAATGAGAATCCAATTTGGAAAAGCATGTATCTGGCCGAAGAGCAGTCTGTCATTTTTTAAGGTCGTTTCTTGTTGCAGAGGTGAATATTGTGGGACTAGTCAACAGTTTCAACCATTCACTGTGGCTGTTGTTATCTTGCGGCTACAATTACAGAACAAGCCTTTTGCAAACAAGCACTGTTGACGATCGTTACGAGGAAGCCGACAAACTTTGCCAAGACAAAAAAGGGGGTTTAATTAAGATGCAGGTAGTAAGAGTGTGCATTCACAATGTTCACACTTGATCGAGCAAAATAAATCATATGCACATGTTCCAAGGTTTGGGGGCTCACTGACTCATTTCTGCATTGAACTCCATTATAAGCAGCTCCATGGAATAATCTGGAATGCACATTACTAGTGCACAAAAATCAGTCAGGATGTGCTGAACACATTCTGGGATGGCAAAGACAGCTATTGCCTTGAGTGTCTAATTGACTGTGATTTTAGAGAATGAAAATCCAGAGTGCAATGTGTGGTCATCATGACAGAAGTTAAAAATTGCGAAAAGAAAATTGTAAAAATTTCTAAAAACAAAGCTTTCTATTGCAATCGCACTTAGTTGTGCTGTGCTGAACCATAAAGGAATAAACAAAGCATCATCGTTTATATGTTAGGCTCCGAATGAGTGTTCAGAGTTTCACACACTTGCAATTCTCTCAGTCACTTTCTAATCTGACACTGGAAATGGTTTTCATTCAACGCTATATTGTTGCCATACTTGTTGGGCCCGTCTTGACTGATGTTTTTCCTGCACTCTTAATGATGGCAGAGCATTCGAGGCCATTGCTGGGAGTGTAGACACCCTTTAGATTTGTGGCTAAGGTGTCCAGCTGTCAGGAGGTGGGAGACCTGACGCCCCAGTGCACAAGCGCAACAAATTTACCTTTCAATTACAGTGGTGACCGTGCAGCTGTCACAACACTGTCACTCCGAGCCGCCCCTGGGTGTGTGTGGTGTGTGTGTGTGTGTGTGTGTGGGGGGGCACCCTCACCCAGTGCCACATCCAAAATATTCCCACCATCCGTCACCCTCCACGAAAGGCCTCCCGTTGGTCGAGTTATGTCGGGCACCTCGCACTCCCCCCCCCCTTCTCCCCCTGCTGCTCGCAAACCCAGATGAGCCGTCGCCGCCGGGAGGCGCGAGGGGCAGCTGCCGTGTGTGACAGAAGCGGGGGGCGAAATTTGGAGGAAGAAAAAGTTTCAGCGCGAGCAAGGAGGAACAAAGTCGGAAAGGAGATTACAATTTTTCTGCGTCTGGGCGAGAGGCGCGGCCCCTCGCTCTCAGCCATCTGCTGTCCCCTCCCTGGCGAGAGCACTACATCACTGCCTCGCGTCTCAGCGGCAGGCCGTCAGCGGGCAGCAGAGGAGGCGCACCGCCTGTCAACAGCGTCGACCAAGAACAGCCAGCCACTTCTTCACCACTTCTTTCCTGCAGCACCCTGAACACGTTTGAGCGTCTGAAGACCAAACCCAGTCTGGAGGTGTCGGAGGGTCGACTGAAGCCTCCCTCAAGTCCAACACTTGGCTGAACTGCACCCCAAATTCACCTCCACCTCCAGAAATGTTTTCATTTGACACTGAAGCTGCTATGTGTTGTATTTGTCAGGGATATAAAAAAATCTAAAGACATTTTGGAAAATACAGTACCGGTAGTACTTCACATACATTGTTTATTCTAATGCATTAAGTCTTGCTTTATTATTATGGCAGACTTTCAGGTGGGGATTTTAAAAGTGGCATGAAACCAAAAACATATTGAGACAAAATCCTGTTTGGTTTAAGATAAATAGGCACACTTTAATGCTAATGTTTCGCCGTCACCTCGCTGTCACTACTATATTTAAAAAAAAAACAGCAGACACCAACCATTTGATAAACTTCATGCTCATCAAACTGGAAACCGGTAAAAAATCAATGCCAGTACTGCATGAGCGATCACAGAGCACAAAGCAACGTTTTGTTTCCTTCAAATATACAGCATGACCTCTGCTCCACTCATCCATGTCTGCAACACGTGTAGTAATTATTGTAATTCTAACAATAGTAATTTTATAATAATATTACTGATCATCTCAATTTCACTGTTGTGGCACAAACAAAATAAAAACTAAACTTGTTAAGTTGTTAAAATAATACACATAAAAGTTCTGAACTTTCAACTTAATGTTAAATCAATGAATTACAAAAAACTGTTGCATGGCCTGATCGGTCACGGACATAAAAAGAGAGACGATTTAAGAATTTCAGCTGGTAATCTATTTCACTTTCTGCGTCAATTGGCTTTCAGCCTGCGCTTGAGTAAGTTTCACTGTTGTAACGGAGGGGAGGAAGCCTCCCAGAAAGACACGGTGAGGCTGGGCAGGAAGTGGAGTCAGCTCATTTCCTATCATAGAAACTTTGAGGAGCGAGCTTGTTTAATGAGTTAGCCAGACAAAGAAAAACACTCTCAGCCTGCATCCTCCGTCCCAAGAGGCGCTTCAAATGTAAGCAAGGTGAACTTTGACCTTTCTGGTGAGCCTGTGTCGGGAGTGGGAGTGTGAGGGTCTTGAACTTGGGTCGTCGATTGTGTTTTTTCAGGACTCTGGCAAAAATAAGCCGCACCGCAGGGAGCGCCGGGCTGGCTATACAAAGCGACGTCAATCACGTCGGGGTTGAGACTGGAACGTAAATGTTTTTCTAGCTCCGGGGCAGAATTTGAAAGAAGGGCTGAGGAGATGGTTACTGACGGGACAAAAATAAAGCTCACGCTCTATCCCGACTACTCCAGCCTCAGTGGCTCCAGCCGACGGTGACGCGTGCATGCATTTGGTTTTTGGTTGGACAAAGAAAAAGGCTGCTTATCAGCAAACTATGCCAAGGTTCCCGGGTTACACACAAAAAACAGTTTGCTGAGGCTAATTATTAATCCTGCCAAGAAGAGCGGCGTTCTGCGGATGATGATGAAACTGCGGATGCGATTCTGCACACCCTGAACGCTGAATGCTTTGGCTAAAGGTTAGGTGCCCTCCTGCGTGTCTTACACAGGCAGCTTTGCATTTTGCAACAGTTCCTGTGTCTGTGCAGGGCTGTCTGCTGCACTTTCTACTTCCTCCTCCTCCTGCTGCTGCTACAGACGCAAAGGCAGTGCGCGCGCACACACACACACACACACACACACACAAAAAAGAAATAAGGCTCGTGATCTTTTGAGAGTGGAGACCAACGGTCTTCACATCCTGTAGTCAGATGCAGGCCGAGGAGAAATTCGAACGCCTGCCGAAACTACACTGCAGTGTGAAATCCACTGTAACCCAGAACCTATACGTCCCTTGCAGTGCAAAACTGTTTTTTCTTTTTTTTTTTACAGGCTCCCTTCCGTCTGCTGCAAGTGTCAACACGGAGCAAATGGAGTTGAGGCCGTGCAGAGAAGTCGCACGATAATTTCTACATATTTCGCATTCTTTCCATAAAGCTCCGAGGATCCAGAAAGTGGATTAGACGCCGTCATGCCAATCTGTCACTGACTGCTGCACCTGTTGGCTTCACCGCAAAATTAAACTGGGGGCGATTACTGCCTTGCCTATAGGCACGCAGTCTGTGTGCACGGATGTGAAATGAAAGGTTAAAAAAAATAAGCTAAATATTTTTGCAACATGTTATTACTGCAATTTAACAAACAAAAAAAAAAAAAAATGCCCCTCCCCCATGTCTCCAGGTACATGCAGTGCCATTTCTCACACACACGCACACACACACACACACACACACACACGCACACGCACGCCAGTGCCTGGATATAACTGCTGGCAACAGCAGAGGTTGTGTGCACAGCCTTCGGCAAAGGGCTCCGTCGACGACCATAAACGAGCCATCGCAGGTTAACGCTGCTGATAGCGCACAAAGCAACACACAGAGCTGCGCTCCAATCATTAAGGTCAACTGATAAACGAAACCACTAACGCCTCATAGCTAGGTACGACGTGCAAGTCACCCAGGTCGAGCCGTTCCACTTTATTTAAAGACAAATAAAAACTCAGAGGGGCGGGATCACACTGGCCGCCACGGGCTCGATGTGGCGGTCTCACTCCCCACCAGGGGAAGGAAGTCGCTCAGGTGAGCAGCGGCCGGCCTGAGGATTTAAAAACCACCAGTGAGGTGTCGGAGCTTCGCTCGCTCCCAACTGGCTGCTGAAGGGCACACACGCGCAGTGGCGTGATTTCAACTCTCGCCGCACAGTGGTTAAAATTCAATCCCAGTGAACTTTGACCTCGGTGGAAAAGCCACATGGTCAGTGGAGCAGGGAGAGGAGCAGGACAGCAGGCCGCCCTCGTGTGCACACAGCAGAAGTCAGGAGTGACGGAGACCTCGGTCTGTCTGAAGGTCTGCCTGATGTACGACTCCGCCATCCAGCGCTCCAACCCTACTGGCCTCGAAGCGACTCGTCTCGTCAACACCGAGTTGAAGACATCAGAGGGAGCAGCTCAACCATCTCCGTCCGTCTGGGTCTGACTGAAAATATGTAGATGAAGATGAACATAAAAACTGTCCGCTCCAGACTGCAAACGTCACCTACTGGGAGCTTTTGTCAACACTTTACTTTGCAGGTATACTTTAGGAAAAAGCATGGGTCCCCGTCAGTCCCGCTCTCAGTTCCGCCCCGGCCAACTAGGTAGTCGCGTGTTGAGAAAACTCCCGCTTCAGCTTTTCTTCCTTCACTACACAACCTGCACTTCCTCTTCAAAAGTGCCCGCAGTGAGTGGCCTCTCTTCTCGGTTGGCTTTTCTTTTTTTTTTAGCCAATGCACCGAGGTTCTGCTGAGGGTTCTGCGAGCTGCGAGTGTTTCCAGCGCAGAGGATGGCGCAGCCCCAGGTTCCCTGCGGACGGGCAGTGAGACAGGCAGTCTGCAGCGGCAGGCTTTATCTTCCGAGCGCTCCGCGTAATTACAGGATATTCAGGCCCCTTCACGTACACACACGCGCGCAGATCTGCTATCCAGTACGTCACGAGGCTAATTAGGCAGCGCTGCGGTGCAGACTGTTGAGTAAACACAGTCAAGTCATCCTGCAGCATGCAGCAGGAGCTCACTTGCCGACTCCTATGGAACATGGAACATTCTTTTGAGCCGGCCGCCGTTCCCGTGAGATCCCTGGAGGAGCTCGTCCTCGGAAGGTGAAGCGGTCCCTCCTGCCTGTGGCGGTGGGTGGGTGGGGGGGTGGGGGCGAGGGGGGCGGTGCAGAGCAGTTTGTGCTACGGCAAGGACTAGGTCAGCCTGACTCTCTCTCACCAGGGAAAGACGTGATGGCTGTAATCAGCCACTGTAATTACACCCGACACCCGCTAAAACTCAGACACCGACTTCAATAAAGGGGAAGAGCTCGTGCGACACTGACCACATGGCCTGGCCGGTGTTAACATCTGCCACCTCGTGAAGTCATTAGAGGTGACTACGTGCAATGAATGAGCGACTGGAGTTTCAGCAACGAGGAGATTGCGAAAGTCTTTAGTCAAGTTCTAATAAAACAAACTGCCGTCAAAACATCAAAGCAGTGACTCTGCAGTTTCTTGACAGAAATGTGTCTTTGTTTAATTGAGAGGGTTGTATTATATTATGTGGGAGGTGGTTGACGGAAAAAAAAAAACGGCCGATCAAGTGAGCAAGTGTACAAGGTCAAGTCGAAAACTGCTGATGCTGCTGATGGTGAGAGGAACATGACTAAACCAAAGCAGAAAGAAATATCGCAACTGATTTCCTGGGAAAACACTGTTTTCAATGAGGACAGATGACAGCATGACCGATATCAATTCAAGTGAAACAAGTGGGTGGCAAGACAGACAGTCAGTCACTTCAATGAACCTTAGTGGGAAATGACTTGTTAGAGCAGCAACAGCAGCATTTATCCATTCATCAAACACGCCAAAAGTGATGAGAGGAACTCAAACCGATCAGTCAACGCAACAAAGTGCACAGGCTTACGGAAATAACACAAAAAAACAACCCAAAATCACATTTAAGCTAAAACAGGTGCCAACAAATGGAAGCCACAACATTCGTCATTTTTGCCACAACATTAGCATGTGCAGGATTCGATTACATGCACCAAAGCGGTTGGAGAAGTCAAGTGCTGCGCGAGTGGCTGGTGTCACTTCCTGCTGTTGTTGCAGACGCCTACTGTGGCAGATGGGAACACGCACCAACTTGCGTCTTTGCTCCGAGATGCTAGCGGAAGGTGGTTTCACACTAGCTGCAGTGATCAGTGAAGAGCGTTCGCACCAGGTGGCACTGCCCAAGAGATTTCCCACGGTGAACAGACTTGATTGGTCACGATAACAGCGGATGGAACGATAAACAGGCAAAGTTGCCGAGCTGGACTTCCAGATTGGACTTTATATTAATGTTGCACCGTCGCACTTCCCCGCAGGGGGCCCCGCACAGCACGCTGACTAATGAGCATGACCGTCCTGGTGCATTCAGGATAGTTTTAAAAAGAGGAAGAGAAAACTGCTGGTTTCGAGTCACATGTTTTGATTGAAAATAGCTGTTGGAAATAATTCGAATTAAAAATACACATTCAAAGATTACTCCATCTATTTGCTAAAAGCAAAAAAATGATGGATGATAAATGTGCCACGCCTACAGAGACTGTGTCATACGATATTTTATGAGCTGGTCTCAGTGCAGAGACCGCTGGCGACCATGTCGTGGAATCAGAATTTAGCACTAAAGCAGCTGCAAGTAATACATTGAGCTTACAGGATGATATGTATTAAAGGCCACGTTTGGTACGTAACTACCGAAAAGAAGATAAAATGAAACTTCAGAGAATTATGAACATTTTTTTTTCCCCAAACCACATCTTAAACGGTTTTATTTCCTCGCTTTGATCGATGTCACGCTCTCTAACCAGCAGCTGAGGGCTACATTTCATTCTACACACGTCGAACACATGCATCTTTGATGCGCGCACAGAGATATTTTAGAGCGGTTACATGTATGTGTCAGGAATAGATCCCCCACCAACACCCCCCCCCCCACTGCGCCCACAGGCAACATGTATGAAAGTGTTTCTGCACAGCACTCGTCGAGGCTCTGAAACAAGTGCGAGAGCGTTTGTGCGCGTACGTCCACACGGCGAATGAAGCGGGGATGCGTCTACCTGCAAGGTCTAATAAGCACGCTGCCAAACAGATTATTTCATTTGTGCCGAGCTACAGAAAGAAATTCCAAAAAAAAAGAGAAAAATCAGCAGATTAAACGTCAATCAAACACCAGAATCAGCGGCGAAGTCAGCGGAACGGGCGCTTCGAGTGAACTGAAAGCTTAAGCCTCCGCTGTGTGAAATCCCCTCGGCTACATTAACTGATAGCTTTTCAGGGAGGGACCTAACAAAACAAACCCTATTAGGCCTTCTTCGGTGCGGTTTCGAGGCAGGCGTGAAGATTTTTGAGCGTCCGCATTTACACCAGGTCAGAAAAAGGAGCCAAAAGAAGGCTTTAGTGTCAGACTTCCACTGCCGAAAGAACAACGAGGCCATGCTTCAGTGTTGATATGAGGGGAGATCCATCATCGCGGTCTCGAGAAAAACCAAGGTTAGTCTTTTCAACCAAAACACCACGTCTCTCCACAGGGCCGCTTCACTTTGTTTCAAGTTGGAGGGGCTTTGCTGGATACTTTGCGTCTCGGCTGTCGGAACAGAAGCGTGGGACAAATGAAAAGCAGACTGCAGCCGAGGTGGCACGTATGAGCAGATTTCACACCAACTGCTCACAGCTCTCATGGAAATCAACATCAGAGAGTGCTGCGCCATTTCAGACGTTGCTCGTCGTTTTGACGGCTGATGAGGACGCGTTCGTCAAAACAGCTGCCGAGCGTGGCTGTTTTCAAGTGCATTGCATTCAAAGATTTCTTGCTTGACTAAATTACAGATCTACTTTTACCCAGTAACATTCATGTTACGTTTCAGGACCAAAAAAAAAGCTCAAAGCGACAGTTTAATATAATCTCCACATGCTGGGACACGTTTATCAAACTGGGGTAACCTCTTGCAAGACTCCCGTCATTCAAGTTCGGGGGAAAAAACTCTAAACTTGCATGACGCGAGTCTTTACGCACTAATTCACAAACTCTAAGTTGAGAATCAGGCCTATCCTATAATTCCTCTCATCCCACACACACTGGCCCGGATGGTAATTACTGATATGAAACCTACTGTACAGAGAGTGGAGCATGTAATTAGCCTTCAAACCAGGAGCACAACTTAACAACCAGCCTTTTTTTTTTTTTTTTAAAAGGGACAGTACAACCAAAAACAAAACCTGTTTTCTCCTCTATATCCTGCTTTTATCTGACCTGATTGAAGAGATTACTGCTCGTTCTCAGATGCAACTGGACCAAATCGAGGTTGTCTTTATCTGCCTGCTACGTTGAGCTACGTTTCCAGGCGTACCACCAGACCAAACCATGCTGACATGCTCAAACGTGCCTTTGAAAATGACTAATTACAGTCTTTTCTCACGTGCCAATCAACCGATATGGTTTTCTTCATCACTTTGTTACCACTCAGGCCTGAGAAATAAACAAAGGGAATGGTTTAGCGAATAATGAAACAGTCAGAATCTCTAACATAGGCTGAGGCGCTCACCAGGAGTCAGCAAGTCTGTTTGGAAGCCTAAAACACAACTAGAAAGATTAGTCATGCACCAGTCTGGACAGAAGGGAGGTAAACTGCCTCGACCCTTTTTGGGCTGAGGACAGATTAGTTGAAAGCTGGAGAACATGCGCACAGCAACACTGAAGTCAACCTTTGACAGGAGTTAGAAAAGGGCTGGACATTCTGTGGAGTCAAGCCAAAAAATCTTGACAAGGGAATATCAGCATATCTCTGACCCAGAGAACTGAGGGATTTGTAAACACGAATGTTGACCTAGTTAGGAAAATATTTTGTAATTTGAAAATATGATTAACTCAGGGGAAACAAAATGTTCCCCCGCAAGATCAAAAATGTTCAAAAAATACTTAAATTCTAAAATGCTAAAGAGACAGAATTCTACAGAATAAACTTTTAACATTAAAAAATAATAATGATGATGACGATGATGATAACATTACGTCTGTTCTGTTTTTTAAAGTATCAGCTTTACTGTTCTTACAGCTTGCTTGCAGTAGTTAAAGAAAACCGCATGGAGTCCCTGAAGCAATAACTTGAGTAATCTCCAAGGTATTAATTAAGGGAGTCTCTGAGGATGAATGTCATTTGATATGGGGAAATCAAAGATTTCAACACTTTAATTGAAAAAAAAAAATATTCAGCCCACTGCCTGCACCTCTGAACAACACATAAAAAAGTTTATCTCAAGCTTCGATGACACTTGTTGTCTGAAATGGTAACAGATATGAAACCAGGAAGCCTCATCAGTAACACCTCAACATGGATGTACTTTGTCGGGCATGACAACATTTCCGGGCACCTATTGTCTTCACTATCTCTATAAATGAGGGCAACGCTTAAAATACCAGTTGTGTCATAGAGAACAATCGTAAAAATATGAAAAACAATATTCATTAACAGAGGCCAAAGTGAGTCAATTAAATTGTGCATTTGACCAATGAGACAAACCTTGAAAACTTTAGAACATAAAAAGCAGTCATGTCTTAAAAGCTCAGGTCCAGACATTATCAATCTGGCATTCAATTGTCTTTCGACTCAACAATAGCGTCCAAAACACCGACTTTAAAAACTAGAGGTATGTGGTAAAGGGAGCCATTTCAACAGTCTGAGAAGGGTCATTTTGTACCAGTGGGAGGAAACCAGGCAAGACTTTGGACTGCCTATTTTTACCGCCCGGTCATGGAGAGGGAACAGGGTGGGATGAAGTCACAGGAGCCCTGCTCTGCTCTGCTCTGCTCTGCTCTGCTCTCTCACTCAACATCCAAGGTTTAACTTTAAACACACACTTCCTCACATCTGTGCAGGACGGGGACATATGCTCCAGGGTGCTGTTAAGGGTGCAGCAGACGGGTTGGTTTTTTTTTTTTTCCTCTCTCCCCCATTTTCCACTAATGCGTACATCACAACAGAGCCAAAAATGCAGAAGTACACAATTGAGAGACATGTTGGCAAAAAAACAAGAAAAAAAAAATACACAGAAAACAAAGAGGGCCTGAGGCAAGCCGAAGTCAAGTGCAGAGAGTTGTCAGTATATCTCTGGGTGCATTTTACTGCCTGCCACGTCCGTCTCCTCAGGAGATGGCTGAGCCCCCCGGAAGAATGTTTGGGGTGACAAAAGCACATTTTTCACAGACCCGACAATAAAAACCATTAGCGTTTAGCATCACTTCGGAATACTGCAGACTCCTCAGTGAGTTTTAAGTGCGTCGCATCAGTGCGTAAATTAAGCTTTTTTTGGCTTGGTTTCTCAATTTTAAATAGGTCTGTGCAACTTTTTTTTTTTTTTTTGTAAAGCGACTCGCTTTGTGTTTGACGGTGTACTCACCGAGCAGAAGCAGTTTGACTTCTCTGGCCGCCTTCTCTCCATCTTCTCTCAGGTTTTTGTCAATCATTTTAGACCTCTCGGCCGCGGCTTTATCTTCCTGGCTGACCGTACAACCCATGGTTCCTAGTGCGCGCTTCAGGACTGCTGCTTGGTGGGGGGAAATGTCGCCCAAGAAAACAAATGTACTATAATAACAACACGGGGGAGAAAAAAAATGACGGGCGAGTCCAAAAAGCCCCTTCTGCCTGTCAGAAAGCGAGGGCTGAAGTTGAGCAAGGCGACTTCCCTTTTGACGAGTGCCAGCAAACGTGACGGAGTCCGTTCATCCGCGGGAGTCAGCGACACACTTACAAAAAAAAAAAAAAAACACTCCGCGACGTGAAACCGACTTAATAACGCCAGAAACGACCAGAAGACACGATGGTTCCACTCTCAGTCATTTGTGTGGTTTTCTTTCCGTCAAGCAGTTGAAGTTGTCTGCGTTCTCGTCGGCTTTGAACCAATTCGCACTACACAACATGAAAGCGGTGTCAACGCGCGGGCCACGAAGTTGGGTAGAGACAAGTATTCCAGCTGTTGAAAAACCTGAGCGCACCGTTTCCTCCCGCCGAATCAAGCTAACACGATACGCAACCACTTTCCACGGGACACGTTTTTTTTGTTTGTTTGTTTTTTTTCCTTTTCCAACCTCTCCGTAATGTCTTCTGTGCGGATATATTAACGTCTTCTGGCCCTGCGCATTCTTCCCCGTGTTGAGATTTATCACGTTTGAAGCCACACCCGTAGCCGCCGTACAGTTCCCCTCTATCCGACAAACAGCAAGACAGCGCCGTCACCTCCCAACTCTTAAGGCGGCACCGACAACCTTCGCCTGAAAATAACGCCCACTCGCGCTGCTTCTTGGGAAACGTAGTCCGGCGTTACCGCCCCCCCCCCCTTTCCCACATACACGCGCATTTGCAGACAATGTTCCACACTTTATACTCGACAGTGTAATTGGAAGTCTGCATGTTTTCTATTTTTGGTTAAGTGCATTTTAAATAAATGACATACTTTGAACAAAAGCGATATAACTACTAACAGTTCCATGCTAACATTCCCAGTCCGCAGCTGCATTTGAAAGGTCATATTTTCGCTCTGTGAAATCTCTAGAAAACAGCGCATTTAGCTTAGTGTTTGTAGACTCCGTGAAATGCCCAGTTTTAGTTTTATATTTAAGACAAGGCAGCCATAACGTAGTCAGTGAAACTAACAACTTGGAATGAGGTGACGCCAATAACCCGGGAGATGTAGAAAGAGTGCACTTTTACTTATGACCACTGTTTACCACTGACTATTAATATTTGTCCACTGATTCTATTTTTGTACACTTGGACTAATTGATCCATAAGTTATTTTAAGGATTGCATGAATAAATAAATCTACAAAAACTTCTGCCCTGTGCTAGAAGGGGAAAAAATCCTTATAAAAGCTCCTTAAAATGGCATCTAAATGAATGTTCTCATATCCAACAATCAGAAACATAATATATATATACATACATATACATACTTTAACACCTTTAATATTTGTAAGATTTTCAATTAAATGTGTAATGCAAGACGTTTTTTTAATCACAAAGATTTTTATTTATTTTTTTACATGTATTAAGAAGCTGCTAAAAGTAAATTACATCGAGAGCTTGTTACTGTGGACAGTGATTTAAGGATCTAAAAAGTACAGTGAATTAAATGTTACTCAAGGTTATTCTTTGGAGAAAAGATAGGGTATCCATGGGCCAAGCATGACAATAAACACCCAAAGTAGCCAGAATATGCCTGCACTAACTGCAAAGAAGCTTGGAAAATGAACATACTGTGCTGTTGTACACAAAAATACGATGGTAAACCTGCAGAATCGATGTGGAGTTACAGCGTCTTACGGCTCATTGTTTCCCCCTTGCGGACTGTTTTGTCACTTCACATAAAGTCAGTATTGTTGGTGTAATACGCCACCAAATTTATGCAATGAATTTCATACATGCGCAATAAACTTTGGGAATTCTGAAAATAAGCGAAAATAAGCGAACCATTGACCTACAGTAGCTTCTCTAACCTACTTTGATCCAAGTTTTCTACCCCAGTGTGACAAAGAACAAAAGTCAGACCACCAGAATAATGAGAGATCTAAGTTTTGTTACCTCATTATCTTTATTGCAACATTGTTTACATAACAATAATTGCCAGCAACATATTAAAATATATAGAGATACAACAAAATCGACAAGAACTGAATGACAAAAAGGTTTAAAAGCACTTTGAAAATGATTACATTTATATTTTTAATTTGACTAAAACTTTTCATTTCTATTTACATGGTACAAACTAGATATGCATAAAGAATACAAAGGGTATACATTTATGTACAGTATTTATAAATGCTGGCCAATGTCAATATTTAATGTTTCTACTCAATCACTCACACAAATTACACAAAAAAAAGAGACCGGTGACATTTAATTCAAGGTCTTCAGAGATTGTCATCTATCAGCTACTGATGCAGTGTATCCCCCACGCTGTGCTTATCTTATGTGAAGCTGGAACCATTAGGACTGTCCGTAACAATGATTTACCACATTGCTTTCTCATAGTAAGGTCGGACAGGAAACAGGAAGTGGGGGATAAATATAAACTCTTGATTTTATGCTCCAGTGGCTGAATAAGATGACTCTTTCTGCATCCAGACACATGAAGAAACATCTACACAGAGTGGAAATAAAGGATTACAAGAGGTTTGTTGTATAACAAATTGACAGGACAGTATCAACATACCCACACGGCACGCACTGTAGCATAGTCGGGATTTGACATTTAAAAATAATGAACTGTTGGCAAGTTTAAAAACAACTCCAAGTTAGTAGGTTACTGTCTGCCAAGAGGCAGCAATGACATGACAAATAAGCCAAATCACCACAGATGACATAGAACTCACCACTTTAAAAGACAGCTATAGAGTCCAAACAAAGGTTTTGCCTCTTGCATTTCACCATGAAACAGGTTATACTGATACGTCCAAATAAACACTGAACATGACGTTATTTAAAACAGCAAATCCATCAACTCGAATTATACTTCTGATGAACAGTTAGGCCCTGGGTAAATAACACAGATGCATATAGTTGAAATACAGTCTGGCCATTTTCTTCTTTTTGACCAACACTAACACTTTAAGATCTCCAAAACTACATCCAAAAATATTAGTGTTTTTTTCTTCTTCTAGACAACTGTTATTTCAAGTAAAGTAGGAGACGATATCCATGTTATACCATCGACACATTGCTGTTTTTCTTATAATCGACATTACGATGATTCTTCTTTTTTTTAATATAAAGCAAAATGCTCTTAAATCACACATTTCATATATGTGTACTCTGTTAGTTTGTCTGTGTTTCGACCTATTAATGGCTACAGGAAGTTGTGCTTTTTTAAAGAAAGTGCTATTGCTGTACACCAACTTTTCAATCCTTTTAAGGGTGGTTACAGACGCAGACTCAGCGTTTATCATTCACCAAAGGGAACAACCTTGTGCTGGAAATGGATATTTACAGAGATGAAACTGTTCTTGGAGTGACCCTGTTTTTCTCTATTAAATAACCCTTTTGTTGCCTCTGAAAACGTCCATTACACAATCAGACACAACTCATTTCACTCTTACAGGTCCATGCACTTCATGAGTGAAAACACAGAGCAATGACTTTCTCTTTTGCATCACACTGATTGCTTTGACCTGGACAATCCAAATGAGGAGATCATCCATACCATCTATCGCTGTCCTTGACACAGCGATACCCTGCGGTGACGTGGACGGGGGGTGAGGGTGCTCCTTAACATGAAATGAATGGCCTCATCATCAGTTCACACTGCATCCTTTGAGGTTAAGTAGCAAGTCATAATAAAAATATACATCTATATCATATTGTGCAGGAATGTTACATTTGAAGTGCTTGCCACACTGGACTATGTGCTGTCAGTGTTTTTTCTTTCTTTCTTTTTTTGCATCTTGCTGTGTAGAAGCTGGAGGTGTTGACACCTCCTACCCCTAAAATATGCAGCAGTAGCAGCAAGTTAGTGGAACAGGAGGCTTCACCCTTTAGAGGAACAGATGAACATTTTTCAACATTGAAACATTGGTGTGAATCAGAACATACTGCCATCATAAGAAAAATGTTCCCACGACTCCTTTCACTTCTGTTTCTTTCTGCGCAAGAGAACCAAACCCACAACAGCAGAGATGAACGTTATGAAGGTAGCTTTGATATAACAATGAAAATAATATAATAAAGATTTAATTCCATATATTTTTTTTGTCAGGCAGTGGTAAACAGGAGGTGCCTTTAGGTTGTGGCAGTCCAACAGCACACATAATCTTGAGATAAGTCAAGAATACAGACGGCTAACAGATGCTTTCAACCTCTACAAAGACAAGCTTTTCAAGACAGCTGCTATCTACTTTACTTTTTTCTTTTTACATTGATCTTGCAAGGCACAGCCTTTGACTGCCAACATCAGTCTCAATACACCTGACTTGCTATGTGGAATCCAAATCAGCTTTCTGTAAGAACGTGCTGATCCAGATCTCGGGTCACTGTTTTTCTGGATGTACAGTACATTGAAAGGTCATTAGAGAGTACGAGAGAGAGAGAGAGCAATATGTGGAGAATCGTAAAGAGAGCTGCTCTGCTCCACACTGACTCTCTGTGGCAACTATTTTCAAATGAAAAATAAGGAAAACAACAACAAAAAAAAAGACTTAGACATCAACATTATCCAAAGCAAAAAGGGTAGCATGAAAACACAAACTAAAATAATAAAAAAAGACAGAACAGAACAGAACAGAACAGAACCAAACCTGAAGAAAAAACAGGGGCACCTAGTGGCCACTGCTGGCTTTGCTGGTGCCTGAAGTCCAATCAATGATGATGAAACTAAGACTCATTATCATAAACAGGAAGCCGATTCCAGCAAAACAGGCAGCCTGGAAGAGAGGAGTGAGTGAATTCATTATAGGACAACAAACCCTACGCTTTTCAGATCAGACATTGAAATTGACCATAATGTATTACTCAGAATAACTGTCTCTGGAGGTGGGTAATAATTGTATATGTTCAAACTTTTATTTAAATCAACCTCACGTTCTTTTAAGTATCCACAGTATTTCTTAAATATTCTGTTTAGAGTAAAAATGCTTAAAACATTATTTCATTTCAGTAGTATCAGTCAACAAGAATACAAACAGTTCCTTCTGTATTAAGACTTGGTAGCCCAAAGAGCCAAGAGGTTCTTGGGCTGTGCGTTCAGGTGTATGTTATTTAAAGCTGCTAATACCATTTTTCTTCCCGTAGAATAGATGCTACAGTACTGTACATTTGTTGCGTAACAGAAGCTCACCATAATTTTGGGGACTGAGCGCAGTGGCTCATCTTCTTTGGGAACGATACGAATGTAGAAGACAGCAGGGAAGATGAAAATTAGACAAGGAGCAGATGTGGCGCCTGGAAGGAGTGAGCGAGAAAATGTCAAACTTGAAGTCTGGCAGTGTTTCAACAACAGCAGAAAATGTAACAAAATGCATGCAACATTGTCAAAAACTGCCCTGTTTTACTATCAGTAAAGTGGTGATGTTTGCCACTAGCCTGTCCATGATAACTACTCAGTAAAACTAACAGACACTTGACAGCTAGTAACTTAAAATAGCTACTTAATTTCAAACATTTGATGTTCTCTTTGGCTATGATGGTGGCCTGCATCATGCTGCTAAATCCTTGACCATGGTGCAGTGACCCCAGAGTATGTCACTGACTGCTCGCCATTCTGTTGAGTTCCATAGATTGATGGCAAAGCGTGATTGTCTTCTGGGTGAGTTATGCATTACAGTCGACGTCACGAAAGACAAGGAACTTGTCACACTGATCACCTTTAATGATTAGTGTATCAAAATCTAAACCTGGCTTATCATTCCATTTCAGCATCGCTCACAATTGGCCCAAACAGAACAAAAGAATGTGAAGTCGGTGACTCTTGTCACCACTCATGAAGACACCCTGAGAAAAGATGAGTTGTAACAATGAAAAATAAGCTCTGATCTTCTCTGGGAACAGGGTCGCTTGGTAGGCATTGAGCCACAGCATCCTCAGTACTAGGTCACACAGCAGTGTTTTCAGTTCCTAATGTAACATGTGGGTGGTCTTCATCTGCTGTTTGTAAACGTTGGATCATTAAATCGATTTTGTGCTTTTTGATACAGCGGGTGAACCTACCAATGATTCCAAAGATTCCAAGGATATTTGGGGCAAAAATGACGAGCAAGTTGATAAAGGTGAGCAGAACGAAGGCGATGGCGATGTGACGGGGCCAATTGAAGGTCTTGTTGGGGAACATCATCTGCTGGATTGCTCTTCTCACCTGAGCACAGTTTTTAGAGATATTTTCAACCATGAGACTTGATTTCTTAGACAGCCTGCTTAGAAAGTGAAGCCACTGAAAGCAAAACTTACAGGAAAGAGCACAATGGGCACCGTGAGTGTGACGGCTGTCAGCACAGCCACACGCACACACAGAATCAGCGTGTCGTATGGGTCAATGCGGCTGTAGGTGTGAAGCAGTTCAGCCTCCACTTCACCTGAGGACAAGTGCAGTAAAACAATGTGTCACACCGCAAGAACCCTGCATGAATAGTGTCTTACCTAATAAACATATAATATAGGATTAAATGTTCATTTGAACTGGGATGTCATTAGCATATGATAATACTGCAATATCATATTTTTGTATCATTATTGTCCTTATTAGATGTCTTACAAGTCAAGTCCTTAACTTTTATTGGCAGCAATTGCTTCAATATGACCACTAGAGGGAGCACATTCATCAGAATACTTCAAAGCCACTACAGCTGAATTCAGAGAGTTGATTTACTTCATTCATTATTACGTCATAAATGTTAAAATTGGCCAAAACTTGACTAAAGCACCTGAGAAGCTAAATTTAATCAGTGCATTAGGGAGGAAGGTAGATGGAGGGAAGGGAAGGAGGAGAGAAGGGATGGGGAGGTAGGAAGGTAAATTAGTAGGAAGGGATCTGAGTCTGTAGGTGAGGTAGGTAGGTGAGGGAGGAGAGAGGAAGGAATAGAATTAGGGTGAGAAGGCAAGCAGGGGAAAGCAGGTAGACATGTAATGAGTTACTGTAGGTCCGTAGTTATGGTGGTAACTCCATATGTAGGTAGGTAGGTAGGTAGGTAAGGAGGAGGGTAGGTAGGAAGGTAGGAAGGTAGGTAGGTAGATAGGAAGGTAGGTAGGTAGGTAGGGCTGTGAGTAGGTTGGTAGGTAGGTTTCTATTGATAATATCCGTCAATGGGGTAGGAGGGCCAGGCCTCACCATAGAAAGTTAGGTATCCGAAAAGGGCAGCCAGGAAGTACATGATGTACATGACTGCAATGGAGATGTTGGCCACATGCTGCATCTTTTTCTTGGTGGGACTGAAATCAGAGGATACTGCTATGTGATGTTCCGCACATACAAACACAACCAGAGACACACATACGCACATAAACACATCAGGGCATCCATTTATATATGCCCAGAGTACATGGAGCAGCATCTATAGATACAATAGAGTCATTAGCTGGAGCGTTTGTTTTTTTTTAACATATGGCTCAGAATACAAACAAAAACAAATTATTTAAAATAAAAATACAGGCACCAGGCAGTTTAAAGCAAGATGATAGAATTACAGTCAAAACATGCTACATCACTCAAGCAGTGCCAATGCTTATTTAAAACAAAAGATAAAAGTAAAAGCGGTGTACGTGACTTGCTTGTGATCAGCAAAGCACAAAACAAACATGGCAGCGGTGCTCTCTGTCGTCTATTCCGAAAGACAGCAGGATTGGTTTTGTTTTCGGGCTTTTATTATTTCTTTTCCCGGCAGAGGGACATACTTGCGCAGCTCTGTGTAGATGGGCAGGACCTCTGGGTGGCACACAAAGGCGAACGCCAGGATGGGGATGGTGTAGGCCGTCTGAAAATGAACCCCGACAGGTCACCATAGATACAGCAGCGCCATCCCAGACGCCTCACCACCAACCTCGCTGGCCATTACTCCCTCGGACACATCACAGAGAGCTAATTGTTCCCCTGTGATTAACTTGGGCTTGATGCGGACCCGCTGTAGACAGCTTAGGAATGCCTCCGCCGTAAGCTGCTAGGCAGCCGCGGTCGCCTCGGTTCACTCCCATCAAATACTCAGACGTGTTGAAGGCATGTTCAAGACATGCTAATAAAGTGGCGTATTCATCTCGCGCAAATTAGCGACGGCTCATTTGCCTCTGATAAAGAAAAAAAACAAATTGGTGTAATGAAGCCTTCAGCCGCTAGTACAGGGGCTGCTGAAGATTTGTCCTGATGTTAAAACTCTTCAAGTGTGAAGAATTATGGGCATTAGCACACAAGTTAGCTCTTTCCCATTTCACTCATGTCGCCAAGCCGGCAAAAGGCCAAACCAAATAAACTTACTCACGCACTTAAACGCTGAGGAAAATTTGGAATCTTCTCCTGCTGGAGCAAACAGCTCAAGGGTCACTGTCCATCTCTAAATGTCAAACACCAACCGTCATCAAAGTGCTCGATTAAACTCTGGCACTTCTCTTAGACTGCAATCGTACTGGGGTGTGATTTTCATGCTTGGACCGTAAACTGTGTCACTGGCAGCATGCTGAAGATGACTGCTACAGAAGTGGGTGTCCGTCAAGTGGCCAAGGCAGTGCGGGTGGATTTGCAGTCTCCCACGGAGCGGCATGCATTGAAAACCCACCTGGGTGTTGAGATTGGCCATCTTAGGGATGCAGGCCGGATCCACTACGTCGGGATCTGACATGTTGACGTTCAGCGCGCCGGCCGTTCCGTTGAAGGTGAAATCCACAAACGGACAGGGGAGGTTGAACTTCTTGTAGATCACCTGCAAAGAGGAAAACAAACAACGGTCAGAATAAATATGCCAGGCGGGTGCGAGAGAGAGAGCGCACATGGATTAGAGCACAACACAGACGACAAAAAAGTGGGTCAGTGAGAGACGGCGAAGCACAGCCGGGGCCCTGCAGCAAGCGGACATGGATCTGTGGCAATGAGCAGAGACAGCAGGGAAATACTGGAGAGAGACTGGTGGGAAGGTGGAAAGACATCCACTCTTCCTGTAGAGGGATGAAACTGCACCTCATGTGTATACATACATACAGATAGATAGATAGATAGATAGATAGATAGATAGATAGATAGATAGATAGATAGATAGATAGATGAAAACATTTGCATAAATATTTCAATTCCAAATTTATTCAGACACCACAAGATTAATACAAGTTACCTTTGGCCTCTACAAGTATCTATATGTACTTATATACTTATATAGAAAGTACTGTAGTAGAAATAAAATATTCATGGAAGTCTTTTCTTAATTGTTCCCGATATGTGTATACATTAATATATATATATATATATATATATATATATTTTTGTGTGTGTGTGTGTGTGTGTGTGTGTCCTTGACTGTGTTGGCGAGTAAGTAATCCACTACTGTAATTAAATTACTTTTTTAATAACGGAGTAATGTAAAGGATTACTGTGGCAAAACAGTAATTATATCATAATTACTTTATCAAGTAATGAGTCCTTTACTTTTCCAAAATATTTTGCAAGCTAAAAATGTTTTATTATCCAAAAATGGGCCTCACTGAAATTTAGAAAAACAACCAAAAACAACAACGTCACAGATTATTTTAACGATATGAGCCATGCAAAAGGCACCGGTGCTGTGCATGAGTTTGTTCTGTGAAATGTGCAGTTTGTGTCCAGAGAGCAAACATTCGTTCATGTTAAGAGGACAGACGCAATATTTGCACTTTTACAAAGTTCGTTCCAAAGCACTGAGCAGCTGTTACTTAATCTTTTTTTAACTGAAGTAATTAATAATAAGTAATTGATTACTTGTGAAACAAAGTAGTTAAAGAAGCAATTAGATAACTTTTTTAAAGTGGTACTCAGTAATCAGTAGTTGGATTACTTTTATGGAGTATTCCCAACAACACTGGTCCTTGATGGCCGGGCAGGATGTAAAGCCAGCCTAGCAGTACGTTGACACAGTATCTGAGGACCTACCGAGATGAGGAAGAAAACCATGCAGCTCAGGGAGAAACCGCTGGTGTATCCCAGGTATCCTGAAAGACAAACACTTCATCAGCGCTCCTCTGATGCTAAATCTGAGGCCGCGTGTCCCTGCTCTTCGCTTGCCGGCTCTAATGCCGGCACGGTTAATGAAATCTCCAGTGTTGAACCGTTTGCCAACAATACGCTGACGACACAATGATGGGACTTGGAACTCGTGACTGGGCTCCAGCGACCGCCGGCTCCATTGTCATTTAAGTCTCGGCGGGAGACAGATTCCTTGCAGGAGGCCGGCCAATACGCTCGCTTCTTTTGCCTTCAAACCAGCTTCCCTGAGTTTGTCGCCCCCCCCCCGCTACTGTCCATCTGTTTCCTCTCGCCAACTTGCCCGTCAGAATTGCTGCGACACAGACGGACGGTGAGGCCCTGAGACAGACACGGCGGAAACACACTGGGTGCGTGCGTGACAGGGGGGAAACAAAGGCGTATTATCGTGACGGCGGGTGAATTATTCAATCTACAATTATCAGACATGGCTAGACACAGTGAATGCAGAAGTCCACGCCAAGGGACGTCTCAGTGGGACGGCAGTGGAAGTGGGACAAAAAAAAAAAACAAACTATTCAAGCGTCATATGGAAATGAGTCAACCCTTTGGTATGTTACGTCATTGTAATGTGGGTCTGAATTGTTGCCACACATCAATGTTATCTCCACCAAGATAAGGTGAAAAAGATTAAAAACACACCCACACACAATTTAAATTGATATTCCCGACAAACACAACCAGTGCAGTGTGACCAAATTGTTAAAATTATTATTTTTTCAGTTTGTTTTTTTCAGTTTTTGTTTTTTTTAAGCAGCCATATCAGCCCTGTCCTTCCTTTGTTGCAGTGAAGTAACAACAGAACCAAGTCGGTCACAGCCAACAACACTACCACTGTCTTTACACCTGCAGTTAACAAGATTTTAATTTGCAACATTTTCTCTTTGGTTTTCAATACAACCAACAAAAAATCTGATCTGATGCAGTACCTATCACTTTGACAGCCGGTTGACCTTCATCTGCATGTTTCATGAACATTATGCAATGAAATAATGAAAAAGGGTCAATATATTTAAATCAGATCAGCTGGTATATGCAACAATAATGAACTGAGAACAAACAACTTTTATGTCTCCTGTGTCCCTATTTTTTTTTTATAAAATATGACCTTTGCATCCTATTTATGTGGTTTTTATGGTTCTTAACATTAGGCCAGGGGACTGCGGTTGAAAATTAGCCTCTGGCTAACACTGGCACATTGACAGGAATGGAATGTAAATTAATGTGCGTTGTCAAATTCATATAAACTTCAAATAAAATAAAGAAAAAAACCCTGAGATTTCAGAGACAAACAACCTCATTATTATTAATAGTGCTTGATAATGTTCATACTCACCCAACTGTTTCATGAGAGCCAATGGTAATATAACCGCAATGGACACAATGATCACAAGGTAATTCCCGTTCAGGTACCATTCACTGTGGGGAAGCAGAAAGACACCGGTGCAGCAATTGAGTGTATTGATTTGAAATCACTCGACTCAAATGCTGCTATCAATCTTAATTCAGATGGCTATTCGGGCGCTGTGGCAGGAATCGATCGACACGCACGACACAGGAGAAAAGTGTCTGAGCAGCAGGAAAATGAGGCGCACACCAAACAGGCTTACGTGGTAAAAATGCAACAGTCGCCTCATTAAGGACTGTTTGTTTTATACATTCCTGACTGAGCTGAAAACTAACTTTTATTCTGAGATGAAAACAAAAGTACAAAGCCTATTTACTTTGTGCTCTGTTCAAAGTGTTCCCTCAACTCTTCCTTTTCTTTGTGCCTCTGGATACAGAGACGCCCGCCTGAGACATTCTCCTTCTTCCTACTAGTGTTTGCTGAAGGGCTTTAGGGGAACAACCTTAAATTCTTGTCTTCTTTTTATCCCTGGTTTAGGGATTGGGTTCGTTCTCTTGGTTCTCATTTACAGAACGTTGTAAAAGGAAATTTTGCATCATAAGAGGCATTACACATTTAGTTGTCTTGAAAAAACATTATCGCCATGCCTATAATTAAGACCTAAGCAGTAGTGATGTCACAAATATCGACATATCGCTGTTTTTTCGATACTGGAAACTAAAAACGATACCATATGACTTCTCCGTAGTATCGATATATCGGTACTACATCGAGGCGACGTGTGGCGCCGCCAACACACACACACAAACACTCCGAACGCTCCCTCCGCTCCCCTCCCTGCGACTTCTGCGGGACTTCAGTGCGATCTCCCCGCGAAACTCGAATCTTCCGCTGGACGTCAGCCCGATCTCCGACCGCCCCGCCCCTCGAAACTTCCGCCGTGGCCAGTAAAATTGCATTGAAAATCAATACTTTCCCAAATGTCGTGTCGAAGTCTGAAATCCAGTATCGTGACAACACAACTAAGCAGTCTTATTTAGCTTCACCGAGAAACAAAAGTTGGATGAAGCCGGTTCGGTGTCCCCACAGAAAGTGATCTACATTTTAAATCCCACACGACTGGCAACACGTCAGTAATGGCAACGACAACAATAAAAGGTGCAAAAATGACAATGAGGAATATGGGTAAAAGATTCCCAAACAGTCCACACAAACCTGCCACATATCACTGAGTGTCTTTGAAAATGATGAATATGAGATATTTTGAGAAAAGTGATTTCTTGTCTGCAGTCAGGTGAGACACACTGCAGGGGCGCAACATCTGTTAGCTAGCTGCAAGCTACCGTCAGTCTCACACACGAACACACGCGCGCAGCACCAAACGACGCATCAAAAAAAATTCAAATGAAAATAGGTCTCATCTATCTCGTTGTCATCCTGCCCTGTGGCCATCTGGACCTGGCACACTGTATCTCAGCAGCGCTGATAGAGACACGCCCACAAACACGCAGTGTTTTTAAAAAACACACAACTGCACAATCAGGCGATGAGCAAACACAGAGGCACCGTCAGGTGTTCATAAATTAAACATGCTAGCTGATCAGTGTCAGAAACGCACACACACTCGCTCGTGCGCGCCACGCACACGCGCACACACACACACACACACACACACACACAATTGAGACTGGGACACACGGCAAAAATAATAAAGTGCCATTTGTTAAAACAGAGCGGTTGCTCCAGACTGTGAGGTGGCCCTGTTACTCAGTCCATCCCCCTGTACAATTTAGCAGTATAAACAAACACCCACTGGCAAGATGAAATGTCACTGGAACAACGTGTGCTGTCATTTCAGCTATAAGTGATTGCCGTGCACGCCACAACAGCAACAACCGGTGCACAGACAGCGGAGCAGACGCCATGAAACGATGCTCTGGCGCTTCCTAACAGCGGCGGGAGACGACGCCAATCTCTCAAAAATGTATAAGGCAACATAGTCCTACATGCAGTCTTCATTCATCTCACATCTCACATAAGAGGTTTGAGGTGGAGCAAAAGCACAAGTCCAATTTACACTTTAATCTGAAGAGACAGATGTTTAATAAAACTGTCTCTGCGGGTCATTTACTAATTTATTCACCATGTGCGAACGGGGTGAACTTTCCACCTGCATTTTTCCCTCTCACCCTCATTCTTTTCCTCGAAACCGAAGCGATAGCGCAGCCTCAAATTTGGGCAAAAGTCAAATCAAAGCCGCAGTCTTGTTTTTCTCTGGGAGCACCTGCCCTGAACAGTGATATCCCATGGTTTACGTTTTCAGCTGTGGAGTCGAGCTGTGTTTTGATGTGACTGTTTTCCCGCCGCTCTCCTCCTCCAGGGTCACTGTCACAGCTGTTCCCACGCCAGCTGCTCCATACATCCAGGGAACTCCTACTGCCGCCGCCTGACACGGAGCCTCCCACGAGGCCAAATTCGTTGCGGACGCACGCGGTCCTCAAAATGGAGTTGATGGTAGTTGCGCGTGCACGATTTAGTGAGTCTATCAGTACTTTTTTGTAACATTGTAAGTTCAGCTTGCTTGCTTAGCGAAGCTCGGACTGCTGATTCTGGGTGCGGAAGGAAAAAGTAGAGATGAAGGCAAGAATGGATGAACAATATCAATGGCTATCATATCTATGCACCTTAAGTGACCTCACATTTTTCTCGTCTTGTTGCCATGCACCTTCTGTTAGCGTTCCGTTACCTTTGGTTAGAAAATATGCAGAGCTTTCCTCATAAACACAGTGTTTGTAGCGAAATAAAGAAAGTTCAATGTTGTGCACAAATTCTTTGCCTCCAGTTTGTCTGTGAACTCTCCAGAAATCAGAAAAGTCAATTCATTGCTCCACTTCACACACATCTCCAGAAGTTGCCCCTTGCAACATCATAAATGACACTGATACTCCACTGATACATCGACACAAGATTAGTGACAGCAGCCCAGTAGGTCTGATCAGTGAGACTGCCAAGTCGTTTGTGCCTCCTTGCAAACATGGAACACATACAAGGTTGGACAGGAAACTAAAAATGAGAATTGTTGCTGATGGCTGCTAAAGGAGGGACAATTATTTGTTTTTTTTTTGCAGATAATAAAGTATGAAGGGCTTCTCCACCGGAGACCAGAATGTTCATTTTGTCAAATTTTCATAAAATTACATCATAAATGTCATTTTCTAACAACAGAGCACTAAGCCAAAACAGAATGAAAATAGATGGTTTTGTTGATGCAAATTGGGAATGGTTCATGAACTGTCAGATTTTATAAGATGTTGCTTTTCATCGTCAAACAGCAGTAAATCAAGTAAGAGGCTATGAGGGAACTGTGTATGAAACTGAATTGTGTACAGGGGAGAAAAAAACATGTTGCGTGTTTGATCCCAGCTGATGGCAGCGAATATTGATGGAGGACCCTGAGCTCCGAGCTGCAGCAGCGTGCGTTTGGAAAGGATAGCACTATAAATTGCTCTGCTACGGCTCATTGAGCAAGGGAGTTTCACACTAGTGTGCCGCCCGTATTACCCAATAAATTAGAAAAAAAAGCAAACGCTATGTGTAAGGCCTGGGAAAACGCTGCGCAGCAGACGATGTTAACTGGCTCTTCTTCTGAATCCTTTAGCTTTCATATGACTTGATAGTTTGCCAGCTGAAGGTCAGGCAACCCTGTTGAAAACGTGAGGACACACACACACAAACGGGAGCAGCTCACATGTGAGATGAGGCGTCCTAAATGGCATGCTTTCTAGTACAAGCCATTTTCTTTAAGAAACAACACAGGAACAAAGGGAAGGATCGTTATTGGTCGATTTGAATATTCAAAATTAACAGGGGATGCCTTCCATATAAAAGCCAGTTCTGAGCAGGGCGGAAACAGTGCACGTGCAGCATGTGGGTTAATGTCGGTGACTACACTAAAATAAAATTTGCACTTGGAGACTTAAGACTGTCAAAAATGAGAAAGTTCGAGCGAAAAAGAAGACCAACAGCGAGGGAGGAGTTATGGGAGAGATGGAGCTATGCCTCGTTATTTAAGAAAAGGTGTTTATGGACCATAAACAGGGAATTGCAATGGTGGTGTTCCTGAGATTTGATCTCTCTGGGACCTGGTTTAAAAAGTTAACACAATTGGATAAGACATGATAAAAAAAAAAAAATAAAAAACAAAACCTCACCTACGTGTGGACAAGGCCTAGTATTAATACATGACGTACGAATGAAAATGTGCATGCAAGTTGACACCTACCCTGCAGGCTTGTCCACCTTCAGAAAAGCCTGGATGACCAAAGGGAACTCATACTTGACAATGTACAAGTAGCTGGACATGGCTGTGATAAGTAGACACAAACAAAGTCAAAGTCAAGCCTACACAAATAAATCACCAAATCAGGCGCTTTTTTTCATGATAGAAACTTCAGCGGATGCATATTAATGCAAGCCACAGCAAAATAATCTGAGCGTCGCCGACGACAAGCTGGTGTGAATGTCAGTTTTTGAGTGTGAGCTCACCTCCAATGTTCTGCAGCGTGATGGCGATACCCGCAGCCATCTTCCCGGGCGTCCCGAAGGCCCTATAGCCCAGCTGCTCATATGCACGAATGCCTGAGGGAGAAAAATAAATTGTACATATATGTCAAATTTTTAATGCAAAGGAATTTAAAAAAAAAAATGTATTTAGCTCGTGCAACTGTAGCCTGAAACATGCATGTTCATCATCGACGTCATCATCAAGTTATAAACTGAGATTTCCTTCATTTGTAGCAGACAGTAAGACAATTTCAACACTAGTTTTACGCGCAGTTATTTACACCAGCGTTTCTTAAATGGTGGGTCACGACCCACTAGACATGACAGACAGTGGGCTAGCGCTTTTATTTTTGTGGAATAAAGTTGAGAGCTGTGGTATAAATTTGGGTCGCGACATCATGATAAGGAAAAAACTGTGGTTCCTGAGACCCCACCAGTTGAAAACCACTGATTTACACGACACGTGATTTTGTTGGGCTGATGTCAAAGATTCCAGTACCACTCAATGCACCGTGGGCCCTTTTAGTAAACCGTGGAAACACACCAACAATGGCGTCCCAGGCTCAAGGCTTACCTACAATACCAGAGGACTTGAGCAGCAAATGGATGGAATAGGACGAGAGAACAGCCACCACTGTTAGGAGCACCCTGGAAAGAGACAAGCAGGCCGGAACATTTAGAAGTCTTGCAGATATTTGACTTCAGCTCTAGTTAACCCAACTATTCACTGGTTTCACAGGTCATTTCTTTACACTGTGCATTCAACTAAAACCATTGTTTTTCTGCTTAGCAAGTCTAAGGAGCGCCAGATCCACAAAGAATGGAGCGCAGCGGTCTATGATGGCATCTTTTGGCACATCGTTGCGCCCGTAATCACCGCCTTCACGATAAGCCGACGTGAAAAACACGCCCAGAAATGCGTCACCTGAGCCCGAGACGCAAATTGCGGTCTGGAAACATGGCCGCAAGTTGCGCCCTAGATGGTTAGATATGAAGTCACAGACACACACACACACAGCTTTTGTGAGTGGAGTTTCTGAAAGGTATTTATGTGTTTTTTTTCAGTCTCACCTTCTTTGAAACAAGATTGTGAAGGATTTCCAACAACATGCAGCCCTTTGACCCTGCGGTTGTAGAAGGCGGATGAAGTTTTGTCAATGAGCCTCTCATTAAAAGACTTTTAGTTGTCTCCATTCAAACTACTTCCCTCAGACTTTTTCCACTTTTAGTTCCTACTTTGGCAAAGCTAACCCTCCGTCTCACACGGAGATACGCTCTTAGCTCTGTTCGCTTTTTTCCTTCCGAAAGCCAACAGCAGCATTTCTTTCATCGCTTCCTCGACTCTTGGCTGAATTAGCCAGTTTTTCCTTTCTTCCCCCCTCCCCTTGTTTGCCCTGTCAAGTGGCAGTGGGAGGACAGATCTGCTGACAGCCGGACAGGCGGACACACTCGGGCTACTATGGCTCCACGCACAGCTTTCCACCCGACCGCATTCCTAGCAGGGCCGGGGGCCACTGACCTGCTGAAGCCTTGGCATCCAGTGACACAAACATTTGTGCTGTATGAAACGTTGGGCCCACGAGGGAAGCAACAGGGACATTCCCAAAGAAAATATCATGAATCATCTGAAGCAAACCTCAAAAAGAACTGCATTAACTAAGTCAAACACAACAGCAGGTGCTTTAAAATTCACATCACAAGTAGTTTACTTTCTTTTCCTGTGGGTAAATAATCCTGGTGAGAAATACTCAATACAGACGACCATCCTCTTCCCCTTGGGCAATGTTGAGTTGGATGACTGAAGAGTTTCATAATCCTCCAACGTTCAGTAAACGAAAACGAAAATTGATCCCGTGGGGGGGAAATAACAGTGTACTGCAGTAGTGGTTAGCATTAATTTGCCTAATATCACCTCAGTCTGAGAAAACACTTGACTCACTTGCAGGTTGTCTGTTCCAAAAGAAATATTTATAGAGGCTGGTACACTGAAAAAAAAATGTGTTTGTTTTTAAACAGAAAATAGATTAATAGCACAACTGAGCACAACTGTTGCAATGAACTATAGATGATTTCCACTCTGGAGACACAGTTCAGCCAGTGCAGACAGAAAACAGCTTAGAAGTCACACAACTGAGCTCAAAGTAAGCAGCTTTCTTCCACACAAAAGAAAATCCTGCAGACATGACCGACTCGGACAAAAGGACGAAAGCACTAATTACTGCTTAGAGTAGCTCAATACACCTCAGTTATTTTTCTAGACTGTTTTCTTGGAAACAATCATGTTGCTGCTTGTCGCTTACAGATGCCACCGCCCAAACAAATCTGTCCAAAAAGGCCCCGAGACGCGCTGCACATGGCTTCACACTGGAGCCTGCTGCTGTAATTTTATGTGATTATGCGTTTAGCTGAAAAAAAAAGTCTTCTGAGAAAATTCCCCCCCAAAAAAGCAGTTCCCAGTAGTTGGGCTGCACCTGGGGATTTGAACAAGGACAGAGGGAGTTCCCCAAAGGGAGGAGGGCACTGGTTTTGTCTCTGCTTTTTTTTTTTTTTTAATGCTATTGATCTCATTACGTAATCAACCGTGGGCCTCAGATAACTCGAGACAATTTACAACGCAATTAGGCGTTACTGACGTGTGACGCGGCTCCCCGCAGGAAGAGGCAGGAAGAGTGAGTCACACGCGGCAACATCTGCGAGTTGTCACTTCGTCACGGTAATTCCATTGTGCGGTTGATAGGTTGTTATTATTAGACGCTTAGTGTGGCAAACGCAGAAAAGGAAGAAGAACTTACAGGAAGAGGATCACCCCAGTGTTGGCCATGGCGTACGCCAGTCCCAGGATGCCGCTCCCCATGATGGCGTTGCCCAAGTTGAAGACGGACATGCCGAACGAGGTCTTGCCCTCGAACTAAGAAATGTGAGACAATGCAAGTGAACGGCAGCGATGTCTAAGGCGGTGTTTTTCAACCGCTGTGCCGCAGCACACTAGCGCGGCATGAGATGACGTCAGGTGTGTTGTGAATAATTGTCCAATTCCACCTTATTGATCTGAAAAAATGTGGAATGACTGCGTTTTAAAAGGAACATCAGCCTATTTTCCTCCCTCAGTTCCTCTGCGTGCATCTAAACACTAAATTGTCATTATTAGGCTAAAAAGTGGAATTTCCTAATATTTTTGGTCGGTAAAAAATGTGCCGTGGCTCCAAAAAGGTTGAAAAGCACTGATGTATGGGACCGGCAAAGACAGCTTATGAGGATTTCTTGAGGTACAGCACACGCTGGGGAACTTACATCTGTGAAATGCGGAGCCCTCTTGTCATCAGCGCCAGAGAGGAACTCCTGGCCCTCGGTGTCGCCACTTCTGTTGGGACAGAAACGTCATCAAGCAACTTAACTTATGGCAAAGAACCGAGAGTGACGCATTTGGCTGCACAGGGAATTCTTTCGTTTTGATTTTCAGAGGCAGGCTCTCCGTTTGTCGCAACGTCAGACGTACCTCTCGTTGTGGGAACTATTGGGAACAGTTTCCCTACGAGGCAGTGCCGTCCGTCACCCAGCGAGTGCACAAGGAGGAAAAAACAACACCCTCAGTCACAGTATGAGGAGCTAAACGGCGCTCAGTCGCTGGCGTTTGCAAGAGTGGCCCTGCGTATCCACCAGGGACATTTTGTATGAAGGCTTAATCAACGTGCACGTTCTCCTGAAATGGGGGGAGCAGGGCGCACATCCCAAGACGCGTTCAGTGTGGAAAAAAAAAATCACAACTTGCTCCCGCACCTGCTTGCCCACCCTTCATCTTCCCCTATTTCTCAGCGACGATGAGTTGCCGGTGGAGATAACATTTAAATCCAAAAAAACATTTTCCTCCTTTTTTCCAGATTGCCACAAGTTCTGTTGTTTGATCGATGTTTAATACACCTGGTGTCTAGTGCTTTTTTCTTTCTATTTTTTTTCCAGCCTTGTGGTGAGGTCACTTCCTCTGGTAATTCTGAACACCTGTAGCCAACTGATTGCATTGGTGTACTGATGCTTCAAAATAAAGTCACACAGCTGTTGTGAAATGTTGGTCCTGATGAAGGTCGATGGACTGAAACGTCGACCTAATAAACAGCAGAGCAGTGCAGGAGCAAGTTGTGATTTTTTTTTTTTTTTGCAGTGGACAATAATGAACAAATGAATGAACATACATAGAAGGAGGGCAAAAACCCATTGCCGGTCAAGGAGTCATATAATGATTATGCCATTAGCGCACTGGGCTGCCCAGTGGGGAATCTGCGGCGGTGACAGAGGAGGTGGAGGCTAAATGTCTCGCTGGCAGGAGCAGCGCCGTGCACTCATCATGACACACATGATTGCAGGGACGGTGCGTGCAACCAGCCCCGTGGTTATGAAACAGCCACTCCAGTGACAGCGCTGAACCGCCAACCCCCGGCAGCAGGGTGACATAATCAGTCGCGCAACAACACGAGGGGCCGCTGCTTTGTGTTTTCCCCCTGCAACGCGCTCTGTGAGCACCAGGCCGTCCTCTGCAAATGCTACACTTTAGCCAAACATCTCGCCAACAAAGCAGATTAATGCTACGTGTTGCGAATTGGTGGTGCAATCTCGTGTTAGTCTGATCTCCAATGCAGGTTTAAATAAAGACAACAATCAAGATCCGGGAATGAATTTCAGACCAGGAAAGAAGGCGGTAAGGGGGGAAAATACTCACTTCTCTTCGTTTCCTGCAGGTGGCGTGCTGGTGGCGGTGCCCTCACCGGGCTCATGACCCTTCCCATTGGGAATAACACTGTCATCTTCAGGGGCTGTTTCCACAGCACTGGCCACTTGATCTTCACTCATTCTCGCGGCAGGGCCTTGTTGTGTCTGGCTCTCCAATATGCAACTGTTAATACCTGCTTCAGTGTTTACACTGCACTCAGGTGGGAGTTTGCTTTGCTCCTGGGTTCTGTTGCGGAGGGAAAAAAAAAAGATTGGTGAATTAAACTGTAAACATGTTGACGGAGATGGACAGACCGACTGGAGAAGGCTGTCGTTAGTTTAAATAAAACCTGAACATGCAGAACAAAATGGTTCGACAGCCCCTGATTTCTGAGGATAAGGTCAATTATGATGTGATTATTGGGACTATTAACAAACCCCTTATAGTCTGTTAAGTTTTTTTAAGTGCATGAACAGTTCAACTAAAATTGGACAGCTAAACAAATTAGAAAAAAAGAAATCAGTTGCAAAATAGGTTCAAAATGTATTATAAACTGGGCAATGAATGAGGGAGCTTTATGAAGCCGAATGCCATCGTGACCCCTGTTGGCCTCAGTTGCTCATAAGTCTTTCGAGAATTTCGCTGAGCATCTTTAAGGTATGCTGTCAAATTTGTATTCCAAATTTTGAGGAGGTTTTGTTCTCCAAGAACAATAACAAAGGAAAGTTAGCAAAGAATTACTGTTCTCAATCCTCATGTGTCATAAAATTAAATTAAAAAGAAACATAGAATTCTATTGTCCAAGCAGTGACACTTTTATAGACTTAGCCTATTGTAATAGTGATTACTTGTAAGAAAAGCAGAATGTGGAAATTGAATAAAGTATAATATTGCATTGAATTACATCCAGACAAACTACAATGTATGGTGGTTTGCAGAATTGTGGGTATCTGAAAACTGCCTGTAAATGCCTCTCATTTCCTCACTACAGACAACTTGTCAACAACCATTCCTTGTTGTAGCTCAGTCCAGATGAAACTCATCAAACGACAAACCAGCTAACAGACCTGAACCTTAGCCTGGGGCGGTTCTTACAACTCTGACTTGGGTTTGGATTGAATTGGAAACTTCCATTAAGTCTTCCGTCCACTTAAAATGTGTGAGGTGTAAAAGCACCTTTATCTCAACAGATGTGTTGTTGGACTCACAGAACTGCCCGGATACTGGTGACAAGGGCCCATTACCCAGTTGGCCCAGTCTCATACTCTTTACTCTACACAGCATTGATGGCAATGGAGGATACAAAGACATGCAGCTCGAGGGCCATAGAGGACCAACACAGACAAGTTGCTGAAACCCCCCCTGCTATAGAGGTAAACAGGGGGGAACCAGCTGAGACCAGCCACCAACCAGTTCTAGCCGTCTTTGTGGCCCCATTTTTCTGCTTGTCACTTTTCTCTTGGTTTCCCCTCTTATTGAGGAGGATTCAACACAACAACAATTCACAGGGTTTTCTGTACAACCATTCCTGGCAAGCACTCAGTCGTCCTTCCCCCCCTGCTCAGGCCACTTCCGTTTTTCACAGCCAGTCCTTTGTAAAAATGTGGCCGCCTTTTTGGCAAAAAATTACATTAAAACATCAAACGCGGCGGAAGGTTCCTAAACCCCTGGCCCTCTTCTCGCTGATCCTCTGAACCTGTGTCACCAACCACGCTGCTGTGAGCTCACTGTACGCCGCCTGGCCTCCCGGTGCCGGCTAAAGTCGCGCAACGTGGTTGGGCAGCAAAGCGCGGCGCACAATGGCACATGTTGTACGGTTTCCTGGGAACGGCTTGGAGAACAGTGGCACTATTGTGCCAGGCATCATTATACTGCCGGAGCCCCCTTGGCTGTGGCTCACCAGGCCACTCGAGCGGCTGAAAAGGTATTTCACTGGGCTTTAATTGAAAAGACGCCTCCTTGAATTTAGTAAATGCCAGAATCCCGCATTCATGAGCAGTTGTAGCAGAGTTGCTGACGGTGGCAGAGGCAGGGCCCCTCTTTTGGGACGAACCACTGCGCGGACCACAACTCATTAGAAGGTTAGGGGCGAGGAGGGGATGGGGGTGGGGGAGTTTCAAGGACGATTCCTGAAGGTGTAGTCTAGATGGAAGGTCGAGTTGTGACTTCTTCAATCGGTGTGCTCAAAAACAAAGCCAATGCAATGCAAGACATCCTTAGGAACTTCAAGCAAAGGAAGAGAAGTTAAAAAATTGTTCGCAGGATTGATCCTTGTCCCTCCTGAGCTCCGAGGAAAGTGAAGGCACAGCAAACGAGGTGTGAAATGTGGCAAACATGCTCCATTAAAGGATATAAACTGGCAACAGGAATATCTATTTGGTTGTACGCGTGGACGATTGTGTCATCAACGGGACAAGAATAATTTCAATCCGGTTAAATCTATAAATTCTGTGGAGAATTTGATTATTTGCCAAGACAATGTAAAATATTAATAGAGCATACTGAATATTAAAATATCTTCTTTTTTTTTTAGAGAGAGTACAGTGAAAATGTTTAGTGCAAATCTATATTCATTGCAACAGGGTGGGTCCAGTGACACAAGCTCCAACACCATTGTTGTGGTTGTTTAAAACAAAGGCGGATCTGTGTGACAAAAAGGAAAAAAAAATCTGTGGCCTGAGACATTATGTCATGCAAAAACCAACATCACATCACACGCATGAAATAATAACCACGAGAAGCGGGAAAGAAGAGAACTCATGTAAGGGAAGAATATTTTAGCTGCACTGAATACATTACATGAATTGACGTGCCAAATTGTTTTGTTTTTTTTTGCTGACAATAGTATTTGTTATAATAATCGCAGATTGCAACCAAATCTGACATTACGTCCTAGGTCAATCCAGTTTCAGCTAGGAGATATTTTTTAATATGATGTTTGAAACAATGAGTCAAATGTCCCCAAATGTCAGGGCTTTGTCTTCCCGTCATCTTCTTCTGTCATACTTTAGCAGTGACACCACATTTTTTTCAATATGGCGTGTTACTGCCGCCAAGATGGATTTTACAGTGGAAGTCCCTTGAAAGAAGTAGAACAGAGGAAGAGCAACTCTAACTCTAGCTGGCAGCACCACTGGCAAATAAAGTGGAACAGAAGACAAATATGTGTAACTGACAAAAGCCTTCGAACAAATAGTGTTTTTTTATTGTTATTATATCTTCATTTTAAGTTGTTCCTCTACAACAGAACAATGTCTTGACCTTGCCTGAAGCAAGGAGGAGATTCTCACAGAGAAAACATGGCGAAGGCCCCGCTATGCTGCGATGCTGTGTGAATGACAATGACTGTCCAATTAGGTCAGTAGGTGGTGCTTTTATGCATTCGTATCTACTGTGTGAACATGCTGCTCATCCTGAAGAGACTTAAAGTAAGACCGCTGAGCGACAGTGGAGTGGTTCAGAAATGTGGGCAAGAAGTGGACCTGCACATGATTGAGCACTTCAACTAAACACGCTTCAGTGGCAAAAAAAAAAAGAAAAAAAGAAAATATGAATCTCAGCCCGCCACTGTGTTGATAATTGTCTCTACAAAAAAACTGAAAGTCTGATTTCGGTGTTTGCATGCAGCAATTTGTTGTTATTTTTTCCTCCTTAAGACCAGTATGTACATTCCTGCAAGCTTCAGTCTTAATGTCTTCAATGTATTCAAAATTAAGACAAACGTCATCAAAATACAACTACAGTGATATTCAATATTACAGTTTCTTATAGAAAACAAAAATCAATATGCGCCATAGTTTTAATATTGCGTTATGTCAAAAAAGAAGGGAAATTATGAGGAGGGGTTTTCTGTTGTTTACTGCACAACATAAATGACTAAGAGAAAAGCAAAATGTACGTTAAAGCTTTTTCGCATAACAGAATTGACTAAAACAGGTGAGAAGAATGTTGTATATTTCAATGAAAGTTGAAAACAGCCTATTTCGTCAGTATTGTCAGGGTGGGGAGGGGCATGAAAATTTTTCTTTCTCCAAAGGGGGGCATGACAGAGAAAGTCTGACAACCACTGCTTTAAGTGACAAACCCTCCAGTGCAAGAGTTAAAGCCTGGTTGCAACACTGACGTGGTTGGAGTAAATGGCTGTTCTCACAGCAACAGCGAAAGGCGATGTTTATTCAAGGCCTCGTCCAAAACATCACTTGAGTTTGCCAACACACAGCGAGTGCGTGCGCTTCAGTTGCCTGGCTGTAACGTCAGCAGCTCGGCTCAGAGACGTCATCCCACACAGAGGCCGGCACGGCCGGGCAGCTCGGCTTGATTGTTATTCGTCAGCCGATACCTGCGCAAGCAGCGCGGCGCATACTGATTCTTCTTTGGACGCTGCTTTGCAAAGTGTGAGGCGGCGAATGTGCAAGTGTGCAAGTGTGCATGTGAAAACTGGTTCATTTAATGTCTAATGTTAAACTGCCAACCCCACTTCCTTTCCCCCCTGTGCTAAGTGACATTCCAGCAGTTTTCCAGGCAAGTAAGCTTTTCTGATTGAGTCCTTGCTGACAATTGTTCAATGTATTTTTTAAATTATTTTACTTTTATGAAAGGAGTAGGTCTTGGACTTAAGTGTTCTAATCTAAAAGATGTCTAAACACTTTTAGAAGCCATTAAAAGGAAACTTTTTCTGATATGAAAGAAAAGTGGAAACACCTCAGCTGCATATACAGTATCAACAATCTTTGAAAAAAAAAAAAAACTAAAAGAAAGGTCTAAAAGCTTGAATAGCCTGCTATTGTTGCACCTACTCATCAACCCTAACCCTAAAGGCAGCAGATGTTCCATCTCTAAACTAATCCTTCGGATTTATTCTATTTAACTATATTAGTTAAGACCCCATGGAAAGCATTTGAAAAAGGGGACACAACTTGAAATGTGCCTGCGCGAACCTTTGGGCATTCAAAGACTATCCAGATTTATCACCGCCACTGTTACCTGGTCCCTGCAGATTAAGATTTGTTATTGGTTCAAGGGGCCAGAAAATAGAACCGTGTCATTTTCCCATGGCGAGCCACCGCAGGGCTTTAGCACTGTTCTGCGTTGCTTTCAAAGCGAAAATGCAGAAATTTCAGAGATCAAATCTGAGCGATTTTGAAATCTGAGTTGCAAAACAGAAAAAAAAAAAAAAAAGTCCTTCATAACAAATGGAACAATATTTCATTTTTCATTCCTATTATCACAGCGATATTCTGAACAGAATATAGAGCATTTACCTTATGTTACCCCAAAGCCGTGGACAGGAAGAGAGATTTCCGGGAGATTAGGAGGAGACGTGCAATTTAACGCTAGGCAGTTATAGTGCAAATCATTTTATTGCAACCACTGGGCTGGCGGTCGACGCTTATGACGGTCGCAGAAATAATATGACAGATCAGATTAGGGGTCGTCTGGCTCAAAAAGGAAATGTGGATCAACCAGCTCAGGTCACTCCATACACTGCTGCTGATAAAAATAGCAGTGGAGGAGAAAATGGCCCAGTCGTAACCTGGCACAGTGTCACACAAAGCTGTGTTTAAGTGCCACTGAGCACAGCAGCTGCCTGGAATAAGCAGTAAACACTCAGCAAACATGTTCGGCAACCATCTGCCTGTATACTGGTTGTTCATAGCTGGGTGAGCATGCACTTTAGGTACTCAGCATGAAACGTGTCAGGGAAACAGGCGGAAAGTAATAGGCATAAAACATGGCACAGTGTTGTTGACATGATAACAGCTCAAGGCAGGAAATTACTACATACTATGAACTATCACTAATGCTGACTCAGGGTCTACACCATTGCTCTTCTGGTGTTCATTGATCGTTCAATTCCTTCAGAGTGATTGATGCCAATCGTACAGCTTTGAAAATGTCCAGCTTTGTTCAGGACACAAGCTTGTATTTCAAAGGTTGCCAACTTTTATGTCTGTTTAAATAATTACGCCTTTTCATCAAGTTTATCATTGTAGTCCTGCGGGACAGATCTCCAGATCTTAAGCCGACCCGGCCTACTTTGAACTTCTTCCACATTGGTTTCTGCTACAGATTCAATTCCAACTTCAAACAAGAAAAAAAAAAGGATTTGGACCTGAAATTTGCAAGTATCCAGTTCACAGTTCTCGCTTTTGCCACTTTGATTTCTTTCACTGCTCAGCATTCACATGCATTCTGGGGCAGAAAATGCAATTGTTCTTGTGGATGTCATATTGAGTTAATGAGTTAAAACATAAGTTGTGATGTCAGTTCTGTGCTCCATCCAATCCAGCAGCCGTCTCATGTGAATGGAAGTGAACGAGGCAAAGTGGACGTTCACCCACGTGCTTTTCCAATATCTAACAGGTGAATGAAGACCAGACATAACAACATCAGCACTTACCTACCAGCCGCAACCCACCAATGGGGGCCTGGCAATGTTCTGCAAGCAACCATGTAACAATGGCCGTGGCCCAGTAAGGGCTGAAATGTACCCATTGCTGTGCTCCAGTGTTCCGCTGCATGAACAGGGCCGCAGCAGTGTGATGTCCCGATGTCAAGATGTAACTTGTTCTGAATTTATCTACTTTGGTCAAATTTTTTGGTCACATTTGTCAGTACTTGGTGTCCAGTTTTGATGGTGACAGTGGCCTTAATGTGGAGAACTACAATTGTGGAAAAAAGTCTTTGGACACCTCATGCAATTTGTGATTGACGGTACTGTATTGAGGTTAAGGACAGAAATACGATTGTCCATGAGACAAATTAGGGACAGGCTTAAAAAAATTAATAGAATATAATTTTCATTTACACTTTCCTTTAAGTTACATTTACAATGTAATAGCAATGTGAACGGCCTCATACAGGAGAAGACACCTTTAGTAAATGTGAAAAGTTGCTGCAATTGATGGTCAACTTGTAGATGTTTCCTGAAGCGGCTTTATGTAAGCTAGCAACAAGGAGCCATTGGAAATATCCTGGAGGAGTTCCCTCCTAGCGGGAAATCAAACACCAGCAACATCAGATACATTTCAAAATGTCCCTGCGATGAACTGGCAGCTTGTACAGGTTGTAACCCTGCCTTCACCTCATAACAGCTGGGATAGAGTCCAGATAACCCACTTCCCCGAGAGCAGGGTAGTAAAAAAAGATGGCTGGATGGATGGATGGAAAAAAAATTAGTGACTGACTTCATAATCTGCAATAGGCTTAAATGTGCAAATGTTTCATTGAGCATTCAGCATTGGGCTAAATTTTGGTTAGAATTGGGAAGCTGTAGCACATATGGTTGCTATGTCATGAATTTTCAAATTTTCAAACTTTAGACACTTTCACTGGTAGGCATTTGCAACTGAGACAATTTGGCATATGACTGGAACTTAAAAAAAAATAAATAAAAAAAATTGGTGATTACTCTTGCATGGGTAGTGGGATTTCTACGGGAGAGCTTAGACTGCCCAACGCTTGGATATTGGATAATAAAGAGAGATGGCTAACAACAACGTTAACAAAGATGTTAACAGCGGGATGTATTACTACGTCCCAACAATGTACTGAACGATTTATCTGAAAAGAAAGACACATAAACAAAAAACACACTTGATTTTAACAAAAGAGACTAACCCAGGAGTGAAATAAGTACTCAGGGGCGAATATTGGTTAAATCAGGCGAGCAACCTCGACTAAGCTGTCTCAGCACCAGCCTGTCACTTTAATCACTGATATTTTTGCATAATAATCGCTTCCAGCGTGAGCTTGAAGTTCCAATGCTTGCTTTCTTTTGATCTTGCGGTTTCAGCAGCGCTTTTGAAACGTGTCCAGTGTGAGCTGTTTGCCCCAGAATCGCTTTGCAGCCGCTCTGTGGACCAGACACTTCCAGTGGTAATAAGGGGTTACATACTCAATGAGGCGGCATAAAGCCTCACAACACAGCTGCCTCTAACGGGCAGCATGTGTGAGGGGCTTCTGTTAGCATCTCTGTAGCATCTAAAGCTGTGAACACATCCCATTGGTTTAACCAATCTAACTGGTGAGTCCTTCAAGACAATGACACGTGAGACTCCTGCTTACATGAGTAGTGTTGTTTATCTATTTGCATATTTATTTGTTAATTTATTGGAAATGTAACACAACCCTCTCGAGAGCAGATGCACTGAACGCAAGGTGCTTTTAATTCTGGTTAATGAGACCTCTGCTTAGGCAGCACAACAATGCTGGTGTTAATTAGGTTATCGACTGAGGGTGCTGGATAAGGGATGATACTACATGCTAAAAGTGGGAACTCTGAGGTGGTCCAGGGATTTATTGTGCCAATTAAACAATAGCCATGAACCATAACAGGAAGGATCTTTGCTCCACATTGATGTTACACTATTTCTCGTTTGTCCTCGTCAATTGATTTCATTAGCAATTACATCATCTGTTTTCTATCTAAGGAGACAGACACATATACTGGATATATACAAATATGTATATACATAATGTGTATATATGTAAATAAAAATAGGCAAAAAGTCTGACACATAGAAGGAGAATTCTGTGTTGGGGGCAGGTGTGTCACTGACAGTGGTCCCCTCAGAAACACAACATGGTCACAGTTACCACGAGTAACGGCAACCCTCCAGATTGAAGGTTTCACCTAGCATGATTTTAGCTAGCGTTAGCATGCCTTGCGAGGTCAATCGACCATCACACACTTGCACCCGTTATATATTTTAATCATCACTCGACATTTTCTTTGCTTGCTCGGTGGTTGTTCATTTGTTTGGAACGGTGGGTTTGGTGGGCGTAGATGAGACCAATAACACTACAACAATTTATCTAAATGTGCTTAATCACGATTAATCAGAACAATGTCTGCCATTAAGATGATTCGATTTTTCAATCATCTTACAGCACTGAATGTATACGAGTGTTTAGTGAACCACTTAAACACATTGGATTGGAGACCGTACGAAACTCAGAAATTGCTCTAATTGCATAAATTGTTTTTCATCTTTATTCAGTTAAAAATTTTGCACTATGCACAAAATCCGATCAATCTGCCTTCTCCTCCTTTACACTGGAACATGGATCTTTTTAAATTAATTTGTAGCTCTGTTCATATCAGACAAATGTAGTATCAATCACAAATCAAGCAAAAATACATGAATTTGTGTTGGACACTGTGTCTCGTGGCTCCAGCAGAGGTGCACAGTCACCTTGCACATGTACATGTAGTCAGACAGTGGAGCGTGGAACACACACAAAACACTTGCAAACAAGTCACGGCATGAAGGATAGTAACAATTTCACATTGACTATTTGGTTGTTTTGTCCAATTCAAAATCGTAACAGACGTTGAAATCAAAGTTTTACAATTTCAGTTACAACAAATGTGTCAAATACATGTGACGCATCTCGATGAGAGTGTGTGTGTGTGTGTGTGTGTCTATTACTGTCTCTCCTACAGTCCCTCAATACCACTGTAAATCCCCGACAGGAAAGAATGAGGGATTAAGAGTTTTCTGATTTGTCCGTTGGTGTCTGAGATGCTCCTCATCTCCATGGTTGTTAAGCCGCTACCACGCAGCAGCGTCACAGGCAGCAAAGCTACTTGATGAGGCCTCTTCTTTCCACTAGAATCTACCATCAGAGGGGAATTATCTCACAGCAGGCCATGTGATTGAGTCTACCATAGGGACTACTGTCTGTTTTTTGTTTTTTTTTCTTTTTTGTTCTTTTAAAACAGGGATACAGGGCTGTTGCATTAAATTATCCATTAATGGTTTATCTTTACTGGAGACAAATAATTCTGATGTAAAAGCACCACTGACTGGACCCTGTGTTCATATGTTATCTTCAGGTTTTCACCTCCCAAAATCTGTATATACTTCGTACTGTATATAGTGTGAGTGTGTGTGTGTGTGTGCTCTCGCGCGCACCAGAGTCACTTTGACCGTTTTCATGCTGAAATGACTGTGTTGGTCACTCTCTGCATTTCCATTGGACGCTTCAGTTTAAGACTTCATTATGCCGTGTGTGATATTCACCACTGCTTGTGGGAACTCATCTCCCTTATCCCTGCCTGGAGGTCTTAATTAATGCCGCCTCTTATTGGGGAAATGTGATATGCCAGAAAGCATGTTGAATGTTTTTTGTGGCGGCGATATGAGTGAGTTTGCAACGTTTTAGTTTTATTAAGAAAACTCGCAATGTAATTTCTTGATTGTTGTAACACTTCCCAAAAAAACTGTCATCGTGACTCTCATGTCAATTGTCTGTATTTCATCATGCTTAAAAAAATGTAAAAGGTTTTGTATTGTTTCGGTCATCTCCACCCGCCATCCCTTTGTCATATATAACACCATCAAAACTATAGGGTATGTTTGTGCTATGGACAAATATAGTCGATGTTGCCACATTTTCAGGAGGGAATCGTAATGTAACCAAAAACAAACAGAAATCCTGTTTCCTATGAACGACTGTCTTTTGCATTTCAGTTAGAAATCAATGTTGGGAATTCAAAATCTATCTTTACATCTTTGTAATTGCTACTTATGTGTGTACACAGGGTATAATCCAACAACCCTTCAGTGCCTCATGAGAGGCAGTGATAATGATGTTGACATTTTTTCTTCCATAAGATTGTTCTGTTTGCTTGCCAAATCTAATTTAATATTTAGTGTGAAGGAGAAAAAACTCTTAACCATTTGTCTAATGTGGGTATTCAGGTATTATATTGAGTATAATCATGATTATTTTCATAATAAGATGCATCATGAATATATTTTACAGATGGTAAACTCACAACCAGGACACGGTCAAGGATGCAGCCTCTTTACGACAAACTGTATTTTATAGAACAAAGGCGGTCAGATAACCACCCAGACATCATCCTCAATCCACACCACACTGCTGAAGGCCGGCCCCTTCAACCATGTGCCCTCAGACAAAGCACCATCCTGTCCTGGCATCATCCTGCTGCCTTCCTCCTGCTTCCTCCTCCTCCTCCTCCTCCTCCTCGAAAGAGGACAGCAAAAAATGGCCGACACTTTCTCTGAAGGTCTATTGTATAATGCATTATGAGTGCATTCATAAGAAATTATAATGCATCCATAACACTGTCCAAATGTTTATACATTATCTACATAACATATGGCAACATAAAAACAAAGTTTGATCACAAATGAGGCACATAACGTGTTGTAATCTCATCATTCAGAATGTTGACAACAGCACCTCAAAGAGGAATCTGAAGTCTTAGGTGGTTCATCATGTTAAAACTAACACTTCTAAAAAATAATATTAACAGCTGTGACACATCCTAAGATACATTGTATGCTAAAAAGCCATAATATAATGCAAAAAAAAAAGAAAATGTTTTACAAACCATTGTGATTAAATGAAATGAATGCATTCAGAATACATTATACAGTAAACCTGCATAGGAAGTGTTAGTCAAAACAGAAGGAGATGGAAGTGCAACTCATGCTGTGTGTGACCACCACTGCTGACTCTGTCACACGCTGCAGCACTATGGAAGCCCAGCACAACGCCCCTTTCAGGGCACAGTGTGCACCTTCCGCAAGATCAATGGAAGTTTGAAATCCTAAATATTTCACAGAACCAAAATTTGTCAGAAGGAAAATAGATGAATGGTTTAATGATCCCATTATGCAAATTTCCTCCTGGAGTATAGCCTGTCAGTGAACTCCCAAGAAGTGAGAGATCAATCGTAATTTTACCAAGTGTGCTTGCCCCATTTGCTTTCAGAAAAGTGTGCTAAAACAAAGTAATACCGCAATTGGAGAAACCACCCGTTTGTGATGTCACAATGGGCACTGATACTACCACAACACCTCGCCCAGGTCCTGATTTCCAGCCAGGTGCTGAGGACCTGGCTACCTTGACTTTGTCCCCTCCCAAACATGTGTGCACTGTGCAGTACAGCAAAGCATACATTTTTTACAGGAAACTAAAGCTGTAAGTTTTCACAGGAAGTTGCAAACAGGGGGCTAAATTTGCTTCTTTTTTTCCTGAGACCTGTAAAACTCTGTTAATCCTGTCCAACTGCTACAGCAATGGAAAAATAAAAGTCTGAAAATTGGTTTAATGTTCGACCTTGAAGGTTGAGCCTTGAGACTCACATGACTGTACTCAGGCTCGTCCCTTTGAAGTTTTTTGGCTTTGGTTCCTGTCAGGATTTAGGGAAGAATAATCTTTTGGTTCTTGCTCGAATATAACCTTAGTGGCGGTGAGTACATTTGTCACAAATTGGAATGTCTGGAGGAGCCAGCAAGTATCTTTTACCATCTATTAGCAGACTTCGCCTTGAGAAAAATGTATGTACTGTACACACATCCTTCAGCTCTTTAACTATGACCTATATTGAATCCCACCAGCAGGGGGAGATGAAGGTGTTTTGCCTATACCTTTCCTCAGCTACCCAAGCAGCCACATCAGCTAACACTACATAAGTTAGTTCAGTCTTGTGTGATGCATGAGTGTTATGTGTTTCATCTGTGGGGAAATATTAAAGGCACACACTTATAGATTTTCCTTATATAAGGAAAAACAAATTCAACTGAATTGATGCAAGATTCCAAGGATGGACAGCTACCTGTGTCCTTTTTATAGTTTACAGCAAGACATTCTTTTCTTCTCACCACACCCACCAATCCCCTTCTACACTCATGAGCCTGAAAAAAGCACTTTAAGATGTGTAAACCAACACAGGATTAGATGGCAGGTTATTGCAGACACAGATCTTTTCAGAAATTAAATAGTAATTTAGTAATCCTCCATTTCTGTGGTCTAATCGCGATGAACTGTGAGAATATGAACTTATTTCCATTCACTCACGGTGATTATATAAAGCTGAACAAACAGCACGCGCGGAGCAGCAAATGCTGTGTTGTTGTTGTCACGGTGGCAGCAAACTAAACTCCTGCCTTGAGTTAATCGCTGTTACTCGCTCTGGTTCGGAGTCAGTGAAGCCTGTGACCTTTAATTCAGAGCTCTCCCCACCTCTCGCGGCGCCTCTCTCGTTAATAAATACATCCAGCAATCACACCAAGGGGCACTCACCCCCAATGTATTTTCAATCTCCTTCGCGGCGTTGGGTGCACGTGTGCCAACACGCTCGCGCACACACACACACACACACACACACACAGCCTCTCGAATACAATCTGAACGGGCGAACGTGGTGTTTTAATCACGCAGGGAATCAAAAGCTCAGCACAGGCCGTTCTGGCTGAGGCTGGATCAGCCTGGACGGAGCAGATTCATCCATTCCCACTCGAGTCTTGATCAAAACGGGGCGCCTGTCAGATCTGTCCAGTCAGGTCTGGTAGCCACAGTCTCACCTGCTGCCCACCAGAGCGTGTGGTGACTCATCGCCGGCTGGACGCCAACTTTCGGAGCTTAATGTGATTCCAGAGGCACAGTTTGACCCTTTCAGCAGCGGAGTCACTTGATTTTGACCTCAAACAGTCACAAAAAAAGAGTACATCTCTGGAGAGATGAAGGTTAACCAGGTGCATTTTAAGGCCCCAACATGTACTGCCTTAACTCCGGCATGAAGGATCTAAATGTTCCCATTCGATGATTGCATCACGGAAAACTGCTTTGACCTAAATTGAACATCTGTCAAAAGCATGGTTATCTGCCTCCAATTGGGCAGCATGACAAAAGACATGAGGACCTGGATGGCACCTGTTAGCTGAGCCCTGACATGGTGTGAGCCAGCTGTGGCTCTGCCAACACGCCGCCTTCAAATGTGTGACAGATATCCTGCACGTCACGGACGACAGCGGCGATGCCAAAAGCCTGATGCACTGAAATTTGACCAGTGTGACCAAATTCTAATCAGAACTGGTTCAGATTCCCCTCCAACATCCACATCTGATCCCGCTGAACCAGACTCGCAGTGAGATGGTGACAGATAAATCAACCATTCAAACGAGCCTCTGGCACTGAGTGCCAACGTTTTTCAAATCTCAAAAAAAGATGACCCGTGACCCTGAGCTGAGCAATAAGCGGGTGTTGAAAATGGATGGATGGATGGATGGATGGATGGGGAAATCTCAACGTTTTTGCCGCCCAAATGTCCCATCGATCGTGGCAGCTGTCTGTCTATACGCGGCAAATCTGATTGAGCATCTTTCATCTCTTCACTTTACACCCCAACACTTGGCGACAGATGCCTTCATGTTGCACGAAACACACGCGCGAGGAGCGTCGTGTGCGCGAACGCTGTAAAGCGTCTGTGCATTTTTTTTATATATATTTTTTACATTTTTATTTTTAAATATACATAAATGTATATATATATACATATATATACATGACAAGTTTGATCAAGCTTCGGGGAGCCTTGCGTCGACGCGAGCCTTACCAGCGAGGTTCCACCAGCGAGTGTCCTCCTCCAGCTCCGAATACCTCCACACGGCTCGGCTGCCCTCTCCTCCGCTGGCTGGCTGGCTGCTCGGCTGGTTGGCTGGCTGGCTGACTGGCTGCTCGGCTCCGTGTCGACCCCGCGGCGTCTCGTCCTGCCTCTGCCGCCCCTCTCCTCTCTCTCTCTCTCTCTCTCTCTCTCTCTCTCTCTCCACGCAGCGCTAATGTCACGCGTTAATGTCCTCGTAATTCCCCCGAAAAGTGGGATGTGAAGAGCGCGAGGGTCCCGCCTACCGCCCGCACGTCGACGACTTTCAATCAAATCACTGACGCGCGCGCGCGCGCGTTTGTGTGTGTCCGCGCGCTCGCAGGGACCGCGGGAGGGAGCCCTTCTTCGTGCGACGCGCGCGCTTTTGTTAATGGTCCAGAAATGTGTGTGTCTCGCGCCGCGGCGATCGACGTAAAGGTGACGGATGCGCTGCGTGCTCATGAAGCCGTCACGCGCTGCCGGCGCGCGGTGATATATGGGCTCTATTGTCAGACAAAGGCAGTTGGACGTCCGCGAGGGCACCGCAGGCGCGCGCGCCAAACGGAAAACAGCGCTCCTTTATTTTTTTTTTCTTCGACGCTTTCCACAGTATAATAGGTCGACCCCCCCTATTCCTCCTCCTCTTCCTCTTCTTCTTCCTCCCCCTCCTCCGCTTATAATGTAAGGAAGATTCTACCCAATTGCGGTGCGTGTCTTCAGACACGCAAACGACAACGTAAACAGCTGCCTGCCTGTGCCATGTGCGGCAAAGACCGCTGCTGGTGCTTACGCACTTCCACGCACGTTCTATTTCGAGGTCATCGACGACGGCAGCGCCTTGTGACGTCACGCAGCTCCGGGGACCGTCTTTTTCTCCCTCCTATAGCTCGCACCTAGAGAGGTGGGAGGTTTACACCTGAGGGGTAAATCGAGACAGGTTCCTTCAAACGCATTAACCGTGGTGCAGGACTGATTCCTACCTACGGATAAAAGTCCCCTGGTGTTCCGAATGCATTTTGTCTGCTTCTCTCAAATCGCATGGAAAACAGACGGCACATTCCCCCGCAGTCTCGCACCGCATCTGAACCAATCTTCTTCTTCGCCACTGGCTGCAAACGTCTTTGAAGTTGTGACAGTGACCTTGACCTTGACCTTGCGGAATGCGGAGGACATTTAACCTCGGTGACTCGGCAGGGAGCAGTTGATCCATAGGGGAAAGGGCCAGGGACGCTGAGAAAGTGCAAACCTGAGGGCGGGAAGGAGAGTGAAACAGCTGTATGTTCGGGTTCAACACCGCAGAGGATCTTGAGGGAGTCTAGACGTGTGCGTTTTATAATGATTTCATTCGAGTGTACAGCCAGTTCTTATTATTTATTTTGTCTCTTTCTGTTCAGAAATAGCACAAGTACTTGATGTAAAAATAAAAAATGGCATGTGGTTATGTCGGAACTCCACCTGCTTCCTTTAGGTGGTGCACATGGAGACAGCTCACCTTGTCTCACCTCACCTGTATGGTGATGCATGCTTACATGAATGCAAGCATTGCTGCTGAGCTGTGACGCAAATAATAAACAATTAAAGATTGAACAAATGATGTACCCAGACTGTGTGGGTCAGGCTTCATTCCAAACCCCATGCCAATGCCCAACCCTGTAGCCAGATCCAAAAGCCTTCCAGAACTAGAACAGTGCCTTGCGGCAATGCAATGTTGACCAACTTGTAATTGGTCCACTTGTTTGCCACAAGTTTCCAAAACAGAGCAGATCAGTGAGAAGTTGACCCTTGCTGTCAGTTGGCGTGTATCTGTGACAACCTGCCTGTTTAACCTGAGGCTTAAACTCAGAGGCGGAACGATATCATCCATTGTATGACAGTTTCATACTGAGGAGTTGAGTAACTTTCAACCTTCTCTCAGGTCAAGCTTTGAGGAAACCAAATCTCCCTCTAGACTCATTTCCAAAATAAACACCAAAATTATAATAATATTATAATAATATTATTTCTGCCTGGCATGAGCCCTGTTTTATTTGGTTAAGGTAATTTTTCCCTCAACAAATGTTTCTCTCACAGTGGCAACGGGGTGTCTGAGGCATCGGCATGGGGGTTTCAAAACTGGTGTGCACGGCCACGAGCTGTGGCACATGTTAGCTTGATGCAGCAGAATATATTTAACACGTTTTTCTCTGATTCTCTTACTTTTTTGCTCCTCACACAAGGAAATGTCTTGCAACAACTCCCAACATCTATGATATAATGCAATTCAAACTGAATGTACCTTTTACATTTATACATAGCGGAGTTGCTGCATGAACTTAGTAAAGTTGAGTAATGCTGTGAATCTATATTTAAATTGCTTTTTTTTTTTCAATTTATTTTTTTGGTCATAATAACACAATTGAGGGGTAAGTGCTTGTCAATTTAAGGTATAAAACCTAACCTGAACACTAATCCTAACCACTTCACCCAAACCCATAATCCATCCATCCATCCATCTATCCATCCATCTTCTATACCCGCTTACTCCTGCACTCAGGGTCTCGAGGGGACACCCTGGACAAGTTACCAGTGCATCACAGGGTCACATAGAAAGTCTAACAAAACATCAATTTATTCCCACTCCTCCTCCTCGTTGTGATGCAACAGCGCTAACCACTGTAGCGCTGGGACACCCAAACCCATAACCATATATCAAGAAGCAGAATTCACTTAATCAATTGCTCAAATTTGACCAAATGTACATAAAGGTTCAAGTCATTCTGGCCCAGCTCCTCTACCATCAAACCTTAACTGGCATCTTTACCACTGCTCAGCTTTCATTCTGCTTTGGCCTATAGAATGAATGATCGTGTACAGCAGTGGTCCCCAACCTTTTTAGCACCACGTCCCGGTTTAATGTGAGACAATATTTTCACGGACCGGCATGAACGCGCGATCGTTGGTAACGTATCAGATGACCGAGAAAAGCGCCTTGACATGCGTCAAGAGTTGAGCGTTAGATGGACATAACGGAGAAAATCCAGTAATTTTTCAAAATGAAATTGTTCCGCGGCCCGGTACCAAATGACCCACGGACCGGCACCGGTCCGCGCCCGGTGGTTGGGGACCACCGGTGTACAGTACACTGAAGTCATTCAGTACAAAAAGCATATCACAATCTCTGTGGAATTGGCTATTTTCTCAACAAAGACACTATCCATAATTCTTTATGACTCTTTGGGAACAACAGGAGCCTGAATTCATGAAGACTGGACCAACGTGCATGACAAAACCAAGTGCTTTGGTTCATGTGGTGGATATACAGTAGAAGTTGATATAGGCTTCACAAAAAGGGTCAACACAGCCTCCATTTCTCGTGCAAATACCCTCTGCTGGAGTTATCCTGCGCTCTGACAGTAAGAATCTCTCTGATCTTCACATGGGTGGTTTTCATTAAAAGCAATAGGATCTCATGTTGTCTTTTCCAAGGAGTGCCAGTGGAACTTGAATTTGTGCGCTCCTGTCGTTCCTCTCCTGCCTCCATAGTCACCACCGCGTGCCTAATTAGGAGAAACTGGAAAGAACGATGTCCTCACAGACCACTAAACCCATTCAGTGTGTTTTGCCCAAGCTGGCTGGAAGATGCCGTAATCAAAGTTAATTAAGGTCAGTGTCCCGGGACATTCATCATTTGGGGAGGGGATGACAGCGACCGTGCCTTTATCCGGAGCAACAAGCTCCTCTCATGGATGATTGAGGAACAGCCATTCTGTGGAAATGATGCTGTTATGTCATTACCTGCGAGCTGGTTCCACTGGGATGGAAATGGGCAGGAGGTAATCTGCTGGCAGTTTGTCACTGCCTTGTGAATAGAGTGCGGCGGTGACTCATCTGTGAACATCAGCTCACACTGACATCACTGGTCAAGGTGTTGCCCACCGGAGCAACTCCTATGGGCAATTTTGGAGGGGATGAAAAATGAAAACACCGGCTCAGTTGCTCAGGTTTGCTCGTGGCTTCGTGACACGGCAAGAAGACAAACACCTTCAACCTATTTTTCAGCAGAAACCACCAGTCAGAAACCAAAACGTCCTTCTGTAAGCGACTGTAAATGTTACATAATGCCAGGCCCTGTAAGCTGGAGTAATCAGGGAGTTTTCTGAGGCATGTATCAAGAGGAGACATCTGTCGTAGTAAGAGAATGCTGTTTGTTATTTTCCCCAGACTTCAATCATCTCCCAAAGTTTGTACAGGAGTTCACAAAGTGTTCCCTCTCTTACACACATAAACACATACTTGGGCCATCTGCCCATAATCCTCTTTGGCCATCAAAGAGTCTGAACTGCAGCGCGCGCACACATCACACAGCCAGAGAGGAGTTCTTAGCATTATTCCTCTCTGCAGGAGGAATTCCCTAAAGGGCCAGAAGGGAAGAGCCGAGGTATCTGGCCTGATGGGGGAGATGCTCAGGTGTAACATGTTAGCATGTATACCATGTAGGTCGGAAATTACTTTTGGAGTTTCTTTGCACTGTAAATCATTTCCAAATGTTCAAATTCGACGTTGAAATTACTCAAAAAAAAAAAATCCAAAAAGATTTATGGCCTCTTTTTCTTCTATTCAGTTAAAGTTTTTGCTTCTCCACATTATTGTTAGCATGCAATTTTTAATTGAAGTTAATCAAACTGAATTATCGTTCCATTTCTTTTACATCAAATTGTTTATTTTTTTGCAAACGTTAAAACTGCTTAAACAAAAAAGAAGAAAATGCCATGAGCAGTGATATAGAAAAATTAAAGAATCATTGAAAAAAAATTTTTTTTTAATGATTCTTCCATCAGAATGTTCATTTAAGCAACTGAGCGGTTAATAGCTTCTTTTTTTTTCTTATTGACAAATTATTTACAGAAGAGGAACTTCAGTCTGTGGTGACCATTTGCCTTCTTGCAATGAAGTCAAACCTCATTTTATAAATACCAAGTCTTAATAATAACACACACAAATTCTTTTTTCATTGAATGTGAGGATCAGATGACTGAGTTTATGAATTCACTTTTATTCTGTTTGGACAGCTGGGCCCAAGTTTGAAATGACTTGCCTGCATGAGACAAGTGCGTTGCCAGTGTGGGTTCTTCTCTTCATTGTGTTTTCGTTTCAAGTATAGTCATAGATGTGGTTCCTTTTAGATCCCTGAGGGAAGGAACACAAACATTTCACATGTAGATAAACACTAAGCTGGACGGTATGTTCTTCCTACAGCCTCAAGACAATCACTTGGCAGAATACTGGGCTTTCCTGTTAAGATGGACAAAATAGTATTAATATAGTAAGAATAATATAAAGTAATAAAATAACATCTAATAATAATAATAATGTTTAATATAATTATTATTGAACAAATTTTAAGATTCCAGTAGTATCTTTACTGGTAACACTATAGTATATTGACTGACAACAGGGAGCAGATTGAGAAAACAACCCAACATCACTGAAGCAAATAAATCAAATGCCTCGAATTCCATCTCAAAAAACAGTTGTAGCTGACTTGACCGCTGAGCAACACAATGTGTCAGGAACCATCATGTTATTTTGCCCTACGCCTGTTTAATCTAACAATGTTTGTCTTGCTTCTGTTTCTGCTTATGAGGGTAAACGAAAAAAAAAATCACAAGTTTGTTCGGCGGTAGCTTTGCTTGCAATTATATTTTCATGCAGAGTGGGTCCACTTTTAAAGAGGAGGCTATGATGTGCTACTATTTGTAGTTGTCTAGAATGTGGAGTGTCGTGATTTTACACTGACATCGCAGCTGGGTTAGAATGACATGAGATCAAGTGCTTAATCACAAAGTAGGAATGGTCTTTAGCAGTGATTGCAATATTGTTTGGATAGATAGATATAGGATACTAGAAGATATAGATAGATATGGATATAGATATAGATATAGAAGATATTTTGCTCACGTGCATATTTGTGGACTGTGGGAGGAAGTCCTGGAGGAATACCTGGAGAGAGCCCAATCAGACACAAGGGAAAACATGCAAACTCCACACAGGAAGATTCTGGGATGCGCGCCATCTTCTTGCTGCGAGGCGACAGTGATAACTACTGCAGCATTTTTTGACAAAGGAAATGTAAACATATGGTTGTACATGCAGTTGGGCCTTAATATGTTTGAGATGTCATGTAATCTATTTGAGTTTTGGTTAGTTTTTATGTTCATATTCAGATGATATGTTAGCCAGGCATCCACTCCAATTAGAGGTAATGTTCATGATTCCAATCTACAACAAGAAATACAGTGGCAGACTGAAGCAGACCAAGCTCAACAACAATTTTCACATCACATTTTCCATCTCCTTTAGATACCACACATATGCTGCTGATGCCAATTAATTAATAGACTTTTCTTGATAAGACTAACTAAAAAAAATGAGATTTTTGTTTTAGATAATGAGTTAAACCAAGTTATCTATTTTAAGATTCAGCTCATCTTATTATCATACACACACACAACACTAAATCACATCCAGAAGAGTCTGAAAGCGCTTTGCACTATTAAAAAAAAAAAAAAAAACTCATCGTGTGTATGAAAAAAATGACAATGTTATTAATGAAAGTGAATTTTAGAAATTCACTTCACCACATTGCCACCCTGCTCACCCCTGTGCACTGTGGGCTCCAGGGCGAGAACAGTCCTGCAAAAATGTCTGACAACAGACCTTCAGTCTCTTGGACCGAGCTCCTCTGGCTAGATTTGACTTTTATAGCCTGCTTGTGCGGTGAATCATGACAAAGCCAAATTCTGAAATCTGTTAATCCGAACCCGAACCCCCAGCTCTATACATCTGCAGCTCGCTGTACATCCAGCCAGCGCACAGACAGTCGCTGCGTTACGCAAACCAGCTTAGTCAACTGACACAGATTTGGATAAGCTGACGCCGGGAGCCAGGCCGAGCCTGGGCAGAATTCACAAGTGTCGTGGAATAGACAGCGTGCTCGGTGCATTTTGTGTTGCGGCGCTAATCAACAGGGAACTCAGCGCTGTCATACTGCAGCTCCACAGTTTGTTGATCTGCGCTGCTCAGCTGTCACCCAGGAGGAGCTCTGGGTGAGAGCTGACATCCTTCCTGCGCGTCACACCTACTGTGACGCACACGTCCTGACTGTAGCCGCGTGAGGAAAGGAAATCACGATCACGACGTATTAAAAAAAAAAAAAAAAAATGCCCACGCTGCAATGGGGATTGTTGCTTTGTGACCCCACAGTGGTGTTAATCCCTCATCCTCCGCCCACTCTGTGTCCTGTGGCAGTGAGGACGTCATCGTGCCTCTGCGGGACAGGAGGCGCTGCCCTGAGCTGCAGAGCTGCCTGTCGAACAACGACAGTCGGCTGGGGAAAAAAAATTGATTTGACGAGCGTTTTGCACGCAAGGCATGAATGCAATCAGCGCGAGCTCATGAAATGACTTTATAATAACGGAACGTAAGAAACAGGGCATCTTAGAGTCACTTGAGTACATTATTAAAAACAAAAATAAATACACAACACAAATAAGAAAACAACAAACATATACAGTGGGGTGACACAGTGGTGTCAGTGGTTAGTGCTGTTGCCTCAAAGCAAGAAGGTTGCGGGTTCGATTCTGGGGGCCTGGGGCCTTTCTGTGTCCAGTTTGCATGTTCTCTCTGTGGCTCCCTGGTGGCTCCCTCAAGGTTCTCCAGCTCCAAAAACATGCACGTGAGGTGAATTGGGAGCTCTAAAGTGTCCATAGCTGTGGACAATTATATAGCCATCTTCTCTACCCATGAAGTAGATATAGAAGATGGATGGATGGATTTATACAGTGACATTAGGAACCCTGACAAACAAATCACAAAAAGTAGCAGCCTTCAACTAAAACTGTTGCCCTTTAAAAGGCTCTTTAAGGTGATGATGGGCACAAAGGAACGGAGAAGGAACATTTCATTGTGCTTTACACGCCCCAGTATGTTTTGCCTCTTGAGAACAAGGTCTGACGCCCTCCTCCGACACCCCTGGCCGAGCACTCACTCACTCCTCGACGAGGGCTGGCGCGAGCGGCAGAGGCGTTCGTCAGAGGAGACAGATTGGGCACAGGTAGCCCTAAGCTAGCACAATTAATTGCTTGATGAGTGGAAAACATCACACAAGCATACACACACCTCCATCTGTTAGCAGCCGATTCAGTGTTGGCCACCTCACTGAGAAAGAAGCGAAGCCTTTTGGATCTCTTCCTTTCTGCCAGCTCATCACATGCAGCATTTCTCAGAAGATCAGGGTTTCTAATTCCTGGTTGGAAATGTAAAAAATGATCTGCGCATCTAAATCACATTTAATCACAGACAGAGATGAGACAGCTACACTTGAAGTGTTCAGGTGTAATGATAGAACTCATTTGAATTTCTTCATAGTCACACCCTTCCTATATTTCTGTCCTCTTCCTGCAGCAGCTCTGTCTCTGTGTACTATATAATAAAAAACAAAATAGGTTAAAATGTAAATCAGTAAGTCCCTTCCTGCAATGAATTACAATCATCCTTCAGCCACATAATTCATCCCCGTTACGGACGTGACATAATCCCACACGCAGTCATATATAGAAGACGGTTGGAGATTTTCCTCCGTGCCGAACAGATGGTGGCGAGCAGAAGTGCTGTTTCACCGGACTCACCTTGTGGAGGTCAGAGAGCTGCTGGTGGTGCACGCTGGTGACGCATCCAGGCCTCTTTGGTGGAGACACAGCGGGGGAAAAAAAACCAACCTCCTCCTATATACATATATGCATTTACATGAGAGAGAGACATCTCACCTCCCACTTCCTGTAATTTGCAATTCAGCTGCATCTTTCCATGTATAACGGCAGCATAGCTGCTTTGCCTTCAGCACCAGTAGATTCTTGAAAACTCTTGCCTCTTGAAGCTTTTGTAAAAACATTAGGTTGAGCTGCTGTTTTTGATTTAAAACACAAGGTAAAAGAATCAGACAATAAACAAACACTGGGTGTACGTAGATGTCATTTGATCTGTGCTTCAGCCTGGTAGGTCGGAGGTGAGGATGTACTGTGCCCTTTCATAGTGTCCCACAGGTCCCTCTGTGCTTTAAAGCAGCGCCAACGATAACAAACACAGCTGAAATGCATTTATGCAGTATTGGATCATCATTATGTGGAGCAAGGCAACAGCGAGGGCACATGCATGGGTCGGTAACTCAATCAATTGGTCAGACGAGTTAGAAAGACAGGGGAATAAATCACTGGTTAATTGAGAGACGGGCCACTGTGTGATTCTAGTGTCAGCTACTGTACCTGTGTACTCAGTGTAAGTATCAACACTGCAAAGAAGTACTTGCTAGACAAACTAATTGGCTGCATTTTATCTCGTGAGAAAAATGTTCCGAGAGCTGTAATACTTGAGATGTCTTTTGTGGAAACATTAATTAACGACAAAAACATGTTTTTCATCTCATAGAATTTACTTTCTGTTACGGTGCAGCCTGTACTCACCTGTGGCTCAGTTTTAAAGAGCTGCAATGGGGATTGCAGCTCTTCACCACAGATTCACCGCAACACATAAACTCCTTTCAACAGCATGCCCCAGAACGAGCACATTGAGTCGTGGTGACAGAACAGCACATGGTCACTCTGGCAGTGTAATGGTTGTCATGTCCTTCCAAAACACATTTATAAGGTGTATTACTTTTTGGCTTAAGCATCTCTCCATCATATGATAGACGTTTTTCTTGTGCCTCGTATTTTCATGGATTAATGTGGTCTTCTAACTTCCAAGATAAGAGAAAAACATTTATTATCATAAAGATAATGATAAAGGCTAACCTTAAAAAAAAAACACCTGGTAATTAACCCAAAAAAATGGTGCTGAGCCGTTTTGCCAGTTGCCCCTGGTTTTCTAAAAACATCCCAAAACTCGTCACGGTGCATTTCACGCCCCAGTTTGGTTTACGGGCGATGGTCCAACATCGCCTGCAAGTCACTCCATCACCGCGGAGAGGCGCTGCAGTTACGGCGAGATGCGGATGGACGAACCGCAGAAGCAACTATCTACTCTCATCTTCAGGGGAAGAAGCGACACAACGGTGTGGATGCGCAGTGGATGCGAGCCGTTAAATGTTGCTCAATTTTATTCACCTGCCCCGCATACCGCATGAGTTACCGCTGTATTGACTGGGCGAAAGACGCTGTTAGTGGTCGTCGACGACTCGGCGGCTCCCACCGACTCTGACCCGACTATCAAGAAAGAAGGTAGCTGGCGGCTAATGATACCGCTAGCAAAACACTAGCATCACTTGCGTTGTAAGTGTTACGTTTAGTACTTCACAATTTGCACTCCCCTTAAACGATGCTATCTTTCCAAGACATGTAGCTTGTTCACCGCTAGCGGGTTAGCTCCATTCATAAGATTTAACCCGGACATTAATGACGCTAGCTAGCTAGCTAAACCGACAGCCCTGCCCTCTTTGTGCTCTCTTCCTCGCGGAATCGTCTCTCGGTGAGGCGAAGAGTAAAATCTCCCATTTGTCTAATTTCTCACCCTCAAATTGTCCTTTTTGTTTGTCTATATCTACAGCTCGGCTAGCGGGCCCGATGGCTGAACCGGAGCTTCTGCTGGACTCCAACATCCGACTTTGGGTGGTGCTGCCAATCGTCTTCATCACCTTCCTTGTCGGAGTAATTCGTCACTATGTGTCCATTCTCCTGCAGAGCGACAAGAAGCTGACGTTAGAACAGGTTTCTGACAGGTACGCGGATGCGCCTTATCGTTGTTATCGCCGTGAATATGAATCAGCGTGTGTTTGATGTGCGCGTTTATCTCCCACATCCAGCCAGGTCCTCATTCGGAGCAGAATCCTGAGAGAAAATGGGAAATACATCCCGAAACAGGTAAATTAGTATTGTGTGATTACTTGACTGCATAATATAGTCAGCCAGGCATTTGTGTCCAAAAATGTACGACAGTGCGGGGGAGTATCAGTAAAATATGATTCTTTTTGTTTTCAGTCTTTCCTGATGAGGAAGTTCTACTTTAATAATCAAGAGGATGGCTTTTTCAAAAAGACCAAGAGAAAGGTTGTCCCTCCATCTCCGATGACAGGTAATCTGTTTATGTGTTGCCAGTGTACCAACATGAACCACTGCAATTTTATTTTATTCGGAAGTGAATCCTCATTTGGCAGTTGTTTTGGTTTTTCTTCTTCAAAAGCCACTATTATTTCACTCTTATGTATTATATAAATAATTGCTCTGCTCCCTGGACACAGATCCCAGCATGCTGACTGACATGATGAAGGGAAACGTCACCAACGTACTTCCCATGATCCTCATCGGAGGCTGGATCAACTGGACCTTTTCGGGATTTGTCACAAGTAATGCTCTTACCCCCACTTAAAGCTGCGTAAACAAAAAATTGACTTAGGAAGGATTATGTTATTGGGAAACGCAATGTTGAATTCTCCCCCTGCTTCTCTTCGCACAGCTAAGGTTCCCTTCCCGCTCACCCTGCGCTTTAAGCCCATGCTGCAGCAGGGGATAGAGCTGCTTTCGCTGGATGCCTCATGGTAAACACATAAAACACTGTCAATACACAGTACAGTGTCAATTCATTTGGAGCTGTTTGATTGTGTTCTCTCTTTGATTGCTTCTACATTTACATCTCAGGGTGAGTTCAGCGTCTTGGTATTTCCTCAACGTCTTTGGACTCCGCAGTATGTACTCCTTGATCCTGGGACAAGACAACGGTAACTTTACACAGTTCACAGATTTGATTCTTACATCACACCACCAAGGTTGTATTTGCAACCAACATATGTTGTTATGGATACTCTGAAAAGTTGTAAAGTATTTAAAGATTCCAATTCAGGGATTCAATTATGGCAGCACACCAAGGCCGCATAAAAGAAAACGAATAACAGACAGGGAGCGTGACGATTATCAGTCAAGATCTATTAACATTCCAAATGACTGGACTGACTACAGCCAAGAATAACCACTAAGGTTTATACCATGCAAAGAAATCCTCTCCATTTCGTCCAGTTGCTGTCGAGGTGTAACAGCTCATTAGCGAATGGAATAAAAGACTCTGAATATTGTGAATTGTCAGGACAGGATGTGATCGTGTTGGTCAGTTTTTTTGGACATGTTTTTCCCAAAGGGAGGAGAAGTGTTTTTTTTTTTTACTGAATTCCGGTCATTTTGGAGTTAGTTTTAACAAGCTTTAACGTCATGTTAAGTGTGAAGAAATGCATTGAAAAGAAAAGAAGAAAAAACAAAAGAAACAGCCAGCAGCCATCTGGTACACTATGAATTTAAATGCTGCATATTATACCCATTTTGGTTATTGTTCAATCTCACACAGCAGTGGCACAGCTCTGTCTAATTATGAAAAACAATGCCTGGATCTCCTGCACAATCTCTTGCTTTCAGCCTGTCGCTTAAAGTGATGCAAAAAGGCTTTGAAGCAGTTTCAGAGGACAGAATCCACGCCTAGCTGGGAATGTTGCCTCCACTGTGGGAGAGGTATCTGCCCTTCGTGATATCCATCCGTGGTCCTGACCTTCCAAGGGTTAAGTACGCTTAATTGACCAGGAGGCTGACTAATCTAGACCTGTTTCAGAGCGCCACCTTAAAAATAAACAGCTTGAGTCCAAGACGTCCCTTGGACATTCCAGAACGGTGTTTCCTTGCACACAATTCCTGAAGAATGGAGCAAGCAGGGCCCCGATAATGAATCTTGATGCTGAGCCATTGCAGTCTTTCCATCATGCACTCAGACAGTTCTCTTGTCACCACCCACAGGTGCAGATCAGTCAAGGATTATGCAAGAGCAGATGAGCGGAGCCGCCATGGCGATGCCTGCAGATACAAATAAAGCTTTCAAGGTACATTCTGCAGTGGGAGCCTCATCAGGCAGTCGCCCTGAGACTGGGTTGTTCACTTAGTTTGTTTCTCCTTCCCATGCTCAGGCGGAGTGGGAGGCACTGGAGCTGACTGACCACCAGTGGGCACTGGAGAACGTTGAGGAGGACCTAATGAGCAGAGAGCTGGACTTTGATGGCATGTTCACCAAGGAGCTGCCAAGCGGCATCTTCTGATGGCCCGGCCGGCCACTTTACTTTCGACCGGGAGCCTTGAATTTGAATCGTGATCATTGCAGGGATTTGGTTTTGGGTGAAATCCCTTCATGTTATGCAAAGTTTACATTCACTAGTTTAAGATCCTTGTCTTCTCACACCTTTATCTTTATATCCCTGTTCATAAAATATTGAAAATGACTTCAGATGAGCTGTTTTTTTGCTGCTGCCTCTTCCATATTAGAAAGCATTGCTTTGTTGTTTCAAAGCGTTCAGACTCTGGGGTGCTGGGGATTAATTATGTGGCTTTTTTGCTCATTGAAATGCATTATTGTTAGCTTCTGGTTTTACACCATATTAAGATTAGATAAATACAATGTGAATTCTCTTGTTATTGTTTGTCACACAGCTACACTTACTGGTTTTTTAGTTCATATTTTTTGTTGGCAGAATCAAATAAGATAGTTTAAAAGTTCCAAAATATATTTATTAAATTATTTTAACATGTTTAAATCCTTTATTGAAGCATAGAACAGTGTTGTGTTACTGAGCTACTTGCATTAGTTATTAACGGATTAAGATTTCTTTAGTTCTTGGCAGTAATTACTTGGTGTGATTTTTTTTTATTAATATTTTTTTGTAATGTAACTCCCCTTGTGTTTTGTACAGCATAAAGTCTGTTTTGACTATACACGTCGTTTTCCATTTATTGCAATGACACTCATCAGCATCGTTCCTTACAAACACAAGTGTAATACATTTAGCGACCACAGTTTTCTGAGATTAAAGTAAAACAGAGTCATCAAAGGACGGAATAAGATCACAGCACCCATCTGGCTCCGGGAAATAACGTCGAGATTAGTGATGGCAGCATCTTTGCTGTCGTGCATCAGCAACGACATAAGGAGCCCCGCAGTATTTCCTCCACCGCGCTGTCAACAGCTGGCTGGAATGGGAGCGCTCGGACGCTCGTGCAAGCGCGTCTTTTCCATCGGCTCGTTCACGATACCGGCACATTCGTTGCATGATGGCCGAGGGAGGCGGACCCGAGTCGGGCGGCGCGGCAGACTCCGACTCGGAGCCGGTAGCCGCTCAAATGCCAACCCCCCCAACCGACAACCAAAAACAGACCATAGGGTCTCTTCTGAAGACATCTTTACGAAAGGGGGACGAGTGGTAAGGACTGGAAGCGGCTTCAACTGCCTCGCTCTTGCCAGCTAGCGTTAGCACTGCGCTAGCTAGCTAGGCTGCCAGAAACCGGAAGTAGCAGCGAAGCTAAAGCTAACGAGCCAGTGGCACTGAACGCTGATATCGAACGATGCTGTGCTATCCAGATTTTGGCAGGCTAATGTTTCACAGGTTAGCAGGCTAGGTGCTATCGAGTCTGAGTTCACATTCTGTCATAAACAGTACCTTTTTTAAAAGTGTTAATACGCAGTCCTATTCTTCAAACCCCCACAGAGACGTACTTGTTTGATATTACTGCCTGGTTTTACGGCAGTTCGGAGACGTTTTTGGCTGCAACAATTAGCCGGCTGACAGAACAGGCCCTTGACTCAGACGTTAGCATTATTCACCTGATCAGTAGGTTTGCAGTTAACCAGCGATGAGGAAATGTACCCCTGTGTGGTAATCTAGTGTGACGCACTCACCAGCTTGTCCTGACCTGTCAGTTTGAGTTAGTTTCTTACGTGTCCCTTTGGTTGCCTTGTTGAACAATGTTGCAAGTCATCAAGAGCATCGTGGCCTGGGGCAGGAGAGCAAGATGCATGAAAGAAACTTCGCATTGTCGTAATGAATCAAATAACAGAGCTATCTTCTCTGATGATTACTTTGAGACACCACTGGGAAACGCGTCATCTGAAGTGACTCAGTTGCTACTTACTGATGGTTCAAGTATGTTTTAGTTCAGATTTACTTGTGTTTCAGCTGAGATGTAGGAATTAGTACACAGTCTCATCAGGAATTCTGTCAGGTCCATGTACTAAAAATGTGAATTTTTACCATTTAAATGATCTATTCTATGTGTGAAGAAAAACTAGGTATTGTTCCTTGCTTGAAGCTGACTCCAGGGTGTCTGAACCTGCAGCTCATTTCCTTACATATGACGTGTAAGGTGATTAATCATGTATAGAGAGGTCTGATATGTCTATTGTCATTCAAAATTGTTCTAGGTACCTTATAGACAGCCGGTGGTTCAAACAATGGAAGAAGTATGTTGGCTTCGACAGCTGGGACATGTACAATGTTGGAGAGCGAAGCCTCTTCCCAGGACCGGTGGATAACTCTGGGCTGTTCTCGGGTACAGTTGTCATTTTGACTTTTGAGTTGTATGCTTTTGCATTTTAGGACAACGCACAGTTTAGATTAACAAGTGTTATGAATTACATTTTTAGCAAATATTGAAGTAGCCACCTTTTTTACTACTCAGATCAAGAGACTCAGACCCTGAAAGAGCACCTTATCGATGAGCTGGACTATGTTCTGGTGCCTACCGATGCATGGACCAAGCTTGTCCGTTGGTATGGCTGCCTTGATGGTCAGAGACCCATCGTGAGGAAGGTAAAACCATTTCCTTTTGCCCGTGTCATGGTCGGTGTCGTGTGCAGCCGGCCCTCTTTAACTTTCCCCCTCTGTCTTCCAGGTTGTTGAACACGGCATGTTTGTCAAACACTGTAAGGTTGAGGTTTATTTGCTGGAGCTCAACTTGTGTGAGAACGACAACATGGACAATGTGGTCACTCGTCATTTCAGCAAAGCTGATACCATCGGTGAGAATCCCGTCCAATCAGCATGACTCTGAAACCGACCAGAGAAGTTTGTTGAGGTTCACGATACATCAATAACTCCTTTCTCATCCTCTGTTTGCAGATACGATAGAGAAGGAGATGAGAAGACTGTTCGATATCCCAGCAGAGAGGGAAACTCGGCTCTGGAACAAATACATGAGTAACACGTACGAGCAGCTGAACAAGCCAGACAGCACCGTGCAGGATGCTGGACTCTTCCAGGGGCAGGTACTGCACAGTCACTTGATGGTCTCTTCTTAACGTCTCCCGAGTTGCGCAAGAACCGCTTAAAAATGAAACAAAAACAAAGCCTTTCATTTCATAACATCTTGGGTCATTGAAAAAAAAGCTCTGAACTGATGTGAAGAGAGTTGGTCGTCGCCCGGGCTTCACTCAGAGTGAAGACGGCACTCAGAACAACACTTTGGTGGAAGCCAGAGAGGGTTTCCTAGTTGGCACCGTAGTGCAGTCTGTCTGGCGTGGCAGATGATGAACTGAACTGCCGAGTTCACAGCTGGATTGAAGCGGCGCGGTTTTGATTTTGGTTTCATTTCACTCTTTTAGTCTTGGTTTGAACTAAGTTTCAGTTGTGTTATTTTGGCCTGGCTCCATGGTTACGGAGGACAGAAAATCAGCCCCAGAACACGATCACCCCAGCCAGCCTGAGACAAGCCTGTCCACCGCTGCAGAAGAACGTGCAGTCAGTTAGCGGCAGAAAGAAAAATAAGTTAATGGCGTGTAAGAAAAAAAAAGAAAAATGACAGCGAGGTGAAGTCGATGCTTAACGTTACGTTTCGGCACGAGAGCAGAGCTGTGAAAGGCCAAGAAAATGGCGGCAGGAAGTCTTGTTGTAGGAAATATGTTGGGACGCTTGCAAAGTGTTTTCTCAGTCAAACGAGTCGGTAAACAGTTTAATGCCCTCCACTCAGTTGCTGAGCAAACCGGTTGATGTCTGCCGCTGCCGCTGCTGCTGCTGCTGTTTCCATTTGCATGCACAAACAGGGCAGAGATGATGTTGTGTCCTCACTCACCCCAGGTCACGTGTCCACATGGTTTCTCCAAATTATATGTTTTTGAAACTTATTTTTATTTTTTAAAGCTGTTTACGTGGGTGAAAATGCTGTGTTCATATGGTTGAAAGGCCCAGGAAAAGAATCCTTATAGCTGAGGTGTAGTGCAGTCCGAAGTCCAATTTCTGTGTGAACATAAGCTTCAATAGAAAAAAAAAAAGGTTTTTCTTAAAGCCGCAGGCAACTTTTTTAACAGTTCTTATGGTAGATGCACCAAGATCTTGAGCATCCATCCATCCATCCATCCATCCATTCATCCATCCATTTAAAGACCTGCTGATCCCTGAACGCTGCGAGGCGGCGCCGCTAACCGCTGCACCGCCGTGTCGTCTTAGGCACTGCAGTCACTCATTCCATTTTTAATCAGACAGAATAAGAAAAGTAAATTATTGCAGTTGCTTGCACTGTGGGATGTGTTGCATCAGGGCGGCATCTCGCTGAACCATCCAGTTTTGAGCTGCACAGTTGAGGGCACGTGCAGCATGTGGGTAAATGTTGGCGACTGACTTGTAGACTTAAGACCAATTCTTTGTGCAATACACCACAAATGCACAAGTTGGCCAAATACTGAATGAATCCAGAGTGTGTGTGGTGGAGCAATGTGCCTCTTCCTGTGGGTTTATGAGTGAAGGGAGGTGTTAAGTTAAAAAGCCAACAATATTACAGTTCATTAAAGTTCAACTGAGGAGAAAGGAAACACTGTAATATTCTGTTTTTTAATTCTTTTATTTTTTTCCTGCAGGTGCTCGTAATTGAGCAGAAGAGTGAGGATGGCTCATGGCCCAGACAGACCTCTCATCCAAAGTGAGTGATGATATTTATCAGGATACTGATACCAAGATACTCAGATGTGTGACACGCAGTCACACGGGCTCCCAGTCACCGCTCTGCTCCTCCTCACCAGATCCAGTACAACGCCATCCAGGAATTTCACTACCTCCCCAAAGCTCTCCTCCAACTCCACCACCAGTATTGTTCCGTACAGCCCCGGCTACATGCTGAACAACAGCAGCTCCAACAACAGGCAAGGCCTCTCGCTGGGTTCGGTGGGATGAGTGCTGATGTGCAACATCTTGGTTGAAACGAAACGACAGTAGAATTCATTTTGTTCACATTTTCAAAATGAAACTCGGGAAGCTGACTCTGCCCCAAAGGGAAATGAGCTCAGGCTGCCAAAATAACGAATGCATTTGCTGTTGACTTTGTCAAGTGCTTTCATTTGTGTTTATGACGCTTGAGGTAACAGTGATGTTTGCAAAGCTCAACTTCCTGTACAAATACTTCAGCTTGTTTCCTAATTAGCATTTATAAACAGGCTACTGTTTTTATGGTGTTTGCGTGAAATGTAGATGCAGACGTAAATAACAGACGTGTTATTTTCTTTGACACACTATTGTGAATAATTGAACAATTTGAGATCAGACCATCACTCTGTAGGCATTCACAGTGAAACCTGCCAACATCACTTAGTGACAGCTTACTTAAAGTGGTGGGGGAAAAGATTTTGGACGCCTCAAGCATTTGTGACATATTGCATTAAGAATCAGTCCCCAAGTGCAGTTTATTTTAGTGCAGTCACCCACGTTGAACCACATGTTGCGTATGCACTGTCAGAACTGGACGTTTCAGCTAGATGATGTCACTTCGCAACACATTCAGAGTACAAGAGTAAAAGTACTGCAAGAATGTATTTCTTGTTTAATCTTATTAACCTTTTTCAAATAGAAATATAAAAACAATATCTTAACAAATATGTAATGACAGTAATTGGGATTGAGTCAAATTTTAACGATGTCCAAAAAACCTTTTTTCCCACCTCTGTTTGTATTTGTCTCAGTGTGATTCATTCATACAATAGGAAGCTCTGTCTGAAATCGTTGGCAGTGCAGGGCGTGAACCAACCGTTCCTGCTCTTCTCTCCCAACAGGTTGGGTGGCTGCAATTCCTACAGCTCCTCCTACAACTACAGGGACTCCCAGTCACAGCCTGGCCTGTGTGGGCTCAGTAATCTGGGCAACACGTGTTTCATGAACTCTGCCCTCCAGGTGACCGTCGAATAAATCAGCGACGCCCCTCAGCACGTCTGCGGGACGCCAGGTTTAATGTCAAACGCCTCTTATTCCTCGTTCCCCAGTGCCTGAGCAATGCATCTCCTCTCACCGAGTACTTCCTCAACGACCAATATGAGGCTGAGATCAACCGGGAAAATCCGCTGGGCATGAGGGGCGAAATTGCGGAGGCGTACGCTGACCTGGTGAAGCAGATGTGGCTGAGCCGCAGCAATTACGTGGCTCCGCGCACCTTCAAAGTGAGTCGGCTCGGCCTGCTTTTAGTCGATAAGCACAATGATTTGATTCAAAATGATTGAACAAGGTTAATACTTCAAAGCGAGAAAGTTAATCATATTTATTTTTCTTCTTCCTCAGACGCAGGTCGGACGTTTTGCCCCCCAGTTCTCCGGCTACCAGCAGCAGGACTCCCAGGAGCTGTTGGCCTTTCTGTTGGACGGGCTTCACGAAGACCTGAACCGCGTCAAGAAGAAGCCTTACCTGGCCCTGAGGGACGCCGAGGGCCGTCCAGACGAGGTACCGCTCTCACATGGAACGGGACAAGATTGTCGCAAAACATATTTTATCATATTTATCATTTGAGGTGTAAACTGTCTTCAGATTTCATACGGATGGAAGTGTTTTGTAGAGACCTTTAAATGCGAACGTGCCCAGCATGTTTGCACTGTCAATAAGAGCTTTGTTATAATTTATAGCAACAAGTTCCACCCTTTAGCCAAGCCTTCGCTCACGCTGACCTGTGTTTCTGCAGATCGTCGCCAAGGAAGCCTGGACGAACCACCGCTTACGCAACGACTCCATCATCGTTGATATTTTCCACGGCCTCTTCAAATCCACGCTGGTGTGTCCGGAGTGCTCCAAGGTGTCTGTGACCTTCGATCCGTTCTGCTACCTCACTCTGCCGCTGCCCATGAAGAAAGACCGCACCATGGAGGTGTTCCTGGTACAAGCAGACCCGCAATCCAAACCCACGCAGGTGCGTTGGCTATGAACGAACCCCAGGGTTCGTGCATCCAAACTCAAATGCTTTGTCTCACATTATTAATTATTTAATTGATAATTGTTTGATAATTATAAAAAAGAACATTATTGTTATTACAGGATTATATATATATATTTTTCCCCCTCTAGTATCGTGTGGTGGTCCCTAAACTGGGCTCAGTGACAGACCTGTGCAGCGCCTTGTCCAAACTCTGTGGGCTCCCTCCAGAAAATGTAAGACTTTCCCACAGCCTTGTATTCACTTTATTTGAGTGTCAGCTCATTTTCTAACTGGCGTTCCTCTGGTGTCTCACTAGATGGTGGTGGCCGACGTTTACAATCACAGATTCCATAAAATATACAGACGCGATGATGGACTCAACCAGATCATGGACAAAGATGATATCTTTGTGTACGTCTCGTTTCCCAAATGCTGCTGCTGCTGCTGCTTCTTGAAGCGAGGTTACAATTTTTGTTCGTTTCTCGTTGCCTCTGTTGCAGGTATGAGGTACAGGAGGAGGACAGCGAGAGGATGAACCTGCCCGTCTATTTCAGAGAGCGCCACTCCAAGCACGCTGGGAGCTCCACGAGTACCATGTTGTTCGGCCAGCCTTTACTTATCACCGTGCCCAAACACAACCTCAGGGCCGATGTTCTGTACGACAGGATCCTGGAGAGGATAGGGTAAGAGCGCGCTGCGTTTGAGTGGCAGTTGCATATCTGTGACGTAAAAAAAAAAAAAAAAAAATAATATATATATATATATATATATATATATATATATATATATATATATATATATATATATATATATATATATATATATATATAAGTAACAAGTTTTTTTGTGCTAAAATTTTTTTGTTCTATTTTGACAGAAAAATATAGAAATGTACAGATCCATTTTAAAATAACAAGTCATTGATGTATATACATAAAGACTAGGGATGTTAACAATTACTCAATTATAGATTGTCAATTAAGATTTAATTGATTAAATTAGTCACAATTAATTGAACATTTTTATACATGGGTAGTTAATATAATAACAGTGTAGTGGCAGTAAAGAGCAATTCACCTGTAGATACTGTGATGGTCATAATATAAGTAGAACAAGTTACTTTTAAACAGCTTTTTTTGAAGAAAAATTGAACTATGACCCATTAGAAATCAACTTAAAGTCAGAGGATAAATGTTTCCGATGTTTTTACTGTTCTTTAGTGTAAAAATGGGTAGATTGGACGCTCAACATTATGTAAGGGTTAAATAATGTGCTCCTTACACATGTTTCATTGTGAAATTTAGGTTCCCAGGGAAAATCACTGCTTATCAATTAATCGTTAATCGATCGATAAGGTCAGTCAACTCACGATTAATGAATTCATCGATAATTTGCATCCCTAATAAAAACCCATACCTATACAGGTGTACAAAATTGTGGAAAGTGAACAACAAATCTAGAAAAATAAAGATATGGAAAAAAGAAACAGACAAGAAATTATTCAAATAAAAAAGAATTATGATTATACATGAATTAATAAATACAAATTTCTACCCTAAAAACAACTCCAGACTCCAAACATTGAAGATACACTATAGTTGAGCACAGTCAGAAGCGAGTACCAAGACTTTATTGCCAGTTTATTGCAGAAGTGTTATTTTGATAGCAGTTATCTCATGTTGCTGTGAGGGATGGTGGGAGATTATCTGCAACAAGCACACGCTCACGCTTACGTTGTCCTCCCTCCCTTTTGGCAGGCGCTATGTGAAACACTCCCCGAGTCCTAACAGCGAAAGCAGGGCCTCGGCCTCGGCCTCGGCGACCTTTGCCAGCTCCAGCCAGGCCGCTGAATGTTCATCATCCGGTGTCAGTGGCAGCCTGGGCGGCTGCGCCAGCCCTCTCTCCGAGGGGGCCTCCCACTGCGCCGGCTCCAGTAACGGCAGCAACCACTCAGGGACCTGCAACGAAACCAACGGCCTGTATGATGGTGAGCAGCCCCAAGAATCGTCCTCTTTGAATGTATTGTTTAAAGAACAAAAGAAAAGGAAAAGCAAGAGATACCACAAACAAATGCACAGAAATAAACCGGCACACTTTATACCAGGGGTGGGCAAACTCCGGCCCGGGGACCAAATGCGGCCCGTTAAGCTTTTAAATCCGGCCCGCCAAACTTGTAGAAAATATGTTTATAGTAAGTTTGTAATAAAATAGCTGTATTTCATCAATTTTTTTCAGTTTTAATTCCAATTAAAATATTTCATTTTTAAATTTCATTTCAATAAAGAGCTAAATACCGCTTTCGTTCATTTTCAATTGACATTAAAGCATGTTTTCTACATATCCAATGATATATTTTTTTTCTCCCTATGAGGCGGGTCACCAAACGACTCCGCCCATCTGCTCCGGCCCCTCTGTCATATTTTAGAACCCATTGTGGCCCACTAGTGAAAAAGTTTGCCCACCCCTGCTTTACACCGTCTGAGTTCGCCTTTACAGATTATCATGGCCCAGGCTCACCTTCAGATGTAGTCATGTGAATCCGGAACATGTCCTCAAATTTCCGTTCTTTCTTGTCAGGTGAGGAGGAGGCAATGGACCACCAGGTGAGTCCGGAGCCAGAGAATGGCCACTCTGAGGAAGAGGAGGAGGAGGCGGAGGAGACCTCTGATTTGGACAACGGGCCCAAGGCGGACACGGCCAAGCCGGGCTGCGCTCCCGCCAAGCTGTTCACCTTCAGCATCGTCAACTCCTACGGGACGGCCAACATCAGCCCGCTGCCTTGCGACGGAAACATCCTCAAACTCAATCGTAAGCGTTTCTCCCCCCCCCCCCCCCACCCCCCGAGCTTCTGACGCCGCTGCCTTCCAGGGTTTGCTCCAACCTCTCCCCTCCTCCCCGCAGCACATTCCACGGTGGCCATCGACTGGGACACGGAGCTGAAGAAGCAGTGCTACAACGAGCAGGAAGCGGAGGTCAGGGGGTCTTTGGAGTCCTCACGCAGCCTCGGGACGGGAGATGCAAACAGCCAGTCATGTTTGTGTTGTGTGCATGTGTTGCGCAGGCCTATGAGAAACACGAGAGCATGCTGCAGCCTCAGAAAAAGAAAGCCACCGTCGCTCTGAAGGAATGCATCGAGCTCTTCACAACCATGGAGACGCTAGGAGAGCACGACCCCTGGTAAGGCCTCGCATGGCCAGAGGGCTTCCCCTCAGTTCTGTCTCCGTTATTCACCCTATGTGTATTTATTTTAAATGTAGGTATTGCCCAACGTGTAAAAAACACCAACAAGCAACAAAAAAGTTTGACCTGTGGTCGCTGCCGCGCATCCTGGTCGTCCACCTCAAGAGATTCTCTTACAACCGATGTTGGAGGGACAAGCTGGACACGGTGGTGGACTTTCCAATCAGGTATGAAGGCACCACTGACTGTTGAGGTTGCATTCAACAATGTGTCTTGCTCAAATAGAAGCCAACGAGGCCACGAGGCCACACATTTGTGATGATCGTCATGTCACTGTTGTCACCAGGACGTTTTGAAATAAAATCTAAATGGGAAGTTATGCACATGACAGGAAGATGTTTGGCGTCCTTACAGCATTTTGATGTGAAAATGATGTGAAGTGTTCATCATGAAATGCAGAGGTTTGAGGGACGCATTGCACCTAGAGGTGCTCCAACCCAGCATGTTTTGACTTTGAAAGAATTGAAACCACTTCCTGACTCTCACTGGCACAACTGATATGCTCTCACCACCCTTAACTGCTGTTAAAAAGCCATGCTTCAACATGTCATGTGTCAACCTTGGCTCTGTTGCCACACACCACATTTTTAGAGAAGGGAAGAGATTTGAGTTGTTTCAAAAAGAGAAGTTAAAAAGTCAGGTTGCTCCAGAGTTATGAAATCTTCCAGGAAACATAGCCACTGTCGCTGGTTTTAAACCTGGAGCGGGCTAATCGTCTAACTAAAGTTTAGTTTGACTCTGATGTATTTGTTTGTTTCATTTTTCTCAGAGACCTGAACATGTCTGAGTTTGTGTGTGACCCCAAGGCTGGGCCCTACATTTATGACCTCATTGCTGTGTCCAACCACTATGGAGGAATGGGAGGAGGTCACTGTAAGTACCTTTTTTTTTTTTTTTTTTGAGTTTGCTGTAGTATTCCTGTTTTTCTTTTTTCTGCCATAGTTGAATCCACTCAGAGCTGACTGTCTGAAATCACCTCTTGCCACAGACACAGCGTATGGCAAGAATAAAGTGGAGAAAAAGTGGTATTACTTTGACGACAGCAGCGTGTCCTCGGCCTCAGAAGACCAGATCGTGGTAAGACTCGTCGTGCTTAAATGTCCAGTGTGTAATATCTGGCTTAATTTATCATTTTGATCATAAATTAAGCCAGACCTGATTTCACTGTTTTGCAAATGTTACTTAACACTTAACCTTTAAAGAGGCGTTGTAACGTCGCTTCGCACGTCCTACATTTGATCGGAAGTTTGCGCTTTTTTTTTAATTCAATCAACCGACCCGTGCGCGTCAGTCGCCAAGAAACCTTTTTGGCTCTCTGTCCCGGTTTCAGGTGTCCCACTTTTGTGTGGTTGTAACCCTATCACCCTTGCTCTGTGTTGCAGACTAAAGCAGCCTACGTGCTGTTCTATCAGCGCAGAGACGAGGAAGCCGCCTCCAAACCTCAGCCTTCGGCCTCGCTGGGAGGAGCCCCAGAAGCTGCCGACGACCACATGGACACTAACTGAGGGCGGGGGAGGATGAGGAGGAGGAGGAGGGAGGAAGGAGGAAGGAGGAAGGAGGAAGGGGGCGTCCGGCGCCCGTAGCGTTTTTACGGACACGCACTGAAACACACGACGAAGCTTGGGACACACACAATGCTACTGTAGTGACAGAGGATTTCATAGACCTGATATTATAAACACCATCTGTCCTCATACTTTATCTGATTTCAGTCTCATTTGTTGTCAACTAGAGCCAACAGAAGAGAGATTTGAGGGACTTCCTCCACTGCAGCTGGTGTCCTACCAGTAAACTAGAGTTAATTTACCAGTCTGGATCTTGTAAGGCTGTAAGTGATTATACGTCGACTCGCCGGTCGACCAGTTCAACATTATGTCAAATGATCTGATAATCAAATATTCCTCTTTTTCCTGCAAGAGTCCAAAAAAAAGAAAAAAAAGAAGAGCCAAATCCTTCAGTTTCAACCAAAGCGTTTTATGGTGTTTATGATCAAATGTAATAACTGCTCAGTCGGGGCTTTCACGCCTGGCTATTCTGATATCTTCCTGTGCTGACGGAAATGCAGACAATAATTGCGAATCATGCAGACCAGCACGTGCCACGAGAGAAGTGAACCCTGTGACTTTAGTCCGCCGCCGCCGAGTGGATGTGCGACCAGGACTTGTGCACGCTGTGCCCCAGCTTGTCGGGTGCGTTTGCAATCTTCAGTGCAGAAGGAATGTCTGCTCCCGGATCTTTAATATCTACATCTTGGCATCGGCTGTGGCAGAACCAGTTTTTTTTCTTTCAACAAACTCTTCAGTCAGCGCTCTTATTTTACTTCTTCCTCTGAGTCCTTCTACAATGGGTTCTTCTGTCTTTTGGATGATTCTCCGACGGAAGGACTCGTCCCTGTAATCTTTTGGTTCCTTTTTTTTTTTCTTGTGACGACATTGTTAAAGCGGCCTTTTTGATTCCTGCAACCTAAGTAAAAAGGAGGCACTTTGAAATATAAGTACATGATCTACCTGCTTCTGGTGTATCCAGACATGGATTGTATGGTTTGGCCTTAACATCAAGGGTTGTGGAGTGACATACACCACCAGATCATTTTAATGTGTCTTACGCGCATCCTTCGAGTGCTGCCTGATTGGACCCCAGAGCTCATCTACAATCACAGCTTCCCCTTGATACTCCTGTACATTCATGCAGCTCTGTATTGAAAAGGCTATGTTGATGGAAATCTTTAAAGCACACTGAGTAAAATAAAAGGAACTAGTATAAAAAAAAAAGAAAAAAAAAAGAAGTGGTGCTCAACCCATGGAAGTTGGACTCGCTCCTTGAATTAAGGAATATCTAATTGTACCTTCATATGGGATCAGGAGCCGTGCTATAGCCGCATTCTCAATAAACCAAAAGCATTTGGAGCCTCTGGTGTCTCAGCTGTTTAGCAAAAATGCTGCAAGCGTGTCTAACGGAAGCATTTTATCCTTACGCTGGCATGAGATGCATCTAGTATGAGTGACTTGGCGTAAAAAGAAAAAAAAACTGCTGGAATTTCATAAAACGGGACTTTTGGTACGCTGGAGATTTCATCATATTCTGCACTTGGCTTTAGAACAGCATGACGATAAGAAGCGTCTCCTTGTGCCCTTTGAACTAAGTACTGCCCCCCATAAACCTTCAGACCATGACCCCAACCCGATGCACCCACTCGACTACAAAGGACTACAAACACCTGGGACTGGTGATAGACTGGTGATATCATCTGATAGCGAGCTGAAAAATTGTAACAAACCTTGTCCCCTCCTCCCCCCTCGGTCCAGTCAGCAAATCAAACCAGACAGCAGCTGAAGAGATGTAAATAATCACAAATGAAAATAGATGTATAAATCCTTGTCCTCTTTATTTATCTTATTGCTGATATCTAAAGTATTTGTTTTTAAACTGAAATATTTGAATTCAAAGTACAATAAAGACTGGAAGCCTCAACAAGGTCGTCAGTTTGGAGTATTTACCCGCTTTAAGTGTACATTTACACCAAAGCTGTAATTTTCCACCACTCCTGGCTTAGTGGATGTGGGACTCATGGGATGACAGTGCAGTAAACTGATATGTAGGGAAGATGACGCAAACTCAAATAACATGGCATTCCTGTTTTGACAGGATGGATGACTGTGTTGCAGGTAATTACTGGAACTGGCTGTTGATGCAAAGTTCTGCCTGTTGTGTGTATAAATATGTATTTTTTACTTTTTTTACTAGGTCATTTTCATTTTAAGATTCCATCAAAGTATGTGCACAAAGTGTATGTTTGTCAAGTTTAGGACAAAAAGGGCAATGGACATTCTTTTCTTTGTTTTTTTTTCGTTTTTTTTGATAGCAAACAAGAATTCTTTATTGGTCCTCTGGTGACGCGGCCACAGCTGTGCTTTACGTGAACGCAATAAAAGCCGACAACATTCAGCCCTTTTACAGTCCATCAGATACCCCCCTCGCAACAAGCTTGGTTTCAGAGGGCGTCTTCACAAAGTAAAAGGACGGAATACGACCAATCACGTGCAAGCGAGCACAGGTGTTCTAAGCAGAGCTGAAATGAGCACCAAAGGTGCTAATGGGGAGGGAAAATGGGAGTGTGGGAGGTGATGATGAACTGAGGTTACACAATGGTGGAGAGCAGGTGCTGGTGAAAGCTGTCAGGTGGGACTTCAGTTTGCCTGGCTGAGGAGCCTCTTGATGTCTCCCTCGATGTCGCTGGTGAGGAACTTCCTGCTGTAGCGCTTGAACGGGACGCCGTCGGGCCCAATGAGGAACTTCTCAAAGTTCCAGGCCACGTCGTTCCGGCAGACGGGGCTCCAGATGATGAGCTTGGGGTCGCTGATGAGGGAAGACGGATCATCGCTGGGGTTCGGGAGCTTCTCCCTGAGGAACAAGAACAGCGGGTGGGCATCCTTCCCGTTGACGTCCACCTTCTGCAGGAGCTGGAACTTGGGCTCAAAGCCATTTCCAGGACGGACGTACTTCAAGGACAAGAGGATTTCGTCGTTTTTGCAGTTCTCCTGCGCAAGTAAAAAAAAAATAGAAATACATAGAGGCACATGAATGGAAATCTCTGGTCAAAGGTATTTGGGAAGCAAATAAATTCAAATGACTAAACTGGAACTGTAAAGCCTGAACAAACAGACGTTTGAGAGAGAAGACAAAGTAAAGCTGACCCTCCTTAAGAAACGGTCGAGAGGAAACTGACACTTTAAAGTGACACTTTAATTTTAAGGTCACTGCAGTTTTCTTTCCTTCTTCCTCCTTTGGTGAACTACAAATAGGTTGCTATCAATAAACTCACATACCAACACCTTTTGACCGAACAGGTTATGACGGCACTAACGGGATGTGCCGTAGTTGTTGCTTCATTTTAAACAGGAAGAACCTTAAGAATGTTTGAGTTCCTGCTCACGGAAAGGTTATCGGAATCATCGCCTCTGTAGCCAGTCAACTGAGTACTTAGGGTAAAGTTAATGAACAACGTGATGACGGGGAGAGACTAAAGAGTGTACGTTAAACATTAAGTCAGAAAACAAAGTACACATTGCGTGAAGGACTGGTCCCATTTCCCTTTTCCGTGTGTTGCGTGTGTGTACGCGTGATGTCGCTTGGAATAAACAACTTGTGGACATTTTCCATAAACAGAGTCCGAATGACTTCTCATTTAAAGCAACTCTGTCAAAAGGTTTTGCTTGTCAATAATTTAATATTTACAGAACAAAGTCTCTCCAATCAGACAAATCTACCATAAACTTTAAGTTGACTTTACATATATTTAAATAAATAAATAAAAATAAAGCAAGGGTCGCAACAAGAAGGAATCCAAATCCTAATTCAAAATGCAGTATAACGCGAGAGGTGCCTACCTGATGGCCGAACTGGTTGCAGGGCACTCCCAGGATAACGAGCCCCTTGCCAGCGTAGCGCTGGTGGAGCTCGTTCATCTGGGAGTAATCCCTGGTGGTCGTACCTCAGAGAGACGCGACGTTCTCAATGAGGACCACCTTGCCCCGCAGGCAGGAGAAATCGAACGCTTCTCCCGTCAGCAGGTTTGCTGAGAGGTCGTAGAAATTAGTCGTCATATTGCACTGCCGACACCGCTGCCTGTCCGCTGCTGCCCTCCAAACTTCTTGAACGCTTCTTGGCGTCTCCTTGGTTTTTACCTCAGTGACGCTCCAAAGACGCTCTCTCCATCTGTCAAGAGAATTCACACCCCGCACTCCTCCCTTTGGGACGGCCTACGTCAAACGTCACCGGAACGGCCCGTGGCCAAGCTAAAACGCAGCATCGCAATACTTCAATAATGCTCTAATTAAAAAGTGACAAAGCGTCATTCGTGGTGGTGACATTAAATTAAAATTTCCGATCGAAAGCCATGGCTGTTTATTTGTATAGCAAATTCTGTTCGGTGTTGATTTTATGAAGAAAATCAAGTCATTTTTCTTCATCTTACATCTATGCATATGTATGTTCAAATTCGTATTGTTCCAACTGTATACTTAATTTAGTCACATGAACCAAAGAGGTTGCGACCGGAAACAGTTCCCTTTTCACTCTACAACCATAGTCCAAGGTTATGCCTTTCCCCCTTCAAATTATTAAATACCACATGCTTGAAAGACTTTCTGTGGATTATGAAAGGAAAACTCCACCCAACTAAGGCTCAATTGTTTATGAAAACACGCAGTGGACGTGTGGACATGTGTGACGACAGTGGACGTGTAAGAGACCATCGGAAATATTTTGCCAGCACTGTGAACGCGACGGCCCGGCCAAATGTAATCGTAAAAAAAGTAGGAATTAAAGAAAAACAACAACAACATTTCATGAACATAAACGGCGAATGTACCGTCGTCCTAAATGATCATATTTGACTCGTCTGGGAGATTTATTTTACGCTACGACGTCCGAGGGCTAGTTTATGACAGTCCCTAACTCGTTGATGACGTCGATCACATTGGCGCGGAGATTTGTTATGAGTTTGGTTTGCTGGGCGCTTCTCATACCACAGCGACATAACTGAAAGAACCGTACGTTTTTACTCTGTCAGCCAGATCACTAATGTACTCCAACAATTTAACATCGAAGCTGCATTAGAAACGATGTGTTGTTATACTGTAATGAGTGTCTTGTTTGTGACATAAGCGCTTGGAAGCTGGTAGCTGAGGCGAATGTAACCATGCTAGCTTAACGTCAGAGTATGAGAAAGGGCTGGTAACGCAAGCTAACACATACAAGTATTTTCTCATTTGACAGTGTGTGATAAAATGCTAAAAGTTTAAACCCTAATGCTGTAGGCTACTTTGCGTTTTCTATTAGATGATGCGCAAAAAGAGAAGCCTCACTGCGGGTAAGGCGGAAGGAGCCTCTACAACCAGTAGTAAGTTTCATATTCAACTTGCTCACAACTGGCTGAAATACTGAGATAACTCAGTTTTGATGTTGACCGTGAAATAACATTAATTCATAATGTGATGTTATTATGTGACAGAACAACAAGCATGTTAAAGCACCCATAAACACACATGAAAAGCTGAAATCTGAATTTTACATAAACTTAAGAAAACGTGTTCTCAACATTGTATGTTTATTTTCTGAAATCATTGAGTCCCTCCTCAAGGTTGTTTTTCATCTTTCCATAGAGGCAAAGAGGGGTCGCAGCGCTGGACGCCAATCAAAAGAACCGGCTTTAGAAGAATCAAATAAAAGTGAATTTTTTGTTTTTCTAAAAGAGGCCGGTGTCACTTTGAGGAGCGATGGCACATCCAATGAAATAGGTGAACACACACACACACACACACACACACACACACACACACACACACACACACAGCTTCAAAACATATCACTCCAGTTGTCCAAATCAAATTCATGTATTATTTGTATATTGTGCGGTTCTTTTTTCCTTCCTTAAGCTGTCGACCAGGTAGTTTTTCAAAAAAGGATACGGCAGCAACTACAGAAAAGTCCAAGGTACCCTGGGGTAAGTGTGAGTATATATATGAAACATAAAACTATTACCGTATTTAAACTGAATTAACTTGTCATCCTTTAATATTTCAGATCTTGAAAGAGTTTATCACAGGATTGGAATCTTACATTGAAAATCCAGAGCAGTTTCGGAACTGCCTCCTTCCATGCGTGCCGTCAGTGTCTGATGCCGGCTCAGCGTAAGTCTAGTGGAGGCAGTTAGAGCATCATATGCAGTGCTTGCCGTAACGGCTTTCCCTCTTTATTTGCAGTTGTGGCAGCTCCTTCCAGGAGAGTCTGTTGCGTATGCTGTTGGGCATTGAGATGCTGCAGGTGGGAATGTGTGCCCAGAATTACTCCAGTATTTTGTCTCTCATGCGTGCTGAGCCTTATTCCTTCTCACTCAGACTTCCGTCATGAACGTCCTGCTCGAGAAACTACCTGAATTCATGTTGGACAGGTCAGTCATTGTAGACGTTTCACTCAAATAAAGTCTTATTTAGATGTTGATGTTGTTGTTGTTGTTTTTTTGCTGACTTTCACAGTGCTGGAGAAGGAGGTCTCAGTATCCCTCGCATCATCATAAACCAGTTTAAATGGCTTGACGGAGTTGTGGATCCCAAGGTAGTCATTTTAATGCCACGAGTATTAGTTGCAGTGCCAGAAATCTTCCTTCACAGATCTTCTCCTGTGTCCTGTGACTACAGGAGTTGGCCACGAAGCTCATGGAGCTGGTGTCGGTAGCACCGGTCGAAGTCCAGCGTGACATCATCACCAGTCTGCCTGAGATACTGGAAGACTCCCAGCACAATGATATAGCCAAAGAGCTCAAGTGTGTACACTCAGTGCCTTGTGAGGAGTGACGCTTTGCCTCGTTGACACTTGGTTTTAGGGATTTTCTCCCTTTGTCTTCTCTGCAGCTCCCTACTGCAGGAGAACACCCAGCTGACTGTGCCCATCCTGGATGCGCTGTCCAGTCTGAACCTCAGCTCCTCACTGCTGATAGAGGTATAATTTGCGGCCACATGCACCCAGATTGCCACTTGTGTTTTCCTACCTGTGGTCATTTCTCTGCTCGCACCATCTTCTGTCTCAGGTTCGTGGAGCTGTCATGGCCACCCTGGCTGCTGTGCAGCTGGAGGACCTGCCTGTGGTGGTCAGGTTCATCCTGCACTCTGCCACATCTGCTGATGCGTATGAGGTCAGAATTGCATCTGACAAAAAAACTTCAAGCAGTAATTGCAGTCTGGTTGATTTTGTGCTCATGGTTTCTTCACTTGTTTCTCTTTGTTTAGGTGGTGTGCCACCTGCGCAAGAAGCTGGAGCTGGAGCAGTGTGTTGTCCCTCCCGTGCTGCAGGCCTCCAAGAGTCACACCAAGAGCACTGGCCCAGTAAAGTGAGATGAAAATGTTTTAGAATCAGCACATTGAGCCGAGAAGTGCCTCCCAGGAGCTTCATAAAGGTGTTTTCAAAACAGCCCAGCCTCAAAACCAGCAGCCGGCAGCAGCCAGGACAGCGTCGCACTGATTTTAGACGGCATAAAATCCACCGTGAGATTCCAGAAAACCATATCTGAGGCTTGGCTGAAGGTGGGGAAGGATGTCGACGCAGATGAAAATGCTGATGCCTCTAAATGTCTCCCCTTTGTTTTGGCTGTGTTGTAAAATGCAACGTTACTTCTTTTTAAGGCAATCGAGTCTGTGGATGAAATGGAAAACCATAAGGTGAGTGGAATCCCTCCAGGTTCCTTATCAATGCCTGCAAAATATATCAGAAATTGAAAGCTCACATCCAGATGTTTCTTACTCAGTTTCTTTCTTAGCGTTTCTGATTTGTTCATATTGTAAAATGACCTTTAAATTTGTTTTAGTGTTTCAAGTTCAAGTGTTTATTAGCATCAGAATGAGCATCACTGCTTCCAAGAAGCTTCTCCTGCATCAACATGACCTCATATAATTATTGTTGTATATTGTTGTTATTTAAAATATTTTATTACAGTTTCACAAAGAGTAAATAAAGTAAAACATTTATAGACGACAAACATTTTATGGATATCATTAATCATCAGATTTTTGTCAGTTTCACTTAAACTAAGATTTTCATCAACGCATGAAGTTTCGTTGTGAACGAGCCAATGAAGGTGTCTGCGGCTCTCCTCAGGTAGTGGATCTGCTGGTGCTGTTCATTCTCCACTCCACCAACGCCAACCAGAGTCGACGGGGAGCTGAGAGGCTGCTGAAGGTGAAAGTGAGGACTGGACTGATGCAGGAGGCTCTGCTCCAGAGGACGTTCAGGGACTTTGCTCAGGTGCGTCTGTTAAGCGTTCATCCTGTTTCAGATGCAACGACATGATGCACTTGGTGTTCATCACATAAGGACGATGGCTGTGTGCTGTTTCAATGATGGCCTAATCAGTGATGTCGATCGCTCAGGTCATGCGAGGGTATTTCCCCTCCATCCTCGCCTTGGCTCAGAGTTTGCTGCGCTCCCCCGACCCCTGCGTGGTGCCTTTTGGAGGACACATGTACCACCACTCGTTCACCGCCTTTGACTCTTACTGCCAACAAGTGGGTTCAGCACTTCAATCAATCAATCAATCAATCAATCAATCAATCAAAACTGTATCTATATAGTGCTTTTCATGCATTATCAATGCCTCTCAAAGTGCTTCACAGAAAAATAAAAACAGAAATGCAACCTGTAATAAAAACCTACCCACCCACCCCCGCAGCCACACACCTAGAACACACCTATGGCAGGGCAGACCATATATACCTCCCAGTGAGGAGGCCCCCCATGAGGAAGCACTGGAGCTATAAACATAAAAAAAAAATGAATATATGAATAAATAAGCTAAAGCACTAAAAAAATAAATAGATAAAATAGAAATAATACATTAAATTTAAACTAAATACATTTAAAATAATACATTTAAAATAAATAATAGAAATCAGTTGAAGGCCGTACTATAAAGGTGAGTCTTGAGCCTCCCCTTACAAACATCATCTGTCTCTGTGGTCCTGATGCCCTCTGGCAGGCTGTTCCAAAGCGTCGGACCAGAATGGCTGAATGCAGCCTCTCCGTGGCTTCTGGTCCGAACCTTTGGAACAATTAAAAGCCCGGCGCTAGAGGACCTCAGGATCTGCCAGGGCTGACATGCCAAAAGCAGGTCAGATAATTAAGATGGCCCAAGACCGTTAAGACATTTAAAAATTAATGAAAGTACCTTAAGATCGACCACTGGTCCTGGATAGAAACATGACTTCAGCTGTTGAAGTTCTCCTCTGCTTTCTGTCATCGTAGGAAGTGGTGGGTTCCTTGGTAACCCACGTGTGCTGCGGTGTGGGTGGGGAAGTGGACATGGCTCTGGAGCTGCTCTGTGGCCTGGTGTCCGAAAAGCCCTCAGAAATGGCTCTGTACGCCGTTTTTGTCAAGGTAAGGAGGCGACCATTGTGAAGTGGGCAGAAATCACTGGTTCATTTCACTTTTGGTCTCGAGTGGGGGGCGACGGGGGCTGCAAGATGAAGAGGATCAGGGATGAACACATCAGAAGGAGAACGCATATTAGATGTTGTGGAGATACAGCCGGGAAGTCCAGACTGAGGTGGTTTGGACTTGAACAGAGGAGAGACAGTGAATATATTAGTAGAAGGATGCTGCTGTCTAGAGGAAGAGCAAAGAGGAGATTTGTGGCTGGAGTGAAGGAGGATGTGAAGTTAGTTGGTGTGAGAGAAGAGGAATCAGGATGGTTAGACGGAGGTCAGTGATTGGCTGTAGACACCACTGAAGAAAACGATACAATTTGAAGGTCATCTTCATAATCATGTAAAGAGAATATCAGTGTGTCTATATTTGTCTTTCAAGCTTTTCTAATAATAGTAGTGTAATAATAAAAATCTAACCAAAATCCTTCTGATTCATCAGCTGCAAATCAAATGTTGGGCCTTTGCTACTACCAGCCACAGATCAGTGGGAAAAGATTTTGCCATGTTCAAGAATAAGGCTACTGATGTATTCTGACAAGAGTTTGGTGTTAAGTGAATGCAATGTTTGGCAAAGGGAACCTTGGACTACATGGACAGCCTGACGGCGCAGCAGATCCGCAGACTCTTCCACCTGCTGAGCCAGCTGGCCTTCGGGCAGCAGCAGCAGGCCTCTCACATCCAGGTGCTCGCCGCTACAAAGGCATCCCGAAGCTCTCGTCGTTTGAAAAATTGAATGGTCTGACCACCTGCTGCTCTCCTAGGATGACATGCACATTGTGATCCGCAAACAGCTCTCCAGCACTGTGCCAAAGTACAAACGCATCGGCATCATCGGTGCCGTCATGATCGTAGGCAGCATGGGAGCGCTCAGGTACAGGCCGCTGGTCCACTGTGAGTTTTTGTTTTCATTTTGTGATGTTTCAACTTCTTCACCACCTTATTTGTCTCCTCCAGGTCTAAAGGGAAGGAGTCGGAGAAGACATCAATACCCAATGACACCTTCAGACAGGTGACACTCAAGTGTTTTTTCTTTCTTTCTTTTTTTTAAAAAAAACTTTATTTTGCAGTTTTTCGTGGACAAACATCAAACTTACAAACATGGACATAGAAAGAAAGAGAGTATCCTCAACCCTCCACCCCCAAAGCTCTTAGACAGGAATGAGATTTATATAATAATAAATACAAAAACAAATACAATGCTTCATTGAAAGCGAAAAGTTTCTACAAATTCTAGAAATGGACTCCAGGCCAAGCTGAAGTTTTTGCGGGCTTTTCATATCATGTATCTGAGTGCCTCTAACGGTAGGAAAGATCGTACATCCCTTAACCACTGCAGAAGCGACAGGGCTAAACTTGATTTCCAGTTAAAAAGTATAAGTCTGTGTGCGAGCAGGGAAGCAAATACTAAAACATTTGTAAAGTGTTTTTTCTTTTGATTAAAATTTTACTTTTGGACCTTTGGATCTTTTTGTTTTCAAGGGTTTCTCTGTTTTTTTTTCAACCTAATAATAATAATAATAGTAAAACTTTATTACAGCCACAAATGGTCCAGATAAAAGCACCCTACCTACTTACTGAAGTAGTTGTTTTCAGTCATCTACATTACGTGAAGCATGCAGACAAAAATAGACGGCACACAGACTTGAAGCTCAAATAGCAACTTTTACTTCAGAGCTTGTTTTCATTTCTAATTAGACTCTTTTTCCGGCAGCTAACCTTCACTAAACATCATCCTGTACAAGTAGTTTACTTCACCCTCCTACTGCAAACTGAACTGTAAAAATAGTTGTGATCTTTTTTGAGTTGGTATTCACCGCTCCGCTATTTCCCACCTTCTTCAAGTGTTGTTTCAAACAAAATGTAAATAGTTTATTCTGCCACAAACAAGACATCCACGCTATGAGCAAAAGTTTGCGGCAGTCAGTGGGAGATGTTTTTGCAATACCCGCCGAGCCGAAACGCACTGTCCAGCCTGTTGAGATATGTGCTCACCAACAACCTGCACCCAGGCTGACCTGAGCCTGGACTGCTGCACCATGCAGCACCTGTGCGGCTCTCTCATAAATGAGGAAGACAAGCCGAGGTGGAGCAGCCAGCACCACGCTGAAGCTGCTGTTAGAAAAGCCAACACCACAATGAAGCTGCTGCTAGGTGCCTCAAACAGAAGCTCTCTGTCTCTTGCCTCTTTGTTGCTGTGACAAGTGAGGGAGTTGAGACTTGAAAATAATGGCGATGAGGAGGATTAAAGGGACCAGCATCATCACTGCGCCTCTCCCTCATTAAGTCCAGCCATACAGTATTGGCAGTATCAGTTACTGCTTTAGGAACACAAGGGGAAATCCAATTGGATTCACTTTAGAAAAAAAGCTGTTGGAAAAATGATGATGATATGTGAGTGCACGACAATCAGTCAAGGTGTGCTCAACACGTTTGGGAACATTAGAGTGTTGAATGAAAACCATTTCCAGTGTCTAATTTTAAGTGATTGAGAGAATTCCAAGTGTGCAAAATTCATTAAATCTGCTGTTTTAATGAACCTAAAATATAAACCTTGATGCTTTGTTTACTCTTTTATTTTTCAGACACAGAACTAAATTTTTATTTTTTTTAAATATATTTTTTAGCAATTTTAAAGCGTTCAACTTCTGTAATGATGGCTGCATATTGCACACCTGATATTCATTCTCTAGTGTATAAATGTTTTTTTTTTTAATAACTGACTCAAACTTGTGTGAGGCAGGTCCTGTGAGTTATGTCTTTTGTTTGCTTGCTTGTTCTAAAGTGACACAGAGTGTCTGTGGGTATGACATTCAGTCTTCCTGGTCTTCTGTCTCTATGTGCCTGTGCAGATGAAAGCCCTGTTGGAGCTGCTGAAGTCCAGCAGCCAGAGCTCGCCTGAAGCTGCAGCTCTGTACTACGACGAACTGGCCAACCTGGTCATGTCGTCCACCCTGGACCCACAGGTGCAGGTGTGTCTCACTCTCAACTTAAACATTTTGGCCTTTCACTCCAACATGGATTTCCATCATTTACCTGCCATATGACTTTGCTGAGCTACAACTGTGTTCTGTTGTCTCCCTGCTGTACACAGGAAACCATCGCAGACCTTGTGCTCAAGGACTTTGAGGACGACTTTGTGGTGGAAATCGAAACAAAAATAGAAGGGTCAGTGGGAGAAACCTGGCAGCGTGTGGAATATTTTATTTATTTTTTATTCTTTTGTCGGACCTGGTTGATTAAAAGCTTTCAATGTCGCTACTGCACCTCAGCAACTTTCCTTTCCCGGCCCGCCTGATGTACAACCTGGGTGACGGGGAGAATTGGGGCGCCATCGCCGTAAACCTGCTGCCCCTGCTGGCCAGTGAGGTGCAGCACAGGGGGGAGCAGCAGAGTCAACGCAGCAAGGCACACAGGCAGGTTTACTGCACCGTGCATTCAGCTGCTTACACCATCGTGCTGATTTCCAACCGTGCTCACCGCCATGGTGCTTTTTATTTCACTTTCCACACAGGAGAGTCTCCCCTCTCTGCCTGTCCCCATTTTTCCGCCTGCTGAGAGTCTGCGAGCAGAAGCAGAACCAGGGCGACCTGGAGGCCATCGACGGCCTCCTCGGTGAGGAAATGCGACACCGCTCGGCCACTTTTCTCAGTTGCGTTTCTCTGAACGGGTTTGTGACCTCGACCGCAGGCTGCTCCCTGGTCCTGGCCGACTTCGACGTGGTGGAGAAAATAGAGAGTCTGTCCAAAGCTGAGAGGGACTTCGTTTGCACTCTGCTGTTTCACACCATCAACTGGTTCAGAGAGGTCAGCAAGTTTTTCCAATGTTGGGGTGAAGTTTTGTCGATTCTAAAGTTGGAGGTAGGGATGTTAACGATTAATTGATTAATTGATTAATTGATTAATTGTCGATTAATTGTCTAATAAGAATTTAATCAATTAAATTAAATTAAATTAGTTGCACTTAATTGAAAAATTTTTAAGCTGTTTTTTTTTTTGGTAAATTCTGTGGCGTATACCTTTATACCTACAACAAGTTACTTTTAAACAACTTATTTATTTATTTATTTATTTTAAAAGTTGAAATGTGACCCATTAGAAGTCAACTTAAAAATTGGTCACACTGGCCCTCAACATTATTTAAGGGTTAAATAATGTGTTCCTTACACATTTTTCATTGTGAGATTCAGGTTCTCGGGAAATATCGCTGCTTATCAATTAATCTTTAATCGATCGATAAGGGCTATCAACTAACGATTAATGAATGAATCGATAATTTGAATCCCTAGTTGGAGGTCAATGACAAATTCCATGTCTTCTTCTTTACACTTGCTGGCAGGTCGTCAACGCGTTCTGTAGCCAGAAAGAACTGGAGGTAAAGATGAGAGTGATGACTCGCCTGCAGAACATCACCTATGTGCAGACGCTGCTGGAGAAGGCTTTGGCTGGTGAGTCCACCCCACCGGGACCCTCGTCGTCGACGTCTGCACAACGTCGGCTCGGAGACAGTGATTTTTCTTTCTCCTGCTCTCCAGGGTCGCCAGGCTACGTTCCACCCGCAGCCAACTTTGATGGTGAAACCACAGACGGCGTTGCCCTCGGCTCTGCTGCTCCGGCGAATAAGGCTAAGAAAGGTACTGAAGGGAAAAAAGTTTTCTTTCGCATTGGTTGTTGTGGAATTGCGTGATCGTCTCCCACTCCGCTGGTACAGACGGTGCTGGGAGGAAACGGAAGGCTGCTGGCAAGAGCTCCACACAGAGCAACAGCCAGCTGGACGAGTCGACCGAGGGGGACAAAACCCAGCTGGTAAATGTCAACAACTCCTCAACGTAGCTGTCCTGTGAAAATATATGAATATATTTCAGCCAGAAATGTGAGCTTTTCTGTCTCCCGTAGGAGCAACCGGAGAAAGAGAAGGAGAAGGAGACGCGAGCGGGCGTCAGCCTGGTGTCCTACAGGCCGTTTTTCAGGGAGCTGGACGTGGAGGTGCTCAGTGTGCTGCAGTGTGGCCTGCTGTCCTGCACAACGCTGGACTCAGAGATGCACACTAAAGTAAGCAGCAAACCTTCATGGGCAGCCTCATGTAGGTTTTATCTACCCATCTGTCTTTCTGTCTGCCTGTCTGTTTGTCTGTCTATCAAATATCTATCTATCTATCTATCTATCTATCTATCTATCTATCTATCTATCTATCTATCTATCTATCTATCTATCTATCTATCTATCTATCTATCTGTGTCCGTCTGTCTGTCCGTCCGTCTGCCTCTATCTGTCTGTCATCTCTTGTTTCTTTATCTGTCTGTCTTTTTATCTGTCTGTTTGTCTGTATATCTATCTATCTATCTATCTATCTATCTATCTATCTATCTATCTATCTATCTATCTATCTATCTATCTATCTATCTATCTATCTATCTATCTATCTATCTATCTATCTATCTATCTATCTATCTATCTATCTATCTATCTATCTATCTATCTACAGTATCTGTCTGTCTGTTTGTGTAGTTTCATTGTCAGTATTCAATGACCGTAAAAGACTCTCCTCTTGCTGAGTGCAGGGGCAGGAGGAGGTGCTGCTGGGTCCTGCTGAGCTGGTCTTCCTGCTCGATGACATGCTCCGCAAACTGGAGTTCAGCCTCACAGCCGGACCTGCCAAGAAAGCCCCTTTCCTCAAGGTAACCCCAAAAAAACACTCATGAAACCCAGTCGAGGCCTCTAAATGATGCAGTGAGCGACCTCCCTAGAACTCTCTCGACCTCTCTCGACCTCTCTCGTGCTTCCCTGCAGGCCAGGAGCGACAAGAGCGTCGGCTTCTCCCACCTGCAGCAGAGGAGCCCCAACGACATGGCCGCCTTGTGCGTCCAACTGCTGCCCGCCCTCTGCTCGCACATGGAGAACTGCCACAATCACTTCCAGGTGAACAACACCAGCAGCAGATTTGTTTGTTCCATAAACCCGTTGGGTCAGCGTCACTGCTCAGAACTCTGTGTGAGCGAGTAGGTTCACTGTGAATCACCTCAAACATGCCCCTGTTTACTCTTGTCTAGACACTGCTGTCTGAAAACAACGGCGTCGTGGACGGTCCCGCCACGGACGTCCAGGACCACCAGCTGATGTCGTCCAGCTACCAGCTGCTGGTGCAGATCCTCAACGCCGCTTTCAGCTGGTGAGGGGGACGCACACCGCTGGCTCGCCTGTCACAACATAAAGCCGAGAGCCGAGCCGTATATTCTGAGCGCTGCGTCCACTGCCTGTGGATGCTGTTCTTTTTCTCTCTTTCTTTTTTTCCCCTTTTCCTTTTCCGCCATGTCATTTGTTTATGTGTGGCCGTGTGTTTGTCAGGTCTGGATTCAGTCAGCCAGCCCAGAGGAACTTACTGAAGAAGGCTCTTGGGGTTTTGGCTGGAAGGCTAAAAGAGGGAGGAGCTGATTTGACCCTGGAGCAGCTTGTAAAGTGAGCGATTATGTTTAGATAAGATTTAAAAAAGAAAAAGAAAAATTCCACTCTTCCAGTGGCTGTGCAGCTCTAAATGCACATCTCCAAAAATGTTCTCACACCAACTTTAAAGGTCCAGTGTGTAAAATTTGGCCTGATTGATAATTTTTATATTGGTAACAGCTTAACATACGACCCATATATACATTGATAAAAATGTAGACTCACAGTGTAATAGAAGTCATTTGGTTTGCCTGCCCTTAGAATGCTTCTCATATATATAGGAATATACATAGAGCAATCAGGACTTGTCCTAGTTAGCTGCCATTTTGCACCACCATTGTTTAGTGAAGTCCATCTGACAGTGGCTTCAATATGAAACACGCTGTCAGGCGGGCTTCCTTAAGTACCGGGCCTCCTTAAAAAAAATGTCCACACTGGAGCTGGAAGGGCTGTGTTTGTGTGACGACACCACGGAATGTCCCTCTTGTGCGTTCAGACACAGCTTCGAGTACCTGCTCAACTTCCGCAACTCGGTGCCAAACCTCAGCACGGCCGTGCATCTCTCCCAACTCCTGTCCACCGTGGCGCTGAAGGGAGGCAACCGAGCTTCCTACAGGGAGCAGACTGGTCAGTGTCACACTTGTGCTACCCTCATCACTCCCTCAGCCCCATAAACAGTTCCGCTGATTGGCTGATTCCTCTCCCTTTCAAGCATCCTTGGCCAAACTCTTCCTGTGCCAGGACTGGGTGACAGCAAGTGGAGAGAAAGAGCGAGGCAGCAAATTCAACGAGGCGCTACACAGTGTCCTGAGGTTTGTCATAAAAGCTCTTGTCACTTTTTCTCCGTATCATTATAAAACACTCAGCACTTCTCATTTGCGCTGTCTTCTGTCACCGCAAGGGGGAAGTGTGCCCCCTTGAGGTTTAAAAGTGAAACGGCTCAGCGCATGACTCACTTAAGTAAATTCATTACAACCACAGGTAATCCAGCTGTCAACGCACGACAAAGAAACCTCCTGTACTCAACCAACCACATCCTTTTAGAAGGGAGCGTTCACACTTTTGTTTGTTAACTCTTGAAGAGGCTGCATGACAATGCATGTTGGTGAACCACGTAGCACGATGAAAGGAAGCAGATCAGCCTGAACTCCTAAAGGTGCTTTCTCTTTATACAGGTTGCAACAAGAAGAAGCCACGCAGTGTTTTTACAGTGTTGGTACTATCTTAGAACAAAGACGAAGATATTTTGTGCAGTGTGTCTCACGTGGACAGAAATCTCTGTGCATCAGACATTAAGTTTAGTGACTGAATGAATCATAACACAATCATTTTAACAGCAGCAGGTATCAAAATGAAAACCTTGGTGGTGATAACGAGCATTTATCACCACGCGCGGTGTTGTCGAACTGTTGAACACGCTTCTAATGTGTTCATGTGTTTTAATATGTTCACGTCCAGGATCTACCTTGAGCACGCCGATGACGTTCTGAAAGCAGTGAAGGAAATAGTGGAGGAGGGAGTTCCCGAACTCAGCGCAAAAGATGGGATGAAAGATGGGAGCTCCTCATCGTGGCCCACGCTTAATAAGTAAAACCCACTTCAACCCATCGTTGCACCTTTTACTCTGTTAAAAAGAGGCATTTGGGATTCTCGCTGTTTTTGCAGTTCATGTTTCGAGCACCTGGTGTTGTATTGTGTCATCCGCTAGGCAGACATTCCTGGTCTACTATAAAGTGCTGATGGCAGAGCTGGAGCAGGCAGTCCGGAAGATTCCTGCGTGCAAGAGCAGTGACAGCGCCGAGGTGAGCCACCGGGGGCGTCCTACTTGCAGCAACACGCTACTTGTAGCATGACAAGTTTTCAATTATTTTTTATTTTATTTATTTCTCAGACAGTATTTAAGTAGTGAGACCATGGTGTGTGTGTGTGTGTGTGTCCGCTGATGTTTTTCCAGACTCAGAGTGAAAAGCTGCTGACGTGGGACATGGCTGTCAAAGATTTTCATCTCCTGGTCAAGCTCGTGAAGGTCAGTCTGTCAGTGGAACCTCCTGCTTGCTCCTATTTCCTGTCTCCCACCGTTAAGCAGTATTTTAAAATCTGATCATTGACTGATGCTGATGGTGCTTTTTCGTATCCCACACATCCTGACTGCTTGTCCTGCGTCTGTCTTTACAGTTGTTTGATTCCAGACCAATTGTCAATGTGTGCTTAAAGGTAAGCACGTTGGAATTCTGACTGAGTTGACATTCCAAGCAAGCTGTTGTCCCTTTTTGCCAATGTGTGTGTGTGTTTTTTCTTCATCTATAGTACGGTCGCCTTTTCCTGGAGTCGTTCTTGAAACTGGGGATGCCGCTGCTGGACAGCAGCTTCAAAAGGCACAAGGTACCTTAATGGCCAATACTAGCAGATTTACTTATGCACTGCACTCTAATATTAACAAAATAACAAAAATTAAAATTCTCTTTCCAAATTTCACATCCACATTTTCAATTAAATAATTTTCCTAGTTAGTAGAAACCGCAGTCAAACACATAGTCCATTCTAAATATTGTACCATGTCCTCCTCTTTTTAAAAACTCAATTCAAACAGAAGACTTTTGATTTCCCAGTGGTTTTTCCCAGAATCTTCCCAACACTGCCAGTTTACTAAGCAATTAACTGATGAAAGGAAACAGCAGCCTTCCATTGTTTTCAGGTTGTGCTAATATTCTGAGACAACTTGTGTCATCTTCCCTTTGCTACATAACAGAAGGATGATACACTTACTCAATATATCGAATAGAATAGAATGGCTACATTTATACCACATTGGGGAATTTACATAATGACAGCAACATGTAGTGCAATATGGAAAAATGACATGAATTAAGAAGAAAAACAAATAAACTATTTAGAGTAGCAAAGGAAGGAAGATCAGCTATTTATATCTATATGGACGGTTCTTCTTCTTCTTCTTCTTCTTCTTCTTCTTCTTCTTCTTCTTCTTCTTCTTCTTCTTCTTCTTCTTCTTCTTCTTCTTCTTCTTCTTCTTCTTCTTCTTCTTCTTCTTCTTCTTCTTCTTCTTCTTCTTCTTCTTCTTCTTCTTCTTCTTCTTCTTCTTCACAAATTATCTACATTACATTGAAATATAAATAAGTGTTTTATTGCACCTTAATGAAATGTTAGTAATTGAGAATTTTTTATTTTTTTATTTTTATATAACTGGACTGCCTTCATGTTTGCCATTGAAATGTGCACCGTCCTCTGTTCCATTATACAAACTGTGAATAGATGACCTCTTCTATGTGGCTTTAAAATTAAAAGCCAAGAAGAAACGGATGTGTTAATAACAGCCAGATCTTTTTCATCGTTTCTTTCAGGAGGAAATCCAAAACCTCCTAAAAACCTTCCAGCTGAGCACCCGGCAACTGCATCACATGTGTGGACACTCCAAGGTAACTCCACAGCGGGTCCCCCATGTGCCTGGAGCAAGAGGACACATTTCCTAATCAGAGATGAAATATCATTAAATATCAATAAATCAATAGGGTAGATCTACAAGTGGCCTTTGTCGTTGCACGGCTTATTTCAGATTCTCCAGGACACAAGCCTGACCAATCACGTGCCGGCCTTGAAGAAGAGCTTGGAGCTGTTTGTGTACAGAGTGAAGGCCATGCTGACCCTCCACAACTGCCAGGAGGCATTTTGGATGGGAACCCTCAAAAATCGCACCCTGCAGGTCGAGTGTTATGGCATTTCAAGCCGGCTTCTTCTTCTCTCACATTAAAACAGTTTCACTCTAAAAGGTGCAATATGTGTTGCAGGGCGAAGAGATCTATTCTCAGCAGGAAGATCAGCAGGAGGATGAGGAGGATGATGATGATGATGATGATGATGATCAATCTAGGCAAAACCAGGAAGAATCGGAGGAGGAGCAGGAGGTATCTGAGAATTATTCACTCCGCTGTTTGTTTCAGTTGCTTCTAATATTATTTTTTTGTTATTTCTATGCAGCATTAACTCTTAACTTAAAATGTTTGATTTTTCTGTTTTTGAGAAGTGAGATAAAAAAGTCTAATATGATTCACTACAGAATGAGTTTTCTTATATAAAAATGTTTATAGAGAAACACAAAGAGTTGTGTGGAATAGTCACTTGCTTCTGCTGATGATGGGATCATTGCAAGTCAGTAATGCAGCAGTAACTGGAGGAGTAATCCAGAGTAATCCAGTAATTTGAGGAGCTCCCCAGCACATTAGTAATTATTGTGTAATATGAAAACCATCTGATGCAGTGTGTTCTTTTGAACGCTCTTGTACTACTGCAGGATAAAAAACTATTTTGACTGGTTTGCTTCGTGTCAATCATGTGCTTTTCATCAGACGGAGATGGACTTGGAGGAGAGCAAGGTGAATGGAGAGGATGATGGAGATCAAAATGATTCAATGGACGATTCAGAGTAATTCCAGGACATTTTTAAGTTTGATTCTGATTCCAGAAATAGGTTGAAACTTTCTGTTAAATGACATTGGACCTGGTGTTTTTTGTGTTTTAATGAGCATGTTGCAGAAATGGGTGAAATTAAACATATATATGTAATATGGATTGGCCTTGGGTTTTTATCTTATTATTAATCGTTAATTCTTATTGGACAGTACACTTTTACAGTGACTACAAATAAACATTTCAAAATGACTTTACGTACTTCAGCCAAATGAAAAATATCCCTGCTGCCTGTATGAGAACATACTTTCACATCAATCTATTTTGAAAAAAAAGAGCAAAATATAAAATACATAGTGCAGTGATTTCATAATAGAAACTATTAAATACAGTTTTATTCAAATGATAACTATAAATTACTATTGCCAAACGTAGTTCGTGTGTGTGTGTGTGTGTGTGAGTAAAGTCGGTAATACGGACTTCAGAGAAAGAATACAAAACCAGAAGATCGCGAAAATTGACGTACTTTGTCCTTATTTTGTCCCCGCTGCCTGCGCAGCCTCTCGGGGGAAACCATGTGGAAACAATAGGGGTAATTTACTATCAATGTGTTTTCTTTGACCAATGGCAATTACGTTTGTTTTTCATATATGAGCTTATGAAATGATACGTACGTGTGTATTTAGACTTGACTTTTGTTGTTGTTTTTCAAGAAAAATAATTTTCATGCTAATTTGCGGAGGGGTCGTTTTAAAAGTGACACGAAGACGCCCCTCCTCCCAAGGCGGAAGTGGTCCAACCCGGAAGCATGTTCCTCTGTTTGGGGAAATACCAGAAAACAAACTGGCTTTCCTGTCAACTGGAACCACCCTGTCCTCTGTCATCTCAGGTTATTGCGACAACCGAAATAAATATACTTCTTACCGCGGCGCAGTTTTGAGTAGGCCGTGGTTTTTCTTTTTTTTTGTTTTTCTTCTTCCTGTTGAGCTTGTCGCCTCACTCTGTTGTCACCAGTGGCTCCCTCTCTTTCTCTCTCTCTCTGTGTGTGCGTGTGTGTGTCCGTGCGCGTATGTGTGTGAGCGTGCTAGCCGGTGGAAGGACGTTCACGACTGTCGGACCTGTGTGCAAAAAGAAAAAAATCCAAATACCAGCTGACCATCATGTCTGACGGGCTCCTGCTGCTCCTGCTGCTCGTCCTCCTGGTGTGCTTGCTGCTCACCATCGGGGGCTTCCTGCTGTACTCGGGGCTCCTCGCTGAGGTGGACGTGAAGACGGGACCACCTCCCATCCGAAATGTCACCATCGCTTATAAATTCAGAGAGGGAGCGTACAAGGACAGCGGCCCAGCTTTCACCGAGACCTGCAGCATCGGACCCAAGCTGAGCACCATCGCGCTCTTCTACGATGACCCCAAGCAGGTGAGAGCGCCACCTGGGCCCCCCACCCCACCCCCAACTTGCATTTGACCCCACTCCCCGACCCCCTCTATCCGCGGCGCAAGTACAAAATACAGTGAAGCGGCACTTTGTTTCAAGATAAGCTGTTCAAAGATATGCGCAGTTTCTCCTGGACAAAGGTCGCAAGGAGAAAGTCGATAGAAAGCCTCTAATTTGTGGTGTTGCATATACTTTGTGGCAGCCCTATCTGGAAGGAGCTTAGTGCAGCCCACATGGTCCAAAACTAGACATTTCTTTTACCTTGGAACGTGGAAAAACTCTCTGAAAGTAATAAACCAAATAACCGTAAGATGCTTTTGCTTCACGTCCACACTGAGCTTGTTTGCTGGTGTACTTTGTCTTGCGGCCCAGAACAGCATCATGTCTAATTGTCATTTAGCTCGGGTCGCCTCTAGGGGTTAAAACATGAAGCGGCCCTTTTGAGCCCTGGATGATGACACCAGTCAGCTGTTCAGTGCCACATTGCACTGTTGATGTTTCACTCTGTTCATGTGCGGTTCCACTGTGATTCACCCAACAGTCTGGTCAGAATGGAAAACTAAAAGGGCACATGATCACACGCTGCACCCTCATCCCCCCTTTTTTTTTTTTGCACATGTAAGAGCAGAGAGCCGGGAAAGTAGATTTTTGACTTTTATTTGGAGGAGAGCTAACCGGCTGTGGCAAGACGGCTGGAGTTCTGCTGCGAGAGGCAACAAGTCCCTCTTTGTCTTGGTCATTCTAATCTAATATTTAGTATAAATTGGAAATTCCTCGGCCACGCTGGTGTGTGTTCCCTGCTTTCATTGTGCGTGCCGTCACAACTCGGGTTTGTAGTCGACAAGAGATGTCTGCGGAACAGCTGCTTGTTAGGTGGAGATGTTTACTCGGTTCCCAGCTGATTTGTGAAGGGTACACACTCATATGGCCCGGAGCAGGATACATCTTTGTGGAAAGCAGTTTTATTTATTTATTTATTTATTTAAACCTCTTTGTGTCTTGTTCTGTGACTTGACTATAGAGTTGACGGTGCAACATGCTTCTCTTTTTGATGTTGTGTCGGTTCGGCTGACAGATAAGCCTACAGTATAAAGCCTACAGTATACAGGACTCATGGGTTGGAAGTTTGAGGTGCTCTTTGGATGGGGAAAAAAACAAAAATCAGCAGAAAACAGGAGAAACTCCAAGGCACTCTCATTGAAAAGTTAAAAAGCCTTTATTATAGCGGCTTGATTGCATTCAAAACCATTAAAAACTCTGACGTGTTTCGACAATCAACCCTTCCTCAGAGAGCACCTGACTTAAATACACTAAGTTCGTTGGGCTTGGTTGACTCAAACACCTGGCAATTAGAAGGGCAACTAAAGGATTTTAGCAGTGTCACAACAAAGAGGGTGGAGGGGTCTGGCATGGTTAAACAAATATAATGTTGGATAGGACCTAGTGTATCCACATATTCATGATTTCTCAGGAGTTAATATTTAATATAATCAAGAAGAGAGCCTCCCCACCACCAATCTGGTCAACGTTGGACACTTGATTGACAAATACTGGCAATTCCAAATGGTACTGGAATGGAAACGGTAAAAGCTTGTTCAAGATTTGTAAATTTAACTCTTGTCTTCTTAAAGCTCCAATGTGTCACGTTTAAAACAATCTGTTAGCATGAACTGGAACAACAAATAAACATACACGTTAGTTAAATGCTTTGAAAATAAGATGTTATATGTATGCAAAGGGCAGCTGCATTGCGCCACTACACTACTCTTGGAGTTTTGCCATTTTACCCTGACACTGCAGCGGGTATGATGAAGATTTGATACCAACTGGTGCATAAGTAGTAAACACAGTCTGCTTCCTTGCTGTTAAAGGCTACTTAATGCATACAGGCCCTTTCATTAAAAAAAAAAAAAAAAAAAATCTTTAATTGGTGAAAGTTGTGATGATGCACCATTAAAATGAAAACTATAAATCCACAATTTAAAAAGACCAAGCGTTTATAAATTTGATTTATCTTAAAGCCAGTAAAGAAACATGTTTGCCACAAGAGCCAGTCCCCAGACAGCATGACATACAGTGGTGGAAAAAGCCTTCTGGACACCTCATGAATTTGTGATGTACTGTATTGCACTAAGAGTCAGTTTTAAGTCTCCAAGTGCAGTTTATTTTAGAGCAGTCACCAACATTTACCCACATGCTACATGTGAGCTGTTACATTCAGCTCGGAACTGGATGTTTCAGCAAGATGACGTCGCTTTGCAACACATCAAGAGTACCAGAGTGCAATAATTTAGTTCTCTTATTTTGACATATTCAGAATAACGCACAAAAATCATTTGTTCGTGTGCCTCTGATGCAGCCAAACATTTTGAAACACCGTATTTACTGGCAGTAATTGGGGTTGAGTAAAACACAGTAGTAAGGGTGTCTTTCTTCCACGACTATAATTTGAAAGCCATCAAAGTGTATATGTAGTGTGAGCATTGTTTGACACAGAACAGCATTATTGAATGCTGAAAGGAGCTGCAGATAATAGTGCATTTGCAAGAAGAACCTTTAGTTAAGTAGCAGAACTGAGTGGGCTGTGGTTATACCAGTCGACACTTTTATCTATTCATCGTGGAGACAAAAGCTGAAACACCGATAGAAATAGTCGCACCCCAAATGAAATGACAAATGTAATATATCTTCTAATACATTTTTAAAAAAGGTTTCTGTTATTTTTTTGTGCGAGAAGTGTGAGTGTGGTCGGCAGAAACGGAGGAATGTTTTTATTGGACATTTCGCAGCTCCTGAGTCTAATCATGCTTTAGTCCTCCTTTGTGCTGCTGTCTGGCACAACTCTGTGCTCGTCTGTGGGCTCAGCCCTCGCTGTTCCTCTGTAGCACTTTGCTCCTTTATGTAAATGCGCTCGGTGGAAACTCCAGCTGTGAGTCATCGCAGCAGGATGTTTTGGCAAGAAGTTTGTCCACGGGGTCTTCAAAGTTTTTTCTGCCGCTGTCGCTGGAGTCTGGGGCACAAGAGGGGTCCTTGTGGGGTGTCTGGGCGTCTCTGTGGGAGGCGGCAGGCGTCTCGCAACGTCCTGACAAATCTGTCCCGAGGTTTGTTTCCGTTTAGTGTCATTCCGTTTTTTTGTTTCCCACTTTAAGCACAAACCTTCTGCGGCTGCTTGGAGGTAGGGAAAAAAATAATGTCTGTTCGGAAAAATTAAACGTGTGTGTCATGAAAAATAGTCACAGGAGAATTAACTTAGAAATAATTCAAGCAGGCGTCTGCTGCTAACAGTGGACAGTCAAATCCAATTCATCGATACTTTCAAAAGATTCCTTGCATGGAGCAATTAGGCAGGATAATGGTGAGCTCATCATGGCTCATGGTTTGCTCTTTTCAGTGTTGGTTTGTTGTTACGTTCAATGCTTTGGCATTGATATCCACTTTTTTAGGTTGACAAAGCAAGTAGCAGATACCTACTAACAAAGTGACTGCTTCAGGATTGGAGTTGTTGAACGGTCACAGGTGCTATTCAGCAGACCTTGGTTTAAACAGTGGTTATTTGAGTTACTGTTGACTTTCTGTGGCCTCCAACCAGCCTGCCTGTGCTGACCTCTGACCCCTGACATCAACACAACTGTTTATCAATGGATGTATTATCTTTTGGTGCGTTATTCCCTATGTGTGTGTGTGTATATATATATATATATATGTATATATATGTATATATATATATGTATATCTATTGAAATAATTCATGCAGCGAGTGGTGTTGCCCACATCTTCGGGCTTAAATGCACTGAGTTGCTGCAACGGGATTGACTGATTAGCCTCTGTATTTGTGCTAAGAAGCAATTAAACATTAGACCCAACAAAGAGGCCGGAGAGAGTGTAAAGCTCTGTTTCATAACAGTGATATGTTTGAGAACTCTTGGTGAAACAAGAGAATCTTGACCTGAATACTTCATCTGCGTATCCAGATTAAGCAGAGTTTAGTACTCCTGCTTCCCCATTTCACCTCACAATTTAGTGTAATTAGAAAAGACTTTTATTAATGGTTTTACTAAAAAAAACACAATTCTTCAGTTTGAATAAACTAATAAAATAATAGATGAAATGCAGCATTATTTTAGGTCCACTATCACCTTCGTTGATCTGCCACGGTGACTTTAAATTTTAAACTTCCTGCGTTTCCCCCCATGCCGGGTAGTCTGTTTCACATGACGACCGCTAGATGGCAGTGTTATGATTGAAATGAGTGTGGGCGCATCCCCGTGACATCTGTGCTGTTTGTCTCTCATCACGTCACACTGTGTTTTCCACCGTTAATTAATAACCAGCCATCAGTTAGTCAAACTTTAAGCCAAACTTCAAACGAGTGCACGAGCTCCAGAGCCAGACCCATTTCAGGATGTTGGCGCTAAGAGATGTTTCAATAAAAGAAAAAGCAAAACAAACCAAAAAAATAACACAACACCAATATAGTGGCCAGCATTTCTTTTATCTATCTTCAGCCTTTATGTCACATCTCCCATCATGCCTTGCGTGATGTGAGATATTTCAGCTAAGTGAGTTCAGATGCTTTTCCTCCTCGGCGATGATTCCATCCTGCACAATCCTGCTCACTTTTTCCACCGTTCTGTTCAGAACAAGATGTTTTCTGTGGATAACTCATAAACATGACTTGGACCATTTCCTATATCCCATCTGGCAAAGAGCCCAAGACAAAACCTGAAGGGGGTTGGACCAACCTTCTGCGAATCACATTCAAGCAGACCAATCAGATCTGTTCCTGCCAGGTAGCTACAGCTCGACATCAGCGGCGTCTCTACCCTGTGGCAGGCAACGATGCAGAGCGCTGTTTAAAATTTTGCCAGGACAAAACAACAATAGCCACTTAGCGCTTTGTTTTTGCTCCTCATTTCATGTGGAAATGCCGTTCTGGTCTGAAAGAAATGCTGCTGTACCAAGCATCCGCGCTAATCTCTTTAGCGGAAGCAAGGCCTTTCACAGCCACATCCTGTATTTCTTTTTCATCTTCAACGGCTTCTAAGGACAGCTTGCAGCCCCCCCACCCCACTTCCTGGTTTCACTACAGCTGAAAGAAAGCTCATTTGGTTATGGAAGAAAACTGTGAGTTGATAACCATCTGAAAATGTCGGAGGTTGTCAGGTCTGAAGCTAACACTTGAGATGAGAAGTCCAGGTGATCCGGCTTCAGTGCGAGGTAGCGGTTATCGTGAGTTTCTGCTGTTCTCTGAGGAGTGGCCCTTTACAACGTTGTGCGTGTCTGATTACAGATTACATGTCTGGGAAGGTTATCAGTCATTGTAGTCAATTGCACTGGTTTTTGATAACTTTCCAACCTGCAGTATCTCCGTCTTCAACTTTTACTCAACCTTCAAGAATAAAAGTCCAGTGTGTAAAATTGGGCTCGGGATTTATGATATCATTAATCATTCATGATATTATTTATGATACCAATTTATGATTTCATAGTGGCAAAAGCTTAACATACCGCCCATAAACTCATTGATAAAAGTGTTTGTAGTCGCAGTACAATCAAAGTAATTTGGTTTTCCTACCCTCAGAATGGTTCTCATAAGAATACACATCGATCAAGGGTCTTGCTCCTTGTTAGCTGCCATCCTGCGCCGCCCTAAATACAAAAAGTGCTGTCGGGCCTTAAAGATTTTACAAGCTGGACCTTTGAGGCTCCACTCAGAGACATTGCAGCCGGATGCCCAGTGTTTGCCCAGCGACACGTCGGTGCGGAGAGGCTGCCCGACTCGGGGTGCAGACCTTGTCTCCGCAGCCAGCGAAGACGGTCGAGGCAAAGCCAGTTAGCGCCAAACGGAGATGCTTGTCTCGACGCCTCTCGCCAGCGCCTGCCCATTCATGCATGCGTGTGTTTGCATGCGCGCCACGCATTGCCAGCACTTTACACAATACCACAAAGGGCGGAGCGAATGAAGAGTTCAGTGGTTTTGGATGGCGGCGGGGCGGGAGAGGGGCTCAAGTCAACTGGACTGCCACTCACAACACTGGGGGGGGGGGTTTACACTGTAACCTCAGCTTAACAACTCAAGGCAGACTTGCCTCAGGCGCCGCCTTGATGGGCCACAACTGTTTTATTGAAGAATGACAATGAGCTGAAGATGTAGGAGGAGAGAGAGAGAGAAAAACCCAACCCTGCAGGGAATCTCCAGCGTGAAAAGTCATTAGGACGAGATGAACTCCAAAAGGAATCGTAATGCGATGCTTAGCCGGAAGCAGCACAAGGCAACTTGAATGTATGCGCAGACTTTATTTAGCCGCAGTGTGATCTGTGCAGCTGCTTCTGACACTTTGCATCTCGGCCTCTCCCTCTGTTCACTCTCTGATCTTGTGAATCCCCTCTTTGTTTGGCTCCCGATGCGCACCGACTCTCCACGCCGGTGGGTCGGGGGGGGGGAGAAAATGAAATGTCGCGTGTGGACGTGCGTGGGATTCGCAGTGAGAGATGCGCCGTTCGAGAGGCTCCCTGGAAAAAAAAAAGTGGAGAGGAAGGGGGGGTCGGGGGCGGTCTAAATTGGTTGGAGCCCGTCTCACCTTGAGCGCCTCGCAGCGCTCCAATTTATCAATCAGAATTTCAGATCAGAGCGCGCGGCGCCGCCGCGCACCCTGTCAGATTTATTAGCATTTTACTGCCGCCCGTCTGCGGGTCGGCGGCAGCAACATGAAAGTGTGAGCTTCTGGCTACGAGCTGCCGCTTTTAAATGTGGATATAAAATGTGAGATAAATACACTGAAGTCTGGTGCTGCAGGTCTGCAAGTCAATATTATGACAGATTGTGGATGCCTCGACTCCTCCTGTGTCAGATGTAGCGCTTTGTAGTCGTCTGTAGTATTCAAAGTGAGTGCAGGAAGTATTGGCAGCAGCTACTGCAGCCTAATCTTGAATGAGAATGGACTGCGGTCACCTCAAACCTGATAAAACACAACACTACTAGTAATTCATCAGCTTCTTGGACTGTGGACTGTGTAAACGCAGCTCAGTACACTCACTCAACACTTGTCTCATTAATCATGGTAGCAATCTGATCCCCTCCCTGAAAACATTTCCTGCAAAAGCAATTTAAAAGAATATTTTTTCTTTTTTTTTAAAAAAAAAAAAAAAATGGATGTAACAATATTTTCAACTTTGAAGATAGAAAATAACTCTTTTGTCATACAAAGCACTCCAGTGATGTAAGCTTACTTATGTTAAAGAATGTTAAATTAAAGGACCAGCAAACAGAAAGTTAGCTGCTGGACTGGCAAAACTCCCCGCTTTTCTTGTTTCACTGCTGACTGATAATTTGCTCAATGCTCATTGACAAATTCTAATTCCTCTAAAAAATACAGATTTTTTTTTAATGTTTTGTGTGTGTTAAGAAATGCTTTAGAGAGGTGCAGAATAAATGTTTTTTTTCTGTTACAATCATGCTCAAATAATTATGTTAAAATAAATTTATTATACAATAATGGCTAACAAACTAGACAGCACTGGAAGCAATATTGCTGTAGCATTTCCAAAGTGTTTGAAGCTAAAAGATTACTGCTTTCTAATAAGATACCAAAACAGCAATTTTGGGTTAGTTCCAAAAATGTCTAAACAAAAACAGACCATGGAGGTACGATTCAGCATGTCCGGGGAAAACAAAAACGACACAGCTGAAGTTTGTACAGTGGGAAAAGTGTCACGTGGATGTCACTTGGTCGCTTGGATTGTTAAAATTAAAATTGTGAATGCCACAGTGACACCTACTGACCAGGAGGTATAAATGATGCCTTTTTCAAACTGAGTTTAGTTTCACTTGAGGCCTCAGAGCAAAGTGCAATGACCCACTCATCCGGTCACCACCGTGCAGCTGGCGCATTTAATGGGAAACATTTCAGTCGAATGAAAGCTCCTTGAAATGGGAAGCCGCTATCCTTGAACACAACTGTTGAGCGTATTTTTAGCATCCCGTCTCCATCTGTTTTCATTGGGAGAAGAGACATTACTGACAAGGTGACACGTTACAAGCGAAAACAAGATGGTGAAGAAGGCCCTTAAATCTCCCGTGCCATCAATCCTCTGACATGTATAGGCTCGGCAACCTGTGCCGAGCCGTGCTGTGCCGTGCCGTGCCGGGTATTTGATTACGCATGCAGGCGGATATTTGTCAGAGCAACTTGCAGAGAAGGTGGAGTAGGAGGAGATGGAGGTGGAAAAACAAGTTGAACATTTGCTGGGCAGGATGTAAATCCGTGCTGAATTGATCGGCTCCTCCTGCTGGAGATGGTCTCCCTGCCCCTGCGACATCTGGCACCAGGAGCGCCACACTGCGTCCAGCTGGCTGAGGAGTGGAGAACCAGATCAACAACTGTGGCAAAGGGAAAAACTGCGTCCTGCCTTCAGCAGGCTGCTTATGCTTGCCAGTAATTATACATGCCAGAGCTCCCAGGATGCCATGTGTAATTACCAGCTAAGTCTGAGCGCAGCCTACGGGCACAGCGCAGCAGTTGCTGAAAGAGATGCAGGGGAAGAAACAAAAAAAATAAAAATTTAATTTTATACACACGCATATATATATATATATATATATATATAAATATTTTATGTTTTATATATTTTATTTTTATACACACACACACACACACACACACACACACACACACACACACACACACACACACACACACACACACACACATATATGTATGTATGTGATCGTTTGGAAATAGAATCATGCTTTTCCCCAACACTTGACTTCTGTTAAGCCTTTCTACACCTTTATCATCATCAGTAGAGATCCTGAAGTGTGGTGAGCCGTTTGTTTGCCTTTAAGGATGCGTTGCACCTTATTGCAAATAAGATTCTCTACTTTATTTTAAAAAAAACAACAACTTTTGTTCACTTTTTCGCCACATTTCCTCCTCTCGTGTTTGGTGTTGGTACAATGAATCACACAAAGGAACTAGGCTAAAACAAGTCACGCAATGCGATCAGTTTGGACATTAATGCACGTATTAAATACCAAGATTTGTCAGATTTCTCTGAACTAGTTGGACATCAGATGCTACATAGAATTTACAACTTGAACTCAAAAGTTGACTGTAACTTACAGTCAAAGTACTGGTAATTATTGGGCACTCAAAACATAGATAGATGCCTTGTGCTCCTGCTTGGGGGGGAATATTTCCATACACAGTGAAGTTACTCTTCAGATTTTCAACCACAAGTGCTGCTTTTCTGCATCCACAGCACAGTGACATTTGATGCCAAAAGAGCCTCCTTAGACAAGTGAAAGCCCTGACACTCAGAGATTTCTTGACACCTCCCCCAACAAGGGCTGTCAATTTGCCTCAGTCTGCCAGAGGGGCGACCTGTCGCTGCTGATTGGAAGCGGTTGGCGCCCCTTCAGGCGCCAGAGCTGAAACTGCCGGGAGTGCAAAGGAAACTAAAAGCTTCACGTCCCTGCGACTGCTGAATGACTGAGATGGGGAGCTTGGATTTGAATTAGAGAAGCAGAGAAGCAGCAAACTCAGGGAAACGGGTGCAGCAACCCAAACTCGTGGGTGATTCCAAGTTGTCAGTTATTGAGTTCAAGTTGTAAATTCTATGTAGAAGCCTTGTCCAACTAGTTCAGAGAAATCTAACACGTCCTGGTATTGTAAAGAAAAAGATAATTGCAAAAAATGATAAAGTAACATGATAAAATAATTTGAATCATAGATTATCCTAAACGGTTACACCCAAAAACATGGATAGATAGATAGATAGATAGATAGATAGATAGATAGATAGAAATTCAATACAGTAACACACAATCCACACAGAATAAAATGATTCAGTCAAATAAAAGTGGTTTAAGAGTATACTGCTGCTGAGGTCAATATACCATTTGACTTTTTATGAGATATGAAAGAAAGTTGAGAAAAAAAAAGCCAGTCAACTAAAGCGGCACTGTGTACATTGTGATCTCCAAATACTCGCTACTGTCCAAATACGGCTGCAAATTCACCCTGTGAATGAATTTCATCTCAGATCACAATCAGTAGGGCAGTGGTTAGCACTGTGGCACACAGCAGGAAGGCGGTGGGTTCAATTCCCTCGTCTGAGGCCTCTGTGTGTGTGGAGCTCTGCACGTTCTGTTCTCTGTCTTCCAGAACCACTTCAGGTTCTCCGCCTTCCTCCCACAGGTGAACTCTGCCTTTCCCCCCAAAGCAGCCCATCCCAACTCTTGTTAGCTGTCGCTGGGTTGGCACTGCTGCTTGCAGCCAGCGGGGAGGGGGGGGGGGGGGGTTACACGCTCGGTTTAACCGTGGAGCTGCTGATATGCCCCCTCTCCCAACTCCACTCAATGTAGTTTCCTCCTTCTAATTTAGCATGACATCAAGTTGATCGCTGGTCACTTGGAAGTTGTGTTGTAATGAGCGCGGTAATGACCCTCAGTCATGCGGCAGTGTTCATTATGATCCATGTTTATGGTATTTACTGCCTCATTGCTCCCTGACATCCCGAACCCGTCCGCACCTCCGGAAATGAGCAATTTAAAAAAAACGGGGCCAGCTCCGGAAAAAATTCGTCCCTCAAGTGGTTGCGCCCGTGCGGGGAAGTGATACGGGGGCCAAGAGGAGGGAAGATGAGGAGTGTAAATCCTCATTACCTGTCTGCTAATAAAGAATTTCCTCTGTCAGCCGTACCTTTTTATTGCCGTAAAGCCGTCATCCATCAAAAAATAGCCCGCCTAGCCGCAAGCAACGAATTGCCTCTGAAATTACTTTCCCTACAGACTCTCGGAGAAGGGAAATCAGGCACTGGGGGGAATTGTAGCGTTTGTGAAGAGGCGCCATGGTTGAGTCCTGTGGGCCACGAGCTGTGGTCGGCTGTTGGCTATATATGTCGTTTTCCACTTTTAATAAGCTCCCAAAGCATCGCGCCATATAGGGATTGAATGTTTGCGGCACATGCAGCATCATGAAACAAAATGTTCTTGTTTTTTTTTTTTTTTTTTTACTGAATCAGACAGAAGCCTTCTGCTGGAGTTCTTTTATTTTTATATGGCTCACACAAACCTAAGTTGTGAGTGTTCCATTTTTGGTTATAAGGCTCTACGGGCTTCCTGGTGTTTGACTTAGCGTGATAGCTATGATAGCTATTGATACTTGTTCCTGTAAACTTGATTTTTTTTTTTTTGTTCCTAGCAAAATCTTATCTCGGATGTTTTAGTGTCATTGTACCTCAGACCTTATCACTTTGGTAAAGCGCTCTATAAACAAAATCTGTTGTTGTTATTATTATTATGACTTCTTGCTCCTCATCCAGTCAATCAAAGCCACAGTCACTTTCTTCTCCTTGGCTACCTGAGAAGAAAATGGAACCTTTGGCTTTTCAGTTGCTGCTGCCCGCCTCTTTCATCTTCAAATCTTGAGAAAATTACAGGCAATGCCACATTGAATCTTAAAATTAAACTAAAATCTGGTCTGGGGCCAAAAGCTGTGACCAGTGGAGGAAGAGCAGAGGGCCAGTGTTCCTTTCCCTGCTAATTGCCAGTATTCTCCAGGGTGCGGGGCCCGGAGGGAAGCTGAGATGAGATGCAGTCCTGGTTCCTGTTGCCGCTCCTGGACGTGAACAATTGACCCCGAGCTCTGAGGGACGCTGCTCGGGAACTAGCACTCCCGATAACGGAGTTTGTTCTCGGAGCGGAGAGCAGGAGTGATAGTGAGATTCATCATTATCCTCTCTGGTTACTGTTGCGTCCAATCACAGACTGCCACTGTTGACAGAGCTGAACCCTCAGGCCAACTTGTTGATGGAACACTGTTCACTGTGGTGAAGGGCAAGGGCAGGTATAGCGATGGTAGTTACCAGAATATTAGGGCTGTCGAAGTTAATGCGTTAATGACTCGTTAACTCAAACTCCTTTTAACAGCACTCATTTTTTTAATGCGCGATTAACGCCGAAGCGGCGCGCCTCCGAAGATCCTACGCGAGCCGCAGCCCTCCTGTTGAGACCAGTTCGACAAGCCCTTCTGCTTAACTGTTGTTTATCTGTCTCCCATTTGGACAGCTCCCTCTACTTCTCCGTGTCGTGCGTGCGTTCCCACCACCCGCGGAACGGAGCCCTCTTCCTTTCGGCGCCCTTGTGAACCGATGGTGTCGTTCACGCCAGACTCGAAGCGGCGCGCATCTCCGCGGCCGGCTCGCGCCGTGCAGCGATCGTTTCGGTGTCCGGTTTATTCTGTGCGCTAGCGATCCGCGTCAAGCTCAAGGAAACGCCAGAGAATCCGGTTAATTTTCAAAATGAAAGCAATTTTCAAAATAAAATATCTCAGTATCTAGTATCAGGATGTGAGAGAGATGAAAAAAACAAACACACGTACGTACGCACGCACACACACACACACACACACATAGACGCGATGAAGGGGCACACAGTGAAATGGCCATTCTCGTACGCAAGTACTTAGCAACACCTGCCACATCTGTACCGTGTGAGAGGTTATTTTCACTGTCTGGTCATGTTGTCCAGAGGAAACGAGCTGCCCTGTTGTCAGAAAATGTCAAAAGACTTGTCTGCTTGAGCAACTGGCTCAGTGCATAATAAATATATAAAATAAATATCTTGTTAAGTTACATATAGAGCAGGGTGAAAGAATTTCAATTAATTTTATTAATTTGTGATTAATCATGAGTTAACTCAGGACACTAATGCGATTAATCGTGTGAAAAAAAATTTAAATGATTAGCTAGACCTCCACTGTGCTGTTCCAGTACTTCCGGCAGCTGGACTGCTCAGATTCCGACTCTCATTCATCTGTCCTGCCAACCTGCAATCCAAGATGTTTCATTTTGGTTGTAAAATGCATTAAAAATACATCTTCACATTAAAAGTGTGAGAAAGAGCTACAGCGCTTGGGCACGTCGGCCATCGAGTCTTCTAACAGTTCTCCTGGCACCACCAGGAAGCCCCGAGCTCTGAGTCCCTGGCAACACTGGCAGGAACAAATCGGATTTATCCGCTTGAGTGTGATAAGCCAACAGGTTGCCCAACCACCAAAGTTTTTCCTCCACTTTGCAAACGGCCCACCATGGACTCCTTTGCAGAAGAACATATGGAATAAATCCAAAACTAATTTTGGAAATTTTCCGTCTGGTGTGCCAGATTAGCAGAAACCTTCATCGTGGCTGCTTTAAATGACAGTTTGTGACATCAGAAGAGATGACTTGGTTTTGGTTACTGGTACGACTCCAGCTTCTTTGGTCCAGTCAGGGGCCTATCCGTCCGTCCGTCCATCCATCCATCCATCCATCCATCCATCCAGTTTCATTCAATGACAATAAAATAATCTTATCTTTATGAGTGTAGGTGTGAGAGGAAGTGCTGCTGGGTCTGTCTGTCTGTCCGTTTTTCTCTGTGTCTGTCAATTAGTGTTTGCACGCATTATTTATATGGAGATGAATAGATTATTCAGTGGTTATTTTGGGATGTAAAATCAATGAAACCAATTACAGTGGCAACATCCAGTCTGATTTCCCAAGACAGGTCTTCACATTAAGGGCCCGTTAAGCTGCTATGAAGTAGGAGCTGCATTGTTGTCTCCAGCAGGTGTCAATCATTCCTTCATCGTCCCAGCAGCTACTCTTGACGTGACCTTTGTCAAGCTACCTGCTGGGCCAATATACAGTATGTCACTGTCATTTCTACATGTAATATTATAGAGAATGTTTGTGCTTTTCCACAGTGCAGTTGGAATGTAGTGACTAATGCAGGGGTGTCAAACTCATTTTTGGTTCATGGGCCACATAGAGGAAACTCTATTCCCAAGCGGGCCGGACCGGTAAAATGATGGTATGGTAATAATAACGTAAAAATAACAACTTCCAGTTGTTCTTTGTTTTACTTCGTCCGTGTTATTTGAGCACTCTGCATCAGTGTTGTCAACTCCTCAGTAAGTCGCTGTTGGCTGTCCTAAAAGTCGCCAAATGATGTCATCATCTAATGTCGGCTGTGTACGGTGTGGAAGGTCAAAGGTCACGAGACGGCGTGAATTGTCTTGTCAGGGCGGAGGGCCGCTGTCAGTCATCCTTATTACCCACACCAGGCTGGACAAGAGGCTGTGGGGATTACCACCAGACCCTCCTAACTGATCCGCCTCAGTCGGGGTGGCGTGAGGGTGGGGGGGTGAAGTCTCTTTCTTCAACCAATCAAGTGCAGAGCGGCGGCACCGAGGCAGCGTGCAAGCGCCGGACGCAGTCAAAAATATCCCAGAATGTGAGAAGTGAGTTGGAAAAGACGAGAAAGACTGCGTCACTTAAATGTGATAATTATGCAAAGATGCCAGGGACATGAGGATGAGTGTTGCTGGCTCCCATCTGTGGCCCATTACTGCCAGGCCTTCGCAGGCTGCCACTGTTGCACGGCAGAAAGGGACAGGCGAAAAGGAACAAATCTGACTTAAAATAAATACATTTGAAAAAAATGATGTATTTGTTTTCAAGCGCCCTTCCAGGGATATTGATTTGCCTTCTTGATTGCTAATAACTCCAGATTCACAACAGTGGGCACAACACATTTGTTTCGGCATGATAATAATAATAATAAAAAAACAACTTTCCTATAGGAAACATTTTGTATTACTGCTCTCAAAGTGTCCACACGAGCCTCGTGATTATTGTCTCTTCCTCATATATCCGACCGACGGATCACTTGTAACGCCGCCGCCGATTTATGCCGGGTTTAATACACCTTGCGAACGACCGGGATGTATGTGTGATTTATGGCACAGAGCGACGGTTGCAGTTCTTAATCAGTCGGCGCCACTGAAGTGCCAACGCGAGTGCAAACTGCGCGCTAACAGATGTGAGTGGGAGAATCTCTGTCACATCCTCTCGCGGCTGACAGTCCCGCCAGCTCGCTCTCATCTCCATGCAGCCACGAGGGCGCATTAAGTAACATGAAGCTGAGCGAGCCTCGGCGTCGCCTCCTATCTGCTCTCCTTAAGTGTCGCCGGGCAGCGCGGGCTGCTCGCTCCCCAGCGAAATATTGCTGCACATTAGTCCTTCAGGGAAAAAGCCGAGTGTTTTTAAACCCTCGTCAACTGACGTTTACAAATTGATTCCGTGTAGAGTCGAAGATATGATGGTGTCTGTGTCTTTTTTCTTTTTTTCTTTTTTTTTTTTTTAAAGAGTGGTGAGTGTAGGAAGTGTAGACAGTGGTGGAAAACAAAAGTTTTTGGACACTTCATGCATTTGTGATGTACTGCATTGCGCTAAGAATCAGCCTTAAGTGTCCATGTGCAGTTTGTTTTAGTGCAGTCGCCAACAGTTACTCACATGACGCACGTGCACTGTGCCATCCAGATCACAACTGGATGTTGCAGCAAGATGACGACGTCCCTTTGCAACACGCCCAGAGTACAAGAGTAAAAGTGCTACAAGAATTTAGTTTTCTCATTTTGTCTAATTGACAATAAAGGACAAAATAATTGTGCCTCTCATGCAACCCCAAGGTTTGAAACACACCAAAAAATTAACTGCCAAATGTATATTGACTATTATTTGGACTGAATAAGATTTAAATAGTGTCCAAAAACTTTTTTCCACAACTGTGTCAAGTGACCTCAGCCAGGTCACACGTGCACAGCCGACTTCTGCGTTTGTCGCTCTGCTGTGGAGGCTTTACAAGAGCCGGCAGGACATTGTCTTGCTGACACTCAGTGGAGTGTGTGTGTGTGTGTGCGTGCGTGCGTGTGACGGTCGGTGGCCACGTCTCCAGACGTTTAAATCAAACCTCTATTTTTGTTTCCTCACATGTGGAGTTTTGTGCTGATGCGCTGCGATAGTCACTCGGTGTCATATTGAAAACAAGCACTTCTCCTCCGGCAGGCGGCCGTCAAGCTGCGCAGTTTGATTGACGGTTGAAGTTGAAGATTCTTCGGAGTTGGTTCCTGAACGCTTTTTCAACGTCTTGCCTGCCTCTTTAATGTCTACCTGTGTGTGTGTGTGTGTGTTCCATCAGAGGCCTCCGGAGAAGTGCCGCTACGCGGTGGGCAGCGTCCTGTGCCAGGGCGAGGAGCAGCCGGACGAGGAGCTGCAGAAGCAGTACGAGAAGTACGGCTTCAAGGTTTTCTCGCTGCCCGAAGTGAGCCACGCCGTGACCACCACCTTCCCCTCCGCACCGCCGCTGTCAAACGTGCTGGGGCCGATGCGGGTCTACCCGCGGCTCGACGCCTACATCAAGGTACAGTCACAGTGCAGAAACCGCGATTGCGGTTAGCTTAAGGCTCTTAGCGCTAATGATATAGGCTAGCGCATCGAAAAGAAACACAGAGACTCTGTGTTTCTGGGATGTCTTCAGTTCTCCGTGGAAATCTCAGTTATATTGAGAGCTGGCAAAAGTATTTGAATTCTGTGCATAAGTAAAAGTACGGTATTTTGTGTAAAACAAAATACTCTTGTAAAAGTAAAAGTACTGATTCAACTCCTTTACTCAAGTAAATAAGAAAGTACAGGTTCTGGGATGTACTCAAGTAAAAAGTTAAAGGGTTTTTTTTTTGCAATTATTGAAACAATACATTTGTCGTGACATGCATGTTTACACTTTTAATATCAATAAGCAATGTTATTTTCTACATATGGATTTTTCTCTGTACTGAAAACGTACTGAATAGTGACCCTGAAGCCGAGGTAAATTAATCTCCCTCTAACACATCATCCACTTTTATATTGAACGACCTAACAGTAGAGTTCAAATAGCTCCACTTCAAGCAACCACTACTATAATGATAATAAGTTTGTTACTTTTAACAGAATTTGTATATTTTAAAGACAAAAAACACAAAAACTACAAAAAAAAAACAACAACTAAAAAAAAATGTTTTCCAGTTAAGTACAGTAGGGAATCAAAATAAAAGTAGTCAGAAAAAAATACTCAAGTAAAGTACAGATACCTTAAAAATCTAATTAGGTACAGCAACAAAGTATTTTTACTTTGTTACTACCCACCTCAGCTAATAGTTACAAGTTAAGAAAGAAGTGAGCCCGCTCACCTTCAATCCATTTCACTTATTCTATTCACTGGATAGCGATCAGCTTTAGATCGTGTCGACCCTCTTTTCTGCCTCCCACTCGCCAAAAACGACCAGCGCTGCGCCTTGTTTAATTAATCACATGAACAGATGCCGTCCTCAGAGTAGATTAACAATAGATGAAGTAGTAGGAAATGAAGGTGCCTCAGAGTCTCCAGGGCGCATATGCTGGGCTTCACATCCTCGGGACATGCCTCAAAACTCCATTGACATTTACTGATGACATTTACCCATTTAGGGGCGTCCCCCGGCATGAATAATGCTCAGCACGTGCATGCATCCACCGGAGTGCAAGTCTTGTCCATCTGTTTATTCGAGACTTCCTCCTCCGTCTCTTTGCAAAAAAGAGGGAGAAAAAAAAACAGTTGGTAGGTGCATCATTCTTGCCTTTTGACATTCTGTCCAAATTTTTATCCACCTTGTAAATTACAGCAGGAGATTTTCATTAAATTCTTGTCAAAGCAAAGTTTCTTTGAAGTGCCAAAGTTCATTGGCAAATTTTATTTTTACTTTAATATCTGCTGCAACTCTCTACTTCCGTGGCTCGAGATGAGGTAAGTGAGGCAAATACAAGGGCTAAAGTCACATAGGCCACAGTAATGTCATGTAATGTTGCTGTTTGTCCCTGAAAAAAATAACAGAAATGATTACTGTCTGCTGTGCAAACAAAATGCGCTAAACATGGGACACTAATAGTTATCGTTTCGTGGCGTTTTCTGCACCTGCTTCTCCTGCTGGAGACCCAGCTCTCATTGGACTCATTGCGTGGTACACCCTGGACAATTACTATTATTAATGTTTATCATGCATGCAGTAATATACTTATCCAGGTTCGTGGCTGTACATTTAAACACATTCTGCTGATTATGATCAGAACTGGGCTTGTGGCCAAAACCTGGACACTGAAATCCATGTAAGCACAGGCGCTGGGAAAAAAAGGTTTTCCCGGTGTTATCATGTCCAGATAACATTACCTCCCTGCAGCCAGGCAGCCTGGCCAACCAGTGGAGTTGGGAGCACGCCACCAAAAAACACCAATACCCATTTGGCCGTCGCTCAAGCTACGCTAACAGCTGCTTGCTTTTGTGCCAGTAACTGAAGAACAGCCGCGGAGTGAGCCGGGTTGTTGTTTTGCCTAAAACAAAGTGTCTATTTGGTAAAATGCAGTGTTGGGCTGTCAGGGCCAGCAAGATCTTCACTGCTGGCTGAAACATACTCTGAAAACTTACTTTTTCCCCTTTAAATATTATAATGAAGCTATCTCAATAGTCTGTTTTCTTCATGTCGTGTTATGTCCACTTGGTTGTGCTGCTTTAATGTCTATTGTGGTAGAGTTTTTATCCAATCGTATTTCGGCTAGCTTGAGTTGTCAGGCAATCAATATTGCAGGCACCTGTACACTGTAACTCAACTGACGTAGTTGCGATTGCCAATCAGATCTCTAGTCTGCTATGCCAAAACCATCTAACTGGCCTTGCGCCTTATGGTGAACTGTGATTGGACAGACTTAACTAACCCTGGAGATCCAATGGCAAAAGAAGGAGAAGGTAAATTGCAGAATCATTTGCAAGTTATAATGTAAATAACAAAGCACATTATTGTCCGATGGTTTTGCTGTTGCATCCCCTCAAAAACAAATGCAAACAATGTGCTTACTTTTTTTTTTTTTTTCTAATGAAAAGTTTGTTTCAGTTGCAGTTTGCTGGACTTATTAAAACTTTTTGACTGTTAACTTTTTTTTTCTTTTTTTTTAGTTTTGACAATGTTGACGGAGGTGTATTGATTTAGGTAGGACCAACTACGGCGTCACTGAAGGCCTAGACGTGAAATACACGGTCTGCCACTGCTAAACAGTAGTAATCCTAAATCCCTGGTAGAAATTTGTTTCCAACTGCTGCTTCTGTTTTTTCTGCACCACTTGGCTGCAGGCAGTCTGGAGACGGCGAGAAGTCAGTTGCCCCCTGATGGTGAGCTGAGGAACTGGCAGTGAGTGCCGCCTCATGGAGCGAGTTAAAAATACCCATTTGATTATTCTCCTACTTTATTTGGGGAGGGGTACCACGGAGTCCTTTGACTGCCGTTCTTTTATCTGTAAAAGCGTTGCATACTTCATACCAGTGTGAAACATCATTGTTCGGGGATGAGCGCGTGCAGCGCAAACTTATTTCCTTTTCACTACGCCACGAAGACTTAATCTCCACGCGTCGTCACTTCCACAACATGGGCATCTCTTTATTTTTGCGCAGTGGGGGAGTGAGGCTGACCCACAAAGAGCCAGTGTCTGCTCAGCTTATCGTCATTCACCAGCCTCCTCGTGTTTTTTGCAGCTTGCTCTCCGCAGCCTCCGCTCCTACTGTAAGTAAGGGGCTGGCTGGAACATGCGTCGCCGCCGGCCCATATTAAAATGTTCCGAGGGGCGAAAAAAAACAAAATCTCGTCCTGTTTTTTTTCTTTCTTTTTTCTTTTTTTAAATTGAGCAAGAGTTAATTTTTTTTTTTTCGAGCCCCAGCGCTGTTATGTAACTCGGGCCAGTGTCAGGGCGCGTCTTCGGCGAATACGCCGTCCCGCATGTCAGGCCAGCGGAGGAAGCATTAGCTGTAACTGGCTCACACTTGTCTGCCATAAGGCAGGCGTGCCTGTCGTAAGCCATCAGCTGACCCGGGTGCTGTGACAGGCCGTTAAGGAGGTGCTCTTGTACCGCACACAGAGGCTAATGACACAATACCGTCTAGCGTTAGTTATGGACTGGCAAATGCACTGTGCATCGCGAGGACCCGGCACAGCTAGTGAATAATGTAGAATGATTTAGAGCGGCGCGGTTAGAGGGTGTGGAATGTGCTAGAAATGTCTGCCCGTACTGTATGTATGATTAATTAAGTAGGTCTGTAGTATGCGGAGGCCGCGGAAGGAGGGGGAATACTCGCGTGACGTAGCCTGGCACCAGCGTTTTATTCGGCCTCGCCGACACGCTTCTGCCATTCGTCTGCACAATGTTAAAGGTCCAGCTTGTAAAATTTGGCCTGATTCATGATTTTTTATATTGATAAAAGGTTAATAGAATAGAATAGAAATAGAATGCCTTCATTTATCCCACATTGGGGATATTTACATAATTACAGTGGCATATACAGTGCAAAGAGAAGAATGATATAAATTAAAAAGAAATAAAAAAATAATAAAAATAAGATAAAGTAAGTAAGAGTAAGAAAGGAAAACATATTTTCCTATTTATTTACATATATATGGGTGGTTGGATTATTTACGTATGATTTACGTAACAGTGAAGACAAATGTGTCATTGAACCTTTATGAAAAGTAGTTTTTGAGAAATGTTTTGCTGAGTACAGTTATACAGCCTGGTAGCTGTTTAAAATACTGCCCATAGATGCATTAGTTAAAGTGCATACCTGCAGTACAATAAAAGTAATTTGGTTTTCCTATCCATAGAACAGTTATTATATGTAAATCTATCTATATATAAGAATATACATAGATAATGGTCTTGCTCGTAGTTGGCTGGCATGTTGCACCGCCATGTTTCTAAGGAAGCCCGGTGTGGGCAATCCGGATCTCCTGACAGGGCGTTTTGTATTAGGGTGACTGCTTGCATCCTCAAATAAACCAACGAAGCAAGAGCTATAAAGAAACTGGACGAGCATTCCAGGTTTGTGTGTGCAGGCCACTGTAGTTCACTGGCAAGCTCGAGAGAGGGAGGGTGAGCAAAAGAGCGCCACAACCTAAAATGTAACCACTTGATGTCGCTGTTTCTTCTTTAAAATCTACAAATATTACACACTTAACCTTGACATTAACAGCGGTGACAATTTTTCCAGCGAATTGCAATGACTATTTAGCGCGATGCGGCGGATGAACACACGCAAGCGACAGTCGGCTTATTGCAGTATCCGTGTTTTGCCTGTTGTGGCATTGTGATGACTGTCGTAGGTTTTCATCAAGCTAATTGATGTTTACCAGCCGATAAGGCTGACGAGCAGACGTGCATTGGGGGGTGGAGAGGGTGTGGGAGGGTTGTGGCTGCTGTCACTGCGGAAGCCTGACGTACTTTTTATCTAATAGAGGCATCGTCACTTGTCTTCATCATCATTAGGAACTCCCGAGAGTTCGAGGGCTGGTGGAGTGCACACACAGATATTGTCTCATTCCAAAGTTTGTTTATGAACAGCTGCGTTATGTTTGTTCAAAAGTCCCTGGTTATACCCACTTAAACTATCTAAAAATAAATAAATAAAAACTCTTTTCGTGAGTTACCCCTTGCATTGATGCTTTTTTGCTGCCACATGTTTAGGAGGGGATATAAAATAGGTCGAAGTGATGCGGTCCCAGAGGGCGGAGCTAACACCTGGTTGGGGGGGTTTCACTAACCTGGGAAAGGTATAAATAGCTGGTCAGAAATCACAAAGGGCTGGTTTCAAGAAGCCCATAGCATTCTGAAAAGTAAAGCATGCTAAAAAAAAAAAAAAAGAATGGACCTCTCCCAAAGTCCATCAGTTTGTGAGGTCAGAGATGCACATTGAACCTGTTTACATGCAAAAATTAAATTTTTGTAGCTATCAGATTTTTCAAGTACTGTAAGTAGTAAATCGGTAAAAGTGTTCTTCACAACAATTACAAAGTCCTTTACAAAGAGAGTGAGTAAAGTAATGATGTAATCCGCATAATGCAATATCCATTGTTGGATTTATTTCTGATTTACTTTTTTACATTATTTATTACATCAGACGTACATAGTTGCAATGTCAAGACAAGACAAAGACAAGAGAAAATGGCTTGTGCCAGCAGAAAGTGGCCAAAGAGCCATTGCTGGAGTGAAGAAGAGACTCATTTCATGCTAATTGAAGTGACTTTCCAGGCCTATTAGCCTCCACATCAGGGCAGCTAATGCTAAGACAACTTGATTTTTTTTTGGCTATCACACTTCTGAAATGTGTATACTGTAATTGCATCAGATCTCAGCTTTCTCCCATAGAGGGCAGTGTCTGTTCTTAAGCTGCTGAAAACGCATATGACCTGTAGCAAGTTAATGACCTTAATGCCGTTTGACGGCGGAAAATCAGGCATGTCTTCATTTAGCGAACTGGTTAAAGTGAAGTGGCGAGCGGTCTGGGGTGCGAGCCCGCCTTCGCACCCAGACAGCTGGGCGAGGCTCCAGCAGCCTCAGCGCAGGTTGGTGGTGATAGGAAGTGAATGGAAGTGAATGGATGGTATGAATGCTAATGCGAAAAGGAAGGGATGTCAACCCAAGTTATTCACTTAACTGACAAAAAATTGATTTTGCGACTTTATCGATAGGCGGCAGAGGGAGCGTGTCCAGTCTTTTCTGGGACAGCACACATCATGCACGGAGAAATATGGGTTAGTGCGGCTTTAAGCCTTAATGGTGAGTGGGTTTAGTGCCTGGACCCGTGCCCAGCTGTCAGACTCGCCGTGTTTTCTGTGACGCTGCTGCACCTCCTGCTCCCCTCAGTGCTTCACTTATTACCAAGTGACCTCAGTGTGTAAATGCCAATTTCCTCTTAAACGCTTCTCCACAGGGAATAAGCTCACCGTAACTCCAATATACACATCTGAAAATAGTCTGCCTCTCTCTCTCTCTCTCTCTCTCTCTCTCCCTCACTCTCTGACACACACACACACGCCGCACAGCATCTGTCTTTGTAAGATGTGATAATTCATCTGAGCATCAGCATGTTCACATCAGCCCCGTTGTTGTGAAAGGCGCTTGTTCAAGGAGAGAATTGAACAAATATAGATGCTGCTGTCACACCCTATTAGCAGATTTGATCTGACCCGGTTTGATCTTTTGCAAAAGCACCTCTTGAAGATTGGAGCGACCGATACGGTGATCGCCGTGTCATTTCCGCCGTGGCGCCAAAAGAAAACTCCTCTACGTTTCCCGAGAGCGGAGCCCAGATGAGGAAACTCTGTCATCCCCCTCGTAATCCACTTATTCTTAAAAGATTAGTTTTTCCCCCCACTTGCTTCACATCCACACTTTTATTTGCTGCGCATTTCCCACATCAATTAAAACGCGTCCGCGAAAAACCTCCTGCATATTGCATTTAGAAGGTTTTTACTGCGTTTAGGTACAATTTGACGTTTCATTCCAATTAGCGTTGCTCCGGAAGAAGGGCAGGATGTTTACAAGTGTCACAAAACACTTTTCCAGCTCATCTTTAATTAATAGCATCGCCATATGGGCTCGGCAAACAAATAGCTTGTGTGGCTTTGCTGTTGTGTAGGTGTTTTTTTTTTACCTCTGGCTTGGTTCTCAGTGGGGCGTCTCCACTGGGGGAGCGCAAACAGCACCTCTGAAAAAGACTCAAAAGTGAGAACGTGTTTTTTAGCCTGTGTTTGGATGCATCCTCTGACCTCTCCGTCAACCTGCTGCTGCCAGGCGCTGTGTCACGCCGAGTTCGCTGCCATCACCTGAGGCGGAAGCGCTGTCTTTTTTTTATTTATTTTTTTAATTCCCTCGCTTAGCCAGACATATTGTTGAAACATATTACAGCATGACAGGCGTCTGCTGGGGGATGCACTCTTTTGAAATGAACCGTAACTAACCATGACTGTGCTCTGGGTTAGAGGATGGGAGGATGTGATTAAAGGTTTTTGAAGCGTTTCTTCTTTAGCCTTCGTTCCACAGTGAGCAACGCATCAGTTCTTGTACTTGTTAAAGAGAATAGTTGAGTTTTTTTTATTCTGATTTATTTCATATAAATATAAATTTGTATAAATATTCCCATATTATAAAGATGCCAACACCCACTTGCTCTTGTGTTTTTTGTAATACTATAACGGTTAGATGTCCTGGATCTGTCAACAAATCCTGAGGAGTTGATCATTTTATGTATTATTATTTTTATTATTAGGGCTGCCAGATATAACAGATGAATAGCAATGAGATTAGATGTAAGGCACATCGTGCTGTCTTGAAATGCAAAAATAACAGAATTTTGAAGATACAAATCAAAATGCGATTAATCACAGTGGAATCACTATGGAAATTTAGAGCTTCATTGCAGTTTAAAAACAAAAACAAAACAAAACAATTGTTCGACAGCCCTGTTCATAATAGTAAGTTTTTTTTGTTTTTTATTTTTTCCTTTTTGGTGAGTTTGAATCGTTGCGTTGCCCCCTGCTGGTCGAGAGCGCGCCTGCTCTCAGCTCTCTGCCCGACCGCTGCAGTCAGTGTGTTGGTTCCTCACCTGCGCGCTGCTCATGCTTTATTCACCAGCCGCTCTTCGTCTCCTTTGACGCTATCATTTGTTGAATTAAATATAGAATAATTTAAAAAAAAATAAAAGTTTGCCTTGCTTGTCCACAACATTCATATTTCATACGGTGGCCTGATTAGTGGCCAGCCAGTGCAACTGTGCTGATTGCAGGTGTATCTGCCGTGTAAACAACAACCTTTGCTGCGGTTCGTCGCGTTGGCGGACGCATACTGATGAGCACTCAGGGTTCCGGACGGACGCTGAATTATGAAACTGTGGTTTGTGAGTGTGTGTGTGTGTGTGAGAGAGAGTTTGTTGACTTGAGAACTATTATGATCTCCTTCTTGTCTTCACATCAAGGCCTCATCACTTTATCTTACAGACTCATTACAACTGTCTGTCGTTTTTTGAGACCGATCCAACTCTGTGATACGACTTTGCTGCTTTTCCGCCACTTGCTGTTGCTCCTCTCTGCTTCTACTGAACAGCATCCGTGGAAACCCACACACAGCGTTTATGAATAGTAATCCTAAATAGTGTTACACCTGCTATTATTTGCCCCCTCCTCCAGGTGAAGGATTCCTCCCACTCGTCGCTGTCTCTGTCTCAAGCGTTTCCGAGCCTTTTGGAGGCCTTTGGTGGTTCTAAGCTAAACTCAGGTGCTGGTAATAGGAGAGAATTACTGTGCAGAACTGCATTATTATCCAAATTGATTTTCGGGGCTTTTTATGGATTTCACAAGTTGACACTGACTTCCCAAGCTGTCAAAAATCAATCCATCCATTTTCTGTCACTGCTTCCCCTGCACTGAGGGTGACGGGGGTGCTGTGGCCTGTCCCTGGCTGCCTGAAGGTGCATGGGTTAAGGTTGGTTGCACCCTGGACGGGTCGCCAGTTTTTCACAACCATTCACAGCCGCACGGACAATGTAGATGTGCCACTTAGCCTAATGTGTTTGTGTGTGGGCTGTAGCAGGAGAGCAGACAGCATTAAACCACCAGCAGACTGTTGATTCCCCTTGCCTGGGGTTCAAACCCACAACCTTGCTGCTGTGAGGCACCATCGCCACTTTCTCCTTCTGCCTTCCACTGTTAGGAAGAGAAAGTTTTTTTTTAATTTACTGAACCACTGAAAAGACATCAAACAACTTTACTGCAGTTGGAGAAGCAAGCAGGGTGAAGACTCTCTGGAGTAACGTTTCTCTGACTCCCAGAGTTGGGCAAACCTACAGATGCTCTACGCAGTTAAAACCTTGCCTCAGCCCGCTCTATATCTGTGGGATCTGACGGAAAATGTGCAGCATATGGTGCCTTCCACATGTGAACGGAGAAATTAACAAGGAAAACAAAACATCATTCACGAGTCTCGCAGGCATGGAAGTTTTTAACACGCAAAACAAAATGAGTTTTTACAAGACCGGAACAACACAATTTAATTATCCATTTTGCCAGATTGCAAAGGACTCGAGGGAGGCCAGAAGCTTTCTACCAGCAGACTGTGTGATCCAAACTGGAAATCTGACGAGGTTCGTCGGCGACGAGCGTCCTCGACCAGGATTTCCACAAGTCTGCACAAATCCTGTTTGGGAGTGAGAACCTGAGAGTGGAGGAGTAGGGAGAGGGAGATGTGGCAGGATTCTGCATCTTCAATGGCGTCAAGGCTCAGGGCGCGCGCTCCCCTAACTAACTGCTCCCTGTGCAGCGATTTCTGCGTGGGACGGCGCCGGATGGCAGGGGCATCAAAGCGCGAGTCAATAAGTGAGGTGTGGGTCCGCCGAGCGAGGGCGCGCCTCCCTCAGCTCCCCAGGAGCTCGCTGGAAATCCGAGCCGGCGGCTGGCGGCTGAACCCCCCACACGCCCAGAACCCACTCCCCCCATTGACAGCACGCTTTGTAATGCAGGTTTTTTTATTGTTTTTTTTTTGGCCAGGAGGTGCAGCCTCCTTCGTTATTAATGCCGTCATTCCACTGCATTATGTTTGTATTGATTCACCCGAAGGGCTGAAAACAGAACGGCCTTCGGTCTCCAGGTGCGGGGGCTTCCGCCGACCCGCCGTTCTTTCGCTGGCTCGCTGCTCCGCCTCGTTATTCCTTCATCCTGCCATCTGACAGTCAGCGGAGGAAACACTCGGCTGAGGATGCACGTGGCTATATTTAGACGCCGGTGACGCCAGCGATGGTTTCATCACTTTTCCTTTTCTCCCCTTCCGCCACCCCCACTCCTTTCTCACGAAGACTGGCTGCGATGAACAAGAGGCCACCAGGCTCTTCCCTCAAGACGATACCTGCGCCTCTGTTTGCAGAGCCCGACTCCACACCGCTCATATACTCGGCCTATTCTTGCTTTATTATGTTTACACCGTCCCCTCACATCTTTATACAGAAACCCCCATCCCCCGTTGTCCATCCATCGGTCCGTTTTCTGTCACCCCGCACAGGGTGGATCATCACAGAGCTGCATAGAGAGGCACCTACAGACAGTTTTGAGTTGCACGCTAGCCCGACGTGCTTGTGTGCGGAAGTATATATATATGCATTATGAACATAGTCAGTAATTGTCACACTGCAAACACCACAAGTAGTCAATATTGGTGACGGCAGCATTTTTACTTAACCTAACGAACACTTCACGTCAGTCAGGAGAAACAATTTGTAATTCTCAACACAAACCTGACTGATAATTAATGTAGTAGCAGTCTAGACAAGTTTTTATGAGTAATGGCCGAGACCGATGAATGATAAATAACATAACTGACCGGGGAGTTACGTTTCAGAACCAGAGGAAACTTCTACAAAGACAAAACTTCCTTTCTGAGAGAGAGAGAACTTTAAATTTCAGGGTTGAGCTGTGGTTTCCACTCTCTGGTCCCCAAAAGGATCCAGTATTTACCATGCTTTTTGTTTTCAGTTTGTCAGAGTTGTTGTAGCGTTCCCCATTTGATAGGATTTGCCTTAATCCTTGACTAACACGTTTATGCCTCTTGCCTTTGTGGGTGTAATTAAAGGGAAATTTGTTGATCCCCTGGTTTGCTCAGAACCTCTTAAATCATCCTCAAGGACCCCGTCGGTTCCCAAGACCCTTCTTGAGAAACCAGTGTTAAATGGCTCCTTTTAAAAGCCAGAAGACTCATGCGACAAAAAAAACAAGACAATTACTTTGCACAAACACAGAAGTGCGGCCTTGGTCACTTTGCGTGCGGTCTTCTCCTTCTCTAATGGACATGTTTTGTCTCAGGGTGTTGATGATGATAGCATAGCCGCGTGCTTCACTGATCTACTTAGCCAGATGCACCTTCAGTGCAGGGTAAACACTATAGCTCGGCTATGAGCCTTAAAGGGATGTTTCACCTTCAAAGTGTTTTTTTTTCGTTGCTGTTTCTCATGTCTACTTGGGCTCATGTGAGGACATCCGTCCGTCCCTTGATAGATAAAGTCCTTCTAATACCTGAGGGGTTCGTCATTTTTGATAAGATCCATCCATCCGTCTTCGACACCCTCTTCTCCCTCACTCTGGGTTGTTGGGGTTGCTGCAGCCCTTCACTGTTGTCTCTGGGCGAGAAAAAGGGCTAAAAGGCCTGGAAAAGTTTATTGCTAGGCCACATTGAAAACTCAATCATCTGCTGACTGTGGGAGGAAGCAGGAGAACCCAGAGAGAACGTGCAAAAACCCCAGGCACAGGAACCGAAAACACTGTCTTCCTACTCTGAGGCTACAGTGCTAATCGCTGCACCGCCGTGTCCCCCCAAGTTATTTCATTGTCACCTCATTCACTTTACTTCTTTCAAAACAAAGAACTAGTTATGATAAATTGACCTACTTGCATTGTTTCCAGTTTTAGCAATGCGAAAGTCAAAGCTAAAATCTTTGTTTGGTTCTACTAGCTAGCATGCAAAGACATGCAGTGATATGAGTCACATGTAACTGCCTGGGGCTACTTCTTTGAATGCAACCAAATATTGACAAAAAAAAAAAAAAACCCTCATAAAATCTTATGTTAAGTTTGAAGTTGAGTGGGTGTGTATGTGATGGGGGTTCATGCAAAAAATAGCTTGAACTGCCTGGTCAATAGGTGCTGCATTCACTCACTATTTGAGATAACTAACAAAGAGATGATAGCCGCTAGCACATTTATATTCAGTATGAAATGTATGATAGAATTGAAAAGGACTCTATTTTTTGGATGGATATCTAAAAGTTATGTGGATGTATATATTCTGAGAAAATAACGTTTTTTCTTTCTGCACCTTTAATCTTGTGTTGTTTTGAGGCTCCTATTCTTAGTGACAGTCCAGTGATGCAGTAAGTGGGGTTCATAGCAGAGCGAAGCGTCTGCGGTGTCCACATTGATTCCTGCTTCCCTCTTGCTCGGGAATACTCATCCCCCTGGAACTCCAGCTGGGCATCAAGCGCCTCGCTGCCAATTAGACTCCTTGTGGTGAGCGTGAGCTCTGACAGGTTGTGTTTTCACCGCTGAATCTTTGGCCAGTGAGATTTTTTTTGTGTGTATTTTTGTTTTTTTTGTTTTCTTCTTCTACGACCGTGTTCTTATGCTGTTTGGATCCACCTCTCATAGTTCTTGTACTGCAAGCAGCTGCTGTGCACTGCATGCTTACATTCCTACAAAACATTAAACACATTTTTTTCTAATAGTAATCCATTATTATTATTGTCATCGTCATCATCAGCATCATCCTTCTGGAAAATTAAAGCGGCGTGCTCTCCTTCATCCACACTGTGAGAGGGGCAGCTTGCTCAAACAGGAGACGAAACCAACAGATAATAATAAACATTTTAGAGAGAGTTTAAGTGGCTGAGTTGGTGCCGATCACCCAGATGGATGGATATTGCTTCTTGGAAGTGCTATTCAGCTCTCTGTCGAGTCTTCAGAAAATGTGTTTGTGTGCCAGGAATTAGTTTATTTCGAAGACTCAGTGATGTTTACTGCATTAATACCCCCTCAAATTAAAATAACATTTCCACGCGACCAGAAATCCAAACTGCTTTAATCACAACAATCATCCCTCAGTCTTTTTCTCTGGAAACGTTTTTTCTCAAATGTTTAAAATCGGATGGTTTGAGCCTTGTGTATGAAGGGCTGCTACTCCAAGCCTAAAGATGTGCTGGAAGTTCACGTCAAAGAGCAGGGAGGGTGGAGTGACAGATGAGTTAAGAAGAGCTGCAACATCCTCCTGACCGCCCTCAGCCAGATGGCTGGTCCTGGAGGGAGAGGAAGGAGTCTTTCATTATTTATCTCGTAGCCCCCCGACCCTCCTTCAAGCTCCCCCCATCCAGGTTCACATTGATTTCTTTAGAGTTTTGCCTGTTTACGCCACATTTCTTGCTGAGGTATCGGCGCACAGCTGACCAAGATGAAGCCAAGGTTGTATATTAACTAATGGATTGGCTTTGGGACTGGACCTACAGAAGCTTGAGGCTAAACAAGGAGAATGCAGCACTATACTTGGCCGCTCGATGTGGAGGTGTTGCTCTGCATGTGCACCACAACAAACTGGCTCTCTGCTAGCTCAGCTGCACTGCGGGCAGCTGAGCGCTGCTGAGCATCCAGCTCGCCCAATCCCGGTGGGGTACGTTAATGTGGGCCGGCACTGCTGTGTTGGACGGTGTCAAGTGACTCGTTGGATGCCTCTGTTGGCGCTCCTCCTGTGTTTTTCCCCTCACGATTTGGGCTGCCAGCTTCACAGGCTACGGTATCATTAGCATCAAGCGTTGCGTGCTAGCCGCTATTTCGTGTTTGCTGACATGCTGGCAGTTGCAGGAGGGGGTTATGCTTCCGTACTAGGCAGCGAGTACGGAAGCATTAACGTGGCTGTGCGGTCAGCCCGGACAGTAAGAAACACAAGAGGAAGGCGTGAAATGTGTTTTCCTGAAGCCTAACAAGCTGCAGATTGCATATATGTACTGTAGCTCCTTTACATAAGCGCACCAGCACAAACACTCCCTATGGGTCAGCGCTGCATATTGAAGCTCTGAGAAAGTTGGAATATCTGAGGAATGTGGAAGTAATCAGCAGGCTGTACCAGGAAACAGTCCCCTCACTAAATCTCACGCATGATGTTTTGTGATTTTGATTCATAGTCTTTTGTGATGAATTTCAAATCACTTAAATGTGGGTTATTTTGATGGATAGCTATGAAATGCTGCAAGCCTCCAGTGACTGATTTAGGCTCACATTTGGATTGGCTGTATATCAAATCAGAGCGAGGTTCAGGCTGTAGACATGTAATATTTCCGATTATGAATCTCAACAAATGTGCTGACAGTGCAGGTTTTGCTGTTCTCTTGGACTGGAGCGTTTAATGCCGTACACGTTGAGCAAAATCTGCCGCTCTTAATTCCGAATCCGTCTTGAGCTCTTTGTCCACGTAGCTGATTCACTGCTTGGACTGCCGCCGTCTTTATTTTGCCCACGGTTGCCCGTACCTTGATCTCCATTTCACACCTTGGTTCCGACCCCAGGGTCAGAGACGTACCTCCCCGCCCTAGCCGGCCATCCCGCCTTTCTAAGATGTTCTGCGGTGTAAAGGCCACGCTGCCGCGCCGCTGCAGGTGAGCAAATATTAAATAGATGCCAGATTGCTGAGTAAAGAGCCCTGGAGGTGGAACATACAGCAGCTTCTCCGCAACCCCCGTGGCTGCAGAGGCAGCAGAGGAGCAGTAGCCTCGGGCATCAGAAGAGATTGGCTGTTGACATTTCTGAAATAGCTTTTTTTTTGTGTGTGTGTGTGTGTGTGTGTGTGTGTGTGTGTGTGTCTTTACAGTTGGTGTTATTCTGCCTGCATCCAGTTGGTCACTTAGTTCCTTTTTTAGGGGATTCACATCCAAGACATGAACGTGTGCTAACAGCAAGGTGATGGTGCAGAGGTTGCTTCTGCCATTACCTAAATGTGCTAATTTTACTTTATAAGATTATATAATAAGACATAAAAAAAAATACTCTGTTTTTTCTGATATTGTTATTTTTTTTATCTTACGATGGAAATGCAAATTAAATGCCTTAGTAGGCCTTAGTGGTTTAACGAGACAAGGTTTTTTTTTTTTCCGATTTCTTTATTTCAGACAAAGTATAAGTTTGACATTCGGGTGTTCGACTATCACACTGCAGCCTTCCTCAGAGAGCTGCTGATGTGTTACCAGCTGTTTTTTTTGGGGGGGCGTGGCTTTGCAGTGTGTCAACCGAAACATGTCAAGAGGTATGGGAACGTCACCCCTTTACTTTGTGTAAACCTAAGAAAAAAAACAAAACTTGCGTTTTTCTTTTTCTTTTTCCTGCCCTCTTGTTGACGAAGCCAGACCGGCCGCGGGTGCAGCCCCACCCGACCCCCCGTCCCTTCATCATCACTCAGCGTTTATTTGCTTGCTCAGTGGGTTCATTGCTTTGCAATGCGAGACTAGGGCCAGGGCGGAGTGGTGGAGATGAGAAGAGGGCGAAGCCTCTTTTGTGTTGCTTCATGTGCTGTGCTCAGCTGCGCCCTCTAGTGGTGAGCAATCACGTATTGCCCTTTCAAACGAACATTTACATAGAATCTGTCGACGTGAGCCGGAATAGTTACTTCAGTTTTGTAAGATCACTGAAAACAAATGACTTGTGTTTTGACTTTGACTGTAAGAAGCAGTTGTATTGACATTGGAACTGGGCAGCCTTAACATTCCATCATCTACCCACAACAGCTCACAACATGGATCATCTCTCAGCATGGCATGTTTGCTCTGACACCAGAGCAATCCATTGGTGGCATTGTGGTTTACCACCATTAAGCGCCACTGATTCTTCCATACTAAGACTTTACACTTGATAAGACTGAAAAACACTCACACACAAATAGTAAATCAACCAACCACTTGACTTACTGAAGATCAAAGTGAGCATCGGAATGGGGAAGGAAGTGGATATAGACAAACTGGTCTCATTGTTCACAAACTGCTGACATGGCAATCATGAAATGAAGTCAGTCGGTCATCAATTTCAAATCGTGTAGCTTTTCTTACAGAGTGGTGTTACTGTCAGTGGAGGAGCTCCCTGCAGATGGTCAAGGTTTTTTTTTTTTTTTTTTTTAGCTCTAATCAGCTTTTGTCCTCTCCATTCTCATCCTCTGGCACCTGCTGGGGACTTGAAGGTGTTGGAACAACAAAGTTGTTTTCCAGTGTCCCATAATTCCTGTGTTACTGCCAAGCGGACGCACTCTCTCTAACCTCAGGTGGAGTCCTGCCATCCTCCCGAGAAAGTAAAATCCCATCATGCATTTAATGGGATTAATAGACGTCTCCAGAGAAACTATATATATGAAAAAACTTGGCCGATAATGGAACATAAAAGGCCAATCCAAACCATTTATATCATCTCTTTAACCTTGTCGAACTGCCCCGTCTGCTGAACCACACCACGCCAGAGCAGAAATTAAAAACACATCTGTGTAAATCACACTGATTATCCGCTGATAATTATTAGACAGGCGGTGCCTGAACGTGCACTTGTAGACTCAGCTGGTAATGAACTTTCCACAGGCCTTCTTTGGAGGGGGGATGATGGCAAGTCTTCAGAGGGTGATTTGTGCTTGTTGCTCAACTCTTTAATTAACCGCTCACTTATGCAGAGCTCTCACTCTCTCTGGAACCCTGAGGTGTGTGTCCTTTCATTTCATTGTTTGCGCTCTTGCGTAACTGTATGCACGTCTTTGTGTCTGATCCGCCTCCCTGAAGAGCTAAATTGTGCTTATTTATTTGGCCAGGGGCCAGTGAGTGGCTGTGAATGAAATAATGTCTTTGATCGGTCACAAAAATATCCAGTCTGAAGTCTGAGCCAGTGTGTGGACTGCATGTGACTATTGAAGGAAGGAGAAGATAAGATTAACGATGCACTAAAGTGCAGAATTTGACAAGATGTTTTTTAAAATGTATTTATAATGGACAGATTATTTATGTATAAAGAAATTATTCTTCAGCCAAATGTTACTTGAAGATTTAAATTAAACAATTAAGGTGGATTTTTACTTTACAAATATTTGCATCTTCCTGTTATTAGGCCAGTGCTGTGGGGAAGTAAAGGATACTGTTTCAATGAGATGACAGCAAGAGTGGATGAAATGGATCTTCCACGCTTAAAATTATTTCACTCTCCTCTTGTGGGCTTTGGAGTTGTTCACAAATTGAAGTCAGTCTGCGAAACATCAAGCAATTTTCTGCACTCTGACTAATATCAATCGGCTGTCTCCTGATATGTATTTTGTCTTGGCCATGTATATCTTGGGTCATTTATAACAGAAACAAACAAATGAAAACATTTTTTTTTCGAATTACAGTGACGAGAACATATTTTGAGACTTTTTATTTTATTTTATTTTTTTAAATTAAACTAATTTTTACTGTTTCTTCCAAATGTGAAGAACATAAAACACGTTCAGGGTAACATCTGCTTGACTACGAACGAAAAGCAGAAGAAAAACGGCCCCATATTGGGAAAAAAGGTTCATTCAGTGTTTCTCCAACCTGCCAAATTTCTTTGGTTGCTTCATTTTGGAAAGTGTGTGTGCTAAAACACAGAGCTCTGGAAAAGAGCCATTGATAACCCGCTGACAGCTAGTGACCACACCCACAGCCAGGTGTCTCTCTGAGACTTCGTCATCTTCACCTTCACCACGGCTGCCTGTTTGTCCCCTTCCAGCATGTGTATTTATCTACCGGGGTGTAAACATGGGGCGAAATAGGCTGTTTTCAAGCTGTATTTTTTTTTTTTTTTTTTTTTTTTTGGAGAACTGAATGGAGAAAATGAATAAAATGAGTTGAATAAGACTGCGGATGCGTGTGTGAGTGTGTGTGTGTGTGTGTGTGTGTGTGTGTGTGTGTGTGTGTGTGCTTGAATTTCTCATATTTTTTTGGAGGAGATCAGGCTGGCTTGCAGGCTGTTAGGATACAGAGGGCAATGTTGTGCCCCACAGTTGAAGAGCTGGTTGCCTCCATGAGGGACTGAATGTGTGTGAAAGAGGCTTCACTTCCTCATGCTGTCAGGCTGCTGGTCAATCACACAGCTGACAAAGTAATCTTTGACTTTCACTGTCCACACGCCACCGGCGACACGAGAAAACTCTCTCCCAAGTCTATTTTATTTTCTGCTCCTCTACAAAGACCGACTAATGTTCATGATTCTTTTTTCCAATTTCCAGGTTTACCCAACTATAAAAGCCAGCTTTTGATTGGCTGGGCAGGCTGAGCTTTGATATGACGCAGCGCTCTCATGTCCCGTTCGATGCAGGTCTCTGACCATTTCCAGACTTTAAGCTCTGCTCTTTGCTACTGCTGTGGCTGTTGTCAAAATACCTTCAACATTTCACTCCAATATTGATTTTATGTTTTCTTTTTTAATCCCCTGATGATTTACATGCTGTCTGAAAAAAATACAAGGAGCTGGAAGGTTCTGTGTCAAACCTGCACACAAACTGCGCACAAATGAATTATGCACGTGTCTAATATTCTCCCCTTTCTTGCATCTTCCCCTTTACTATATTGCTCATGTTTGGCGTAGCATAAGCCCGCAGCTATACTGGGAACGCTGTTAAAAGACGCCTGGTGAGCCATTGCTCATTAGAAGAGATGAGGCATCAGCGGTTTGAACCGGAGCGCCTGGAGAAATGCTTCATGGGTGCAAATATTGATTCACTTTATTCTCTCCCCGTGGAATGAATGCTGTAGATGGATGCGGTTAAATATTTTCTCTTATTAATGATGAAAGACTTATGTCGTTAGGATTATCGCTTTAATGGGACTTAGGAGGCTGAAAGCAGTGTAAAGGGTCGGTTATTTTCATTCAAGAAAGTGGATTGAGGTGTATTTATCATAATGTTAATCATCTGCATGCTATGATAAATCAATACATCAGAGGTGTCAAACTCAATTACACAGTGGGCCAAAATTTCAAATTTGGACATTTTAGCGGCACAACATTGAAAAAGTGAACCTTTTCATATGAACCCAAACATGTTTTGCTTCAACCTGAATATGGGACAATCAAAGCTTAAAATTATAGAATAAATAACTTAATCTTGCACAATGCAATATTGCTCAAATTGAAAAAAAAAACTAAAAATCCTATGCCTCTTTTTTATTTGCAGCCTTCTAATTTAAATTTCAGAAGTAACCTTTTCCAATAAATTTGAAAATGCTAATATTAAATTTAAAAATAAAGTAACAACAACCAACCAATTAGGTCATAATAATATATGAATGTCCTGTCCTGATCTTGCAGAGCATTCTGGGATTTGTAGTATTAGCAGTACATGCGCTGTATAATACAGGCAGCCAGTTCTAGTATTGCCTCGCGGGCAAAATATACTGACACTTTGGGCCAAATTTGACCCGTAGGCCAGAGTTTGACACTTTTGCAATACATAAATTCAAACTCTTCTTTTTTAAACATCTAATATTGTTACAACCAATTTGATCTTGTTTGCAAAGTGACGGCTGCAAACGTTGTGGGCAGGAAAGACTAACAACAAATCAGCCACTGGGTTTCTTCCACGATGTCTCACGTTTGTTATGGAGCAGTTTGGGGTCTAATCACTAATGAAGAATGGAAACGGTAAGAGATTATGATGACATTATCTGTGGACACATGAACAGCGGGCTAATCATCAAGGCGACACCCTCCTTGTCTTCTCAAGTGTCATTAAAGAGCTGTTGTTGTGCGGTGGTTGTGTATAAATACAATTTGCAACGCCATTTTGTAATTAATTTGGTTGCCCCGAAGTATTTATTTATGACTCAAGTGAAGAAAAATCCTGGTGTTGATATTCATAAGACCTGATATAATTTCTATAAGGGAGCAAATGTTTGTTCAAGGCAACATGTTGGTTATTTTGGCGGAGCTCTTGGTATGAGAAGAAGCAGCTTGTCGACGTTCGCTCACCACCGCCCGTCCCCGTGCGGAGCTCGTCTTCTCAGCTGTTTGTCGAGCTGCTAGAGGAACGCACTGGAGGAGGACGCCGTTGATTGAGTTTTAGAGTCAACAACGCTGTCAACTAGCTGCTCTCTGCTCTCGTCGTAACCCGACAAGGATGCGGCAGTTCCTGAGAGGGGGGAGTGCTGAGGATGAGGAGGATGGAGATTGTCGGGGAGGGTTGGGGGGAGGTTCTATTTGTAGATTGTGTGAATGAGTGGGGGTGGTTTTGTATGGCTGCGCGTGCATGGAATTGCATGTCATTGTTTCGCTCCGCAGCTCATGTTTTTCATGGCGCCGAGTGCGCGGGTAATAAACCAGGGCGCGGAGCCGCGTGTGAGCCGCGTGATTAGATTAGGCGAGCAAATTAATTGTGAGCGCGTAGCCGCCTCCAAACGGAAAGTGCCACTTATTGTGGAGGAGGGCACGAGTGCTGGCAACTAATTTGATCACTCGGCCGCTAATGCAATCTGCATTACGGCAGCCGTGGCGGATTGGGATTAATGTGCCAATAGGGTAAAGAGGAATTTTTGAAGAGGAGAAAAGAAGACGGCCGTCTGGAGATGAGCGTGGCACCGAGCTGGAGGAAGACAGAGGCTTCAGCATCATGTGACCGACTGCCATCTAGTTCACTGAGAACAACTGAGAACACAGTCTCACTCCGCTGGGTTCTTTTCCCAAAGCTCAATAACTCCTGCTGTCGTTTCAGTAGCAACATCAACTTTATGTCTCAAGATTGGTTGGCCAGTAAAATAGAAATATTCATTGCAAGTGTAAGACCACCTCGCTATCCCATGCACGGTTGGAGGTCCAGTATGTGTGCTGAGAGGAAACGGTACAAGATTCTATCTATCTATCTATCTATCTATCTATCTATCTATCTATCTATCTATCTATCTATCTATCTATCTATCTATCTATCTATCTATCTATCTATCTATCTATCTATCTAATCAATATTGTCCCTCGCTTGCCTTTACCTTGCCAGCATTCACACAGGATAAAACCCACCGTGCATCAACATCATTTCCTATCTGTGCTGGTTCTTGAACACACGTGAGGAAACTAATACAAATACAGGATTACTCTCATTACGTCGTGTTTGAGAGAGCAACATTTTATCTCTGTATTTCTATTTCACAACCTCCAGTATCGCTGAAATATGAACATGTTCTACACAACAGCTACTAACTCTGTGAAAGAGGAATTTGGGCTGAGTCCTTTAATTAAGCTGCACTCTGTGGTTGAATGGGTATGGAATTGTTTGGAACAACAGGAGTTGGACACCACGGTTGATAACAGGGGTCCTGCCTGTCCTCTGTCCACTCCTCTTATATCCCGTCACATTCATTCACTTTGCTGGACTAAAATGATTTATTTGCATTTTGAGACCCATCATCACAGTAACATCACACTGACAGCTCTCACACCTGTAATGCTTTGGGAATTACTTCTAAGACCAAGAAGCGTCTGCCGTCGTGATATACATATGAGGGGGTTTGTGGTGTAGAATTAGTGTGTTATCTGTCTAACTATCTATCATCTTGTATCATTTGGCAGTTCATTCAGTAGGTGGGCTAAAAAGCAAGACAGCTGCATTATATTCATTTAGAGGTGTTTGGTATGCAATGCTACTTAGGTGGTTAATAACTTTGGTGCATCCGTACAGCTGTGATTAGGAGAGTAACATATTAGAATGTGTCACAAGCAGAAAAAGGCTGTTTGGTCAAATGATCATAAGCTTCCAGCCAAAACTGGATTTTAGGGATAATACTGGGGCTCCATCAATCCATCCACTGTTACCTTAAAGATGTGCAGTGTCTCCACTGAACATTGTCCTAAATGAGTCGGAACCAATAACACTATTGTTGGGGCTGGAAGAGGAGTGGAGTGAAATAAAACAACAACAACAAATCTTCAGTGCCGTTTCTCCACAGAGCAAGTAACATTCCAAATCCATCACGATATGAGTTTGTCTCATTGTCACAAAGGGGACTTTTGTTTCAGCGAGATGAAAAGCTGTGCCTTCGCCCTCACCTTTCACCTCTACAGCTTGGCAATCAAAGCTCTGACATGGTTTGATGACCGCTTTGGTCCAGCTGCAGCCACAGGGGTTGTGTCGGACTGTGTGATACCTCGTCTCAGTGGTGAATAGTATCATGTTTATTAGATAGGACCAAGATTTTCATTTAAGGACCAAGATGTCTTCAATAATGAATTTAAATGTTTTAGAATTAGAAGTGAAACAACACTTTATTCCATGTTTTTTTTTTTTATCCAAAGCCATGACAATGCATTTGTGTTATTTTGATGTACCTCTTAAGTGCAGAGTACAGAATTAATGCATGTTTGTCCACAATGCCAGGTTTTTTCAGGAATGTTCTTGTCATTAGGTGCGGTTACATGGACCGTAATTAATCAGATTAAACACCGACCCAATTAAAATCACCCCCTGGAAACAAGAAGTGGGATAAGTTTACTTTTGATTTGATCAGAATCCATGTTCATAGCACATCAAGGCAGATGTTTCCTTGGGGTTGCAGCTTCAAAAGTAATCCAACAAGCTTGAGAAGTCTATCTCACACTAGCTATGGCTAGATGTGGGATCATGTCATGGAGTACCAGTTCTTTAGTGTTCATGTAAGCAACATGGTCTGATCTCTTATGGTCCGAGGTTGGATCCCTCATCCAGGTCACACCAATATTGTAGCCTCCCTGTGCTGGTCCTAAAACTAGAGTCAGTGCAAAGGTTGTTTCAGGAAGGGCAAAAACATCTGCTATGCTAAACTTGTGAATCTATTTGATGCGATGACCCCTGAATGATGTGATGAATTCCAGAAGACCAGAAGATTACAGTCAGACAATTCAGAGCAGTGGTGGCCAGAGAGTTGAGAGTATGATGGAGTCAGGTTTAAATCGACTGTTTGGGGGAGAATGGTTAGTGGTTAGTTGGTCAGTGACTGGGAATGTTGTCCCTCTCCTGGAAAAATTCAAAGGATTTACACCCTAATACTTAACGGTTTGAATATTTGTAAAAATAATATATGAGATTCATAGGGTGCGTTCAGACTGCCAGCCAAAATCCGATTTCTTGCCCATACAGATTGAAACCGGAAGGCTCTTTTGTAGTCTGAACAGTCACAAACCACATGAAATCCAATTTTTGCAAATAAGATTGAAACCACCTTCGGGAGGTAGTTTCTAATTGCATTTGGACAGTGTGAACAGCTCCAAACACACCAATGGGTTTTGGCTGTCCGTGACGTCTGATTTGAATCAGATTCGCCCGCAGTCTGAACGCAGCCAGAGAAACAGCGAGTGGATGAAAGAGTGGATGAACACTAATGTTTTCCCTCCAGGAGGATTCTGACCTGACATCAGTGTGAAAACACTCATTTGTAGCAATGGGTTTGGTAGTTTGCATGGCAGACGTGGTGTTTTAACACTCAATATGCCACAGGGTCATAGATCGGGTAGTCTAAGGCACCGTCCTCTCCACCCTCTCTGGCCTTCACTCTGTCTGTAGACCCTCTCTCACGACTGCAGCCGCTGAACGTGTCCTCATATTGCCCGCACTCCTCTTCCAGTGCCGCCCCTTTATTTCCTTGTTTGTCTGCAGGGGCTGCAAAAAACATCAGAATCAGAGGGAAAGGTTAATGTTGCCGATGTCAAAGTGCGAGGCCGAGGCAAGCAGCCCCGCCAGCCCCTCGAGAGACACATAATTAAATCTTGATGTATTTACATCAGCTTCCACCACCAATGAAGTGTGGCAGCCTTCCCCTGCGTGTGTGTGCCGGCTACGTGGGCCGAATGCGGGACGGTGAGGAATACAAATGAAGGCCGTTTAAAGTTGTTTTGCCACGGGTGGTCTTTAAGGAATCGTGTTGCGGCGAGGAGTAAGTGAACTTTCATCAGTCTTGTGTGTCTCCGGGCCAGAATGTTGGACAAGGGAGCGAATAACACGCACGCACACACACACTCAATACAGAAGCAGACCCTCCGTGAATGCAACACTGCGTTTGATTGTGTTCGACTGTGTTCATGGTTTAAAATCTAGACATTTACAGAGCAGTACATATCTTCCTGACATCATGAGAAGTTAATGTGGTGCACATGATGTCGGCACACATCAGGCCTTCCACTGTTGACAAAACGCTTCAGATAGGGCCACCCCCACTGATCCACTCTGCCCATACGAACCCCAGCAAGGGCGCTTTTTCTGCTGTGAGCTGAAGTGAACACAGCTAAAGGGTGAGGGGGGGGGCGCCTCAATTTATTAATGCCATTCACGAAGTTGTCGCTCAAAAGGGATTCAAGCCGAAAAAGGCAGTGTGTGAAATACCGTTAAGGGTCTTTGCGGCGCTGAGCGGGTTTTGTTGAGTGACGGGTAGCAGGAGGTGATGCGATTCGCTCAAGTGTAATGAAGGGTGGAGCAGTTGGAGAGCGCGTCCCGTCGCGTAAATCGACAAAGATCCGAGAATTTAAGACTTCCTATAAAAATGACTTAAGACCACCACTGAATCCAGGCTTGAGGAGCATGAATGCTTCCTGGCCAGGATGCTGATGGATGAAGGCCGGCGTGCGATGAAGTGAAATCCATACAAATGAGCCACAGTGTCTATGACACTGAGATATATCTTTCATCATTTGTGTATAACAAAATGATTATTTCCTTTTTTTTGCATTGTTGTTCTCAAAGTAAGGTCTTCACCATGTTTGGGAAGGATTTAACCACATTACGCTTACAGGAAGAAGCAGTTTTGTTACTGGAGATGAATTGACAAAAATATTAAAAGGGAGCACACTTATTACACCACAATATTGTCAAAAGGCCCCTGTTGCGTTCATGGTACTTTGCCCAGTGAGATACCATTCTTATCAACACAATTCTGTTATACACAAGCCTAATAACAGTAGGTTAGTCTTTTGTTAAGATATACCTATAGTGATATACTACCTGGTGGTTTCACTTGTAGGGGAAAGAAACAAGAAACAAATAATAATATCTCCCCAATACATATGTATTTCCAGTGTTAAGATGAGGATTTCAAAGTAAAGTAAATAATAATTCATTTAATCTGACTCCATTTAAAATGACTTCATTTTTATGTATTGATTGAACGTAAATAATTAATCAATAGTTAAGAATATAGACCCTTTAACAATTAAGCTCTACTGTTAAGAGATCTGACATCAGCTTTAGTTTAGGGATGGCGTACAGAAACAAACCACTCAGTTACCTTCCCAACATGAAAGAATAACCTTTATGTCTGGGTTGGAGTTTTCATAGGTTATAAATCATGATAGCCAATCTTGTCTGTCCAACTCAGAGGTCAAGGGTTTGAATAGCACCCAGTGAAACTTACCATATAACTAAGATATTTGGGATACAAATTAGTCTCTATGTTAGTTCAGGAATGGCGAGATTTAGACAAAAATGATTCAGTGACATTCTTAACATAGAACAACAACCCAGACACCTAGGTTGAGATCTTCATAGGTTATAGAATTTAACTTAATAGTTAAAGAACACAATACTCAATTTTCCCTATTTGACTCAGAGGTTTAAGGGGAGGAGTTTTACTCAGAAAAACCTCCTATAAAACTAAATACCAAGTCACATATTCATCACATAGAACAAAAGTCTCAACAAGTCCATATTAAAAATAAATAGTTGACATACCAATTTATTGCGATGTCCATAGTAAAAATGCAGTCAATAAATAACGTGACAGACCGGGTGTGTGGGAGCACAAGCAGATCCACTCCCGAGGTTCTCGCTCTTTGCCTGAAATATCCTGCCAGAAAAGAGACACTTCTAAATTACACATCAAACATCAGAGGTTCTTTCCCCATGACAATAAACCACCTAGACCTCTGTACTTCTTGCACTGAGACACACAATTCAAAGAGAATTCAGGTAAACATTTTGGTTCATTTTGGGTGATGAGAGACAGTCCCCAGATGGTGACGTCTGTACCTAGTTAGCTAATTTCAAATCAACAAAAGATAAAATAAACCCAGTGGTTACCGCCAGTCTGGGAAATACTTTTGACCAACATTTGACTGTCTTACAAACTGTCACCTGCCGGTGCTGTGTTACCTGACGTGAAGTCAAGACTCTGTTTCCTAGTGACGGTTATGTTATTTTGACAATCTGGTGCCCTGTGTTGTGATATGTGACGTGACGTTGAGAATCTGGTGCCTGGTGTTGTTATGTATTGCGACATCAAGTCAACTTTACGTCAACGCAACGCAACACTGGTCACCAGATTCTTGACATCACGCCAGAAAACAAAATGCTGTATATGTCTGTCTGTTCGTCTGTCATTGCATCTGGTCAATAGGATAGAACCGGGTTGTGTCTGAAAACAAAATAATTCTCGTTTAAAAAGACGGCCGATTGAGGTTGGATTACATTGTCACCACTAACAAACTGCTCCAGAGTTTGTTTGAAAGCGTAGTGAGAACACCTCTTTGAGGAGGGCTGTTTATGCTTGGTTCTCTTCATTGGGATGAACCAAATTATTCTAGTGTAAAAACCTAAACGTTAAACATAAACAGAATCATCTGACCAAGCAAAAGCTGTAACCCTAACCACTGAACCACAGATTTAGTCAAATTTTAAGTGCTTGGAGATTTTAGAAAAAATATTTCCCAGTGTTGCACTTTCCAAACAAGCATTCTGAGGCTACCAGTATTTTTGTAAGCAAGTCAGAAGTATTGACGTTAGCGGTCAACGAGTCCAGATGTGTTGCGTTTATTTCTTTACGTCATACATGAGCTCCAGCTGTCTGTTTCCAGGTTCTCCTCTGTGTTTCCTCATGAAAGCTGCAACTGTCCAAGAGATAACATCAGAGGCAAGAGAGGAGTTTCCGCTGGACGTCTGTGTGCATTTGGGAGTTGCTGTTCTTCTCTTGGTGTCTGCTAATTGGAGTGAATGCACTAAAAATAGCCTTTTTCTTGGAAACCTCTCGACATTGAGTGGGAAGATGAATGTGCTTCGGATACGTGCCTGTCACTTGCAACCAGTTACACGAGAGCCTGCATGGGTTATGCATGTGCGCGCGAGCGCGCGCCTTCCCTCACGTCACTTAATCTGACAGTTCTAATCAGGTGATGATCCGTTATCCACTATGCTCCCTGTTTGCTGTGCATCCGTAACGTGGCACAACAGCGCCGGCTTGCCCCTGCAGCTGAACAGAACAATCTATTTCGCCTGCATGCGTCTCCCTGCTGTCAACGGCGCAGCCCCGGCGATGAGGAACACTTTCATATGGATCCACTTCTTCCCTCCCACCCCCCCGAGACTCGTTGGCAGCTTATTGTTCTCTATATTTTCATGTCTGGGTAACTTTTTTTTTTTTCCTTTGAAAATGAAGATAAATTGTTCGCTGGTTTTTTACGTGGAGAGCTGGGGATGAATTTACATTTTCTTTATTCCCGCCTCATTTGCATGTTTGCTCATTTTCTGTGGTTCCTCCGCTGCCCAAGGGCAACTGGACGGTATATTTCTGTGTTTACTTAAAAAGTATGGGTGTAGTGATAAAATTCCCGATGACGCCTTTTCCTCAGCTTCGCACATTAAAATAAAAAAGTGCGTATTTTTCTGCCGTTTTGTTTAACATCTCTATCTTTGGCAAGGCAATAAAGACGAACCATTAAAAAACACGCCTCCACCTCTTCATACTATATAAGTCACTAATATGCTCGTCAGAAACAGCAATTTTGCCCTCTCCCTTTTATTGAGTTACATTGTGGGAAAGCAATATTCTGGTCTTGACATCTATAAAATGATTCATCACTTGACTTTACATCATTTCACTGGCTTTTTAAACACAATTTGTAAGTATACTCAGAGGCTGGTGATAAAGCAAGTCAACCCACTAAAATTATACACTTACCAGCCACTTTATTTCGGCCACATTGTGAGTTCAGAGATGTTATTCAGCAGACCTTGATTGTAAGAAAAAAAAAAATGTTGTTTGAGTTACTGTTGCCTTTCCATGCCCTCCAGCCAGTCTGTCTGTTCTGACCTCTGACCCCTGGCACCAACAAGGCAATTTCCTCATAACTGCCTGTCACTGGATGTTTATTACCTTTTTGGGACCATTCTCTGTAAACCTTGTTGTGAAATGTTGTGAAGATCCCAGTAGGTCAGCAGTTTGTGAAATACTCCCGCAGCCCGTCTGGCAGCTGCCACCACACCTGCATTGAGTTTCCGCCATGTGATTGGCTGATTAGCTTTTTTGTGTAAACATTGTAGGCAATCAAGCATTTTACTGAATCAAGTGGCCAGTGAGTGTGTTTATTGCTTTTCCAGAAGCTTAACTCACTATTGCTTCTATTTAGTTATAAAGAACAATAGATGAGAAACAAAGAATATCTGAAGCAATTAGACATAATGAGGGTTTTGATGGAATGAGCTCACCAAGCGAATAAAAGCTGATAGCCTCAGAAAAACAAATGACGCAAACGTACTCAGTCTCTTATTAGCAAGAAACGTGTGTAGTCTGATCATTCAATCAATTTGCAAAACAAAAACATAAACAAATGACAAATCAACCCGATAACAGTGTGTGTGTGAGAGAGTTTCCTCCTCCTTTTTGTCACGCAAGAGAACAGCTTCTCCACAACCGCCCCACGTATATCTCCTGCAATCCCTCAGATTATCAAAGTATCTCTGTGGAGAGGAGGGGGGTATGGAGGGGTCTCTGGCTGAGGCAGTTGCCCTGGCAACAAGCTCGGCTAAATGGGCTGCCCGGCGCAGATTTAAAGCACAGCTGACTAGAAGCGCGTGGCCGGCAGCGGGCAGACAGGTGACGGGACGGAGCGCCCACCTGTCTGGGCCAGAACGAGTCGAGTGGGGCTGAGGGCCGGAGCTCTGGTGGCTAAAAGGCGGTTCGAGCCGGCGGACGGGCTGATTCGCTCTGATGAACTGGACAGCTTCTCCAAACTGGAGGAGTTCCTCCCAAAAAAAACAGTCGCTTGTCTCCTCTCTGGAGTTTCTCCCGCTCATCTGGGCTCCACCTGCCACGAAGTACAAACTTGTTGTGTTGCCGAAACGACACCCTCATTAAACCTGACTGAGTTCCTCATTGAAGGAGACGTGTGCTCTCCTCCGTGTGTGTGTTTTCCTGACTCGCACCTGTCCCGCTGCAGTTGTTTTCTGTGCCTTTTGCTGCCGAGCTGCCGTCATTCACGCTCCTGCTGAGCCGTGGGTGGTGGTGGCGGAGCCGCAGCACCTCAAGTCCTCCTCGCAGCGGTGTCTCCCTAAGGAAGTGAAGCCAAGCGCTATTTTCCCCTCTCAACTGGCAGTCTATGTCTACGCTTCCTATATTCTTTGTTCCTGTCAAAAGGAAATAATCAGAACTGCTCTTGAAAAGCTGCACGTTTCCGTTAACAAACCCCCGGCCCTGCCGAGGAGGCAAATCTATCGATTCAGCATTTGGACACAACGGCGGGCAGAATTTTCAGACGCTTAATAATGCATGTTTTCTTTACGGCTTCCAGCAGCAGCAGCAGCAATGTGTTGCTCTCGCTGGGAAAATGTTGGGGTTTGCTCATGACTGCAAGCAGCGCTTTTGTTGTCCAGCACCCAGAGGACCATAATATTTAATGCATATTGCTGTGCCGTTGTGTGATTAGGAGGGCTCAGTGTGTTCACAGTTGTCTTGGGCTTCACTTGGTCTTGGTTGAGTTGGTCTTAGCTTGTTCTTGGTCTTGGACAAGAGTTGGTCTTGCAATGTTTTTAGTCTTCTCTTGGTCTTGGTCTCAGTCTTCATTTGGTCAAGACTTGGTCTTGGTCTTGATTCCCCTGGTTTGGTATTTGTCTTAGTCTTGGTCTTGATTCCCCTGGTCTTGATAAACCTAGTCTTGGTCTGGGGCTCTGTAAAGGTGATCTTGACTACATCACTAGTTTGAAGTATTGTGGTATCTTCAATAGTCAAAAAAGGGGCAAACTGTCCTAATATACACCCCCCCACCCCTGCAAACAAATACCTCTTTAATTATGTGAGTAAAGTCAGTTAATCTACAAATGATTGATTAAAGTTTAAAAGTCAAATTATGATTGCCATTAAAATTGCATTTGCACGTACATCAAAAAAAAGAAGGAAAAGTCTTTGTCTCCTCGTAGGTGCGGAAGAGAAAGACAAGTAAGTCAGAGGACAATGTGAGAAAAAAATTCTTGCACATTAGAAAACTTGCAGGAAGATAGAGTTCATTTAATGCGATTTTTCGATGTAAGACCTTCATCAAGCAAATATTTTTTTTCCCCCATCTAATACCAAACAATCATAAAAAACAGCATCAATACACATGATTGAAGTAATTCATTAATGATAATGAAGAACAATTATGATATTATGATGATTAAATATACCTAAAAGTTGTGACTGAATACAGTTGGTCCTCATGGAAAAAGAGTTAATGATTACAGTCCAAAATATATGGCAAATACATAAAACAAAAGGAAGGAAATTCTCAGTCATCAAAGCAAGAAATCCTACTGTGAATCTGAAAATATGAAAAACAGCTTGTTCTACTGACACAAACTTTTGCTTGTTAAAGGTCTTGCACCCAAATGTTGCAATAAATTATCCTATCTTCCTTCAAGTTGGCGAGTGTGCAGAATTTTTCTTCAGTTTGCACTTACATAAAAGACATATTTACTCCCCAGACCAACAGTTAAAGTAAATCTGGTGTCTGTAGTGAAGTTTCTTGAAGCCTTTTTTTTTTTTGCATCTCATCCGAACAAATTCTTACTTTCTGGTCTCTTCACTGAGGAGACCTTTCAGGCGAGAAGTGAAATGGGAAATATAACTAATTTCATGAGTATAAGGATTAATACACAGAAAAAAAAAATCTACAAAATCCCAGTTCTCTGGATGTGTGTGTGAGGAAGAACCCCACAAGCAGGCATTTAACTGGAGCCAGCTGTGGGGACGCAGTGCAGCGGAAGAGAGAGGAGTATTGGAAGTGAAGGTTTAACTTCCAGGAAGTGCTCATAATGAATACCTATCACAGGTGGACTGGCGGCAGCTGGAGAGACACCGAGGACGAATGGGGAGGCAGGGATAATGATAAAACGCTACGAAATAGACGCGCTAATACCGGGCTTTAGCTCTGGCACGACGCTTTGATGAGAATTTTCCTAGAGATTTAAATAGTAATTTAGGCTCAGTGAGGTGTGGACATATTGAATGGACTTTAGGAAGGTGCTCAGGTCGGACAGAAGTGCTCCCTGGAGCGAGGTAATGTGCTTTTTGGAGCGGAGGCAGAGCAGACAAAAGGATGGAAGGTCGTAGCTCGGCAGTTTTGGTTTTTATTCCCCTGGCGAATTGAATCTTTAAACTGCTGCTCAACCACTTGTGTCAGATGAACACATCACATAAAAACCCCCACTTGTTTGCTGAGTAATAGCTACACTTGTCTTAAGCTGATAGAAGGGAGGTGCTGTAGTTAGCAACTGTCGCTATACAGCAAGAGGGTTGTGGGTTCAATCCCCAAGGAAACCATGCAAAGATAAAATGATGAAAAAAAAACAACAAAAAAAACCAAAAAAAATGTCCAGATGTGATTAAAATTGTGATCATGAATAATTCCACAAGTTGCTGAAATTTCATTTCACATTTTTTCCAGTGGTATAACTGATTACAATTGTCTTGATTTTGTAATTAAAGTACATAACAACTTTACTCCCCAGCACCGCTTGTGTCATTTGATGATCAAATATCTGAGTTGATTGTGTGTAGCTGAAGCGATGCAGGCGCTGGACCTGCAGATTTAAGCACCACAGGTGTATGGATGAGGCAGGTTGGCAGGTTGGTGAGGGTTCCGGCACAATGAGGCGCTGGTCACCTTGGTTGTGTGTCAGCGTTGCTGGGTTCATCAAGCAGCCCAGCGGTCAGGCGGCACAACAGGGGAACACCGACTCCTCCAGATGGCCTTGTCGCCCTGGACGCCTGGAACGGCCCCAAGTGTCTCTCACAACGTCTGGCTGGGTGAAGGCTCCAGTTTTGAAAAGCAGTAAACAAGTTTTTTTTTTTTTCTTTTCGAAATGATCATTCAGAGACAGGCAGTCTCCAAACCAAAACCAACCTGTTTTCAGTTTTGACAATTTAAGTCTGAACACAAAAATGAAAAAAAGAAAGACACTTGTTATTATTTATTATTATCCTCATGGAACATTTTTAGCCAACTTTCACACATAACTGGATGTAATGGCCACTGAAATACTCTGGCAGTGTTCACCCTAACTCTTTTTTTTCTCACAATATTTATGATGTGAACAAAAAGAATCTTTCCTGAGTTTCTAAGGTCGATTATGACACATTGAGCACACGAAGGGGGGAGTGGGGGAGTGTGAGGGGGAGTGTTGGGGTGGTGAACATTTTTGTTTTTAAATCTGACACAGACCTTGCTCCCAAAACAATTATTTTGCTGAGGCTGTGTTTGTTTTTAATTTTTCCTCGTCTCTCCCAGGGTTCAGCTGCCCCGCGCTTCAGGGACGAAGGCAGTGATTGTAAATGTAAATACGACTTTGGCACCTTGCTGTATTATGATCCCTGAAGTCACAACCGTTTCCTCAACCTGGCCCATCCCAAAAGACAATCGAGACAATACAGACTGATGCAACATCCATTGCATATGTCATCACCGCATACCAGACGAGTTCTTTTCCTCTCGTCTTTGCATCACCACAGCTTTTGTGTGTTTTTTTCATTCTTTTTCTTTTTTTAAGGAAAGGGTTTCTACCTTTTTTTAGGGAAGCAGAACAAAACGTTACCCTCTGTACCTGCTGGAGACATACCATTAGTCAGAAGGGCTGTTCCAGTTTCCTGTTCACTGTTGTGATGTTTAGTCAGTCCTGTCACCGACGGCTCCCCTTTGCAGTTTTCGGGCTGTTAATTGGAAACCTCCAACAGGACTAAACACCGCGCTGCTGGATAATTAGATATTGGCGCTGCCATTCACTTGATGACTATACATGGTGATGGGTGTCACATCGGCTCATGTTCAGAGCTGAAACAAGCGTGTATTGCGGGATATTATTAGGGAAATTTTGCAGCTTGGCATTTAGCCCGGATGTGTCTTCTTTAGATTAGCTGCCAGCAATTCTTGATTTTATTTTTTGAAATATTAAATACTTTCTCAGTTCGGTGTATTCTTTGGGGATGGCCTATTGATTCTAGTGCTTTAATTTTAAAACACGTTGTCCATAGTAGGTCAGTTATACCTACGGTCTTGGAAACCATTTAGCTGATAGCCTTGCTGGTAATAGGAGATTAATCAGACAAGCTATAAAGGCTGTTTTAATTAGTTAGTTTTCAAGTTAGCATAGTTCTTTCAATTTAGTACTAACAATAGAACCTATGGCATGACGTCACTATGTCATCACATCAAGAAAGGTTTGTGATTTTTGCATCACTTGTTGAACGAAGTGGAATTATTATTTTTTAAATACTTGGTGTAAACCGACTGGTGTCAGGTTGGTTTCAACTCCAGCGGCATGTTATCAAGTCTGAATCCATTTTGGTGATTAACTCGAGCAGTGCGAGAATGTGACGGCTTCAGATTTAGTTCTCCTTCCCGCTCCTTGATTTAATCCTGCCGGCCTTTTTAATCAAGGAGATGCCATGTTGAGCTCCTGAAATACAAGAGGGATTTCACGGCCTTAGTGTTCTGCTGTGGGACCTTTCAGTCATCCGTCAGCCCAACAAGGGAGAGGAGGTGAGACTGTAAAAGCGTATGGGCCTGACCTTTACTTCCTCAGACCTGTAGCAATTACTTCCACCAGTTTACTTCCTTCCCTGTTTTTTTTATTTATCTACTTTTTGCGGTCAACCTTTCCTTTTCGTTTTGTGGGAACCCTCTTCCTGCCCGTTGGATGTTGAGGTCCGCTTTGTTCCTAAAAAATAAGGAAACTGGCATTTTGGAGAAATACCAGTCCCATTTTTTGTTGTTTTTGTGTGGCTGTAAAAATCATCAAGTACGTCATCAAGTACAGCTGTCAAACCTAATGTTAATGAATGCAATGTTTGCTTCAAGAATTAGCATTCAGAGGCTTATCCAACTCTTTTTTGTTGTTGAATTATTGCCTTAATTTGCACAAAGCCACATGTGTGCTGCTGTGTGCCCTCTCCCTGCGTGAATGCCAAGGATGGTACCCATGGTTTATTCATGGAGAGGTGCTAGAATGCCTGATGGCTCATTTCTAGGGCTACAAGACCAGGATAGCTGAGACTCCATGAATGACAATGCAAGCAGCATGACCAACACATTCACATTTTCCCCCTGTTGATATTTCTATTTTTATCCATCTATTTATCTTCCTTTCAATTTTATTTTCATATATATTTTTGTACAATAACTGTAAATGTGAAATAACTAACTGAAACAAGCAAATAGTCCTTAAATTCATCTCTTTCCAGCTATATATATATATATATATATTTTTATGTATATATATATATATGTATGTATATATAAAATATATTATTTCTGATCTATTTAAATACTGTGATGTAAAGAGCTTCTTCATGTTGGTGTGTTAGTCATGATTTATTTTTAGCAGCTGTGTCATAAACCTGACAGTGGATGATGGTGTAATAAATGTTCTAAGCACGATACATCACTCCCAAACGGCTGTCTTAAAAGTTTTAGCAATATGTGTGTGAAATGAAGAGTTCTTAATGATCTGCTGCTTTTTTATTATTATTTGTGAGTGTCATTATCCAACTAAGACTTCTTCCAGAACGGCAGCCAGGGAGCCGACTGGAGCCCTCTTCACTTGGCAGGTCAGGAGCAGTTCACTAATAATGTCTCCGTCCCACTAAATGCCTCTGTGCCATGAAATGAGATGTGTGAATTGACTTATTATCTGGCGCAGCGTCGATGGTCTCTTTACATGAGAGGCCTGCAGCAGTAATAAATAGACCGGGGAGCCTCTCTCAGCCAACCTTCGCCCAAATGTCTCTCATTAGGGCAGTAGGCGTGTGGATCCGAGATCTCTTGATTAAAATCTCAATTAGGGGACGAGGATCTCTTTGCTTTTTGAAAACAAGTCACTTTCCACATGATGTCGGTGTTGTGTCCTCCTCCCAGTGCGGTCATTCTGGCTTTTAAAGTGTTTCGGACATTGACAGAATGCCTGCAAACCCTCAGAGTTTTTCTTTTTTTTTTAACAGCCTTGTCCCATATCGCCAATCAAATTTCTTTCTGGCTGTATTTACTTCAGGCATAGAAGACATATTAGATTTACCCCTTGATCTTCCGAAAGGACTTGAAATCAAGTAAACCATTACACTGTTTCCCCCTAAGTATTATAGATGGTCTCTCTCTGACCCAGTGTTCCCTTTAAAAAGTGAGTACTGAACAACTGAATCTCAAATTAAAAGTCCGTTACTGCAAATGGTAGTAACGCTTTGAACGGAAGGAAGGGATGAGGATTGAACGAGGGTCAGTTTGTTGCCCTCTCGTCTGGAAGCTAAAGGCTCTGAAGTCTTCATGCCGTGTTCATGCCGTCAAGCCGGCTCTGTCCATTCGCTTTTGCATCTCCTGCCAGGCCGCCACGCCGAGTGCGGAGAAGCTCCGGAGACTCGGCGGCTGCTGACAGAGTCGCTCTGGCTTGCAGCTCATCCCGCGTTTCCCCCGTATTGATTGCGTGGGTGCACGTGGAGGTCACGGCAAACCCGCTGCCCTGCCTCCAGCCTCCCTTGCTGAAGCAAAAGACATGCTCGGTCTCCACAACTCTGCGGCTTGCACCTATTTTTTTTTTTTTTTTTTTTTTTGCCCTTGTTTTTTTTTCTTGTAAATTAAACCCTTCCACCAGGGCACCAGGGAAGTGAGATGGAAGGCCGGGACTTGCTGAGACCGGTGCAGGAAATAGCATCTCTGCAGGCGTAACGAGAAATCCTCCCTGACCGTCGGCGACCGTCTGAATTGGACACCTCCAGAGGTGTGAAGTAGAGTTTTTGTCTCTTTGCGCGAATGGCGAGGGATGTGGTGGTGGTGGGGGAAGGGAGGGCGGTGGTGTGAGGAGAGCTGACAGCAGCGCTCCATATGAGCAGTGGGACTAAACAGTGCAGGGAAAGACAAAGCACTCAGGGGACTGTCACCCCGGACTTTCTAATAATTTTCCTTCTGCTGATCCTGTGGGAGCAGAGTGAGAAATCCTCTCACCTCCAGCCGGACGTGCGAGCGTGTCCTTACGTCAGTGCGTCCCATGCTGAGGGGATTGTGACCGATGGAGCCCAGTGTCACATTGGAGGCGTAGGCAGGACCCAAAAGTAGACAAACTCCGGGTGTTGGAAATAGAAATCTATTGATTTTAACAAAACTTGACGAAAGGTCTCCTCATAGGTAAATAACAAAAACCAAAATGGATGACTAGCACAAAAAAGGAAACTAAACTCAACCTGACTTACAGACCTGAAAGAAGATATGGTGCACAGTGGACAGACAAGGCAACGGTGAGACAAACAGACAAAGAGACACAAGGACTATTTGTACAAGGACTGTGTCTCAATTCAGGGTCTGCATCCTTGGAAGGATGTATCCTCCGTCGGAAGGCGGGTCCTTCGGAGGATCCGGCCAAGGGGGACGAACCCAAACCCGCCTCCCCTCTAACCACATGGGACGGTCTAGCCTTCGGCGTATTTCCTGGTTTCGTTCCCTCCTGCCGGCCAACCCCGGAAATTACGTTTTTGTAGCATCAAGCTAACCATTGGTTCGCCATATCCAACGTAATGCATTGAGCATTACGTTGGATATGTAAAAACGCTACGGTAAAAACTTAATTTATTTAAAATTACAATACTTAAATTTATATGTTGTGTCTTTGCCAGTAGATGCCGCCATTTCAGCTGACTTCCCAGGATCCCAGTAGCCCGCAAAGCATCCTGGGATACAGAAGGACGCGTAGGTTAGTAGCAGTGCATCCTTCGAATCGGATAAAAGTAGGGCGCATTACAAAGGCGCATTTGGAGCGTGCTTTGAATTTTAGTGAGTTGGGACTAGCCTTTGCACAGTGCTATGACGCAACCGGCCTTCAAATGCAGGCTTCGAAGGATGCATACCCTGAATTGAGACAGCAAGACGCAGGTTTTGAAGTGTTTAGGACATTGACAGAATGCCTGCAAACCCTCCCAGTCTTTCTTTTTTTTAACAGCCTTGTCCCATATCGGCAATCAAATTTCTTTCTGGCTGTATTTACTTCAGGCATAAAAAGACATATTAGATTTACTCCTTGATGTTGCGAAAGGAGTAGAAATCAAGTAAACCATTACACTTTCCCCCCCTAATCATGGGGCAACAAAAAAAAAAGGCGGGACAGCAGGAACAGGAAGTGAAAATACAGAAAGCACAAGGGCAGACCAGACTATCAAAATACAAAAAAACAAAACGGCAAAACAAGCCCCATAATGTCACCTGGCCTTATCCTCCCTCCAGCCGGTCTGAAGCCGCCTGGACTGAGTGAACATTTCGTTATTCACTGCCGTGGCTCCTCAACCGTATCTCATGTTGCTCCCCGAAGGGGGAGGTGCGCTGCCACGGACTCTTACTGCCAGCAGGAAAACATCTTTTCTCCTCTATCTGGAGGAAAATGAGCAATTGAGGGGGTGTTTGAGGGAAAAGAATGGGAAGGGAATGATGACTCCTCAACAAGTGCTTCATTTCAGAGTGTCTTTATTCTTTCGCTTTATTGTGTTGACTGCGGGTCAATGACAGTCGTCAGAGATCACAGCTGGGCTGTTAAATTACCAAGCTCAACCCTCAACATTTTGAGTATTTTGTCTTCCACCTCAAATGCGACGTGTTCCTAGCTGAGTTTTCGTATTATTACTCAAATACTAAACGTGTGTTTTAACTTTTTTTTGTGCTAATTTTTTGGAGTTTGTTCTTTAAAAGGAAAAGTGAATTGTTATTACTTTTTAATTCCTCTGTTGTCCTGATAGAAGTGTAAGAAAGGCACACAGAAGCTAGGCGCCCTTGATCTGTGCTGTGCATTGCCCATTCAGTTTGTTTTTCTTATTTTCTGCTGTTGCATGTGCTGCCATATTTTTGCATATGCCGCTAAATCATGTGTAAATTGTGAAGTTGTGCACATTTTCTTTGTTTTGTGTAAAAACAAACAAAGGAAAACCAATCAGACATTTTACATTTTTGCAACTTTTTTCCCCTGCTTTAATGATGAGGCGCTTTGGTGTTAGAGAGACATTCTTCTATTTTTTTTGTGTTTAGCTTTAAACTTAAGTAACCCCAGTTCCCTCCACTTTCTCTTTAAACATGCACCTCAGTCTGATATCCTCACATTCTCCCATATAAATCATCCTGTGTTAATATCCACTGGGTCCCCCGGGCTTTGATGAAACGCGTTAATTCTTCTTTGTGTTTCTTTGCCCTGCTCTGCCCTCTTTTATTTAAGTGAGTGAGGAGTTTTTGGGGTTTTTTTTCAGAATGGTTTCTCATATCTTTGAGAGAATTTCCTTCCTCCTCAATGTCCAGCTGTGTTTTACGCAGCTGCTGAACAGCAATAATCCTTTGAATTTGGGGAAAATAATGGCGGTTATCCGCTGAACGCTGTCAGTTTAAAGTGGGGAGGATGTTCGTGTTGTGAGGAAAGTGTCAGTCATGGATTCCTGCATGAATTACTGAGGAACAGTAACATGAATACAAATATGCTGTGAAATTGTGAATATTTTTTTCTAAACTGACAGTTATTTGGGTGAATCCACCTGCTCTTACAACATCTGCATTGAGTGAATGCCCTTTGCAGGACATGACTGTCGGCATCCACTATATATTTTTTTTTATCCATATTGCACACGTGCACGGCCATCCGAGGAATCACTGCCGAGTGAAGGCAGAAATGCCACTTTTGTTCGTGTTGATCTCCATTCACACCTCTTGATATTTGCCCGTGGTCCAGCTCCTCTCTGAGGCTTCTCTTACATCTATATTTTTTCTTCTCCTCCTGGCTGTCAGCCAGATGAGCCACTGAGCTGAAAACAAACGAGCCGGGAGATGAGACGCAAGGAGAAGAAGTACAAAGAGTCGGTGTGAAGATCTTTGAAAAGGGCTCCTTGAAATCAAGACTTTCAAGACGCGTCTGAAAATGGAAGATTGTTTCCGTCGGTGCGGTTGAGAGGTTCAAGGTTGCAAAATGCCGTGAGCGTGTTTAGCTCCAGTTCTTTCAGCGTGACACGTCTTGCAGTAAATGAAGGATGTTGCAGTAACGCTTGTACTGGCGTCTCTTTTAGAGGGAGGATGCTGGCAGTGAAGTCAAAGTCGCAAAAAAAAAACAAAAAACAACAACAAAAAAACTTGGTGGCCCCCTGTTACTTGTCTGTCTTTCAGTCCTGCTTTCACACACTCTGATACACCCAGACACTCTCACTGGACACCTTTTCTCAGCCACCTCAGTCCTTCCCCATTTCCCCCCATTTCCTTTGCCACCATTTAATAAACTCCCTAAGTCCAGTGCTTTCCAGGAAAAATATAAAATATAAAATCATTTTTGACAGTTTTGCAACCCCATGAAGTTTGCACAAATAAAACATTGTTTTTTTCCATATGATATGGAGTGGACACTGTGAAAGCACAGTAAACATACCTTTGAGATACTTGTTAGTAGGTGCACTTGCCATGCAGTGCTGGTGAGACGACTTTCAGACGATTGGAGTAATCCCATTGAATGAAAAACACTGTACGTCCTCTGTGAATTAAGACTCACTGGACTCACTCAACATGGAGGTTGGCGAGGCCAACTTGTCCAATCAGAGATGTCGTTCTGCTGGCTTTGGTTGGAAGCAGTGATTACTTCTAGTACTGTTGTTCCTATTCCAACCAGTCCATCCCTTCCCCTCTGACCAGACTAACCAGGCATCACTGGTTCTTTGTAGGACCATTCTCCGTAAACTATTGGGAAGGTGTGATGAAAATCCCAGTAGATCAGCAATTTATGAATACTAAGACCAGCCTGTTGGGCACTGACTAGTATGCCTCAAAGTTGCTTAAATACCCAGTCTTTCTCATTCAGATCACTTTGAACTTGACTCTGCTTCACCATGCCTGAATGCAGTGAGTTGCTGCCATGAGATGGGCTGATTATTTGCTGTCGAGGTACAGTTGACTCGGTCTATGTAAGTAAGAGACATGGAAATTGACTGTACATTCTCAAAATTAGATTGTTGTATGAGGTTTGAATAGAGTGTGCCAGACAGTGTGCCATTTTCTGGCATGGCCACATTATTCAATTAAAACTACCGTAATCCCTAAGAAAAATTTGTTGAACATAATTTGTTGGATGCTTCCAGCGATCTCCCCGACTTAGAGTTGGCTGTTCAGTCTACTCTGCCTCCAGAGCTCAAGCCAACTGTCTGTCTCCACCGCTGGTGTGAGAAACTTCCTGTTGAGGGTGAGTATGAGAAGGGCATCTTTAATTTGTCACTCCAGTAGGAGATCGCTTCCACTTGTTTCACTCCTGCTTACTTTGAGCGTTTACTTTGCCAGGACCTCAGTGCCACCTGCATACCATGAATGAGGGATAAAGTAATTGTTAATATCCAACCGTTCAGACTAAGAAAGCCGCTGTTTCTCTAATGAAACATTTCTCTGAACAGGTGCACTCAAGAGATAATAATGGATTTATTATTGGTTGCAATAAGTTGCTGTCAATGGGGTAAAACCATTGACCAAACCCCACGCATTCAAGAAATGCTGTCAGTTGTATTGATTTTGCCAAAATTACTCCACATAAAACATGGAAAAATCTAATCTTCTCATCAGTTATCAATGAAAATCAAATAATCCTGTAGGGTAACTTTGATAAAGTTACAAGCAACGATGAGTTTGATCCATTGGGTTACAGTCAAGGTGACTATAGTCAATAGGTAGAGTGGGTCGACCAATAACAGAGGAGTTGGCGGTTTGACCCTACTGGCCTCTGCCGTTGTGTCCTTGAGCAAGACACTTTACCCACATTGCCTGGTATGAATGTGAGCGCATGCACGCCGGTGGTCAAACTGGCCATTTGGTGCAGATTGGCTGCGACAGTTCCGTCAGTCTGCCCCAAGGCAGCTGTGGCTACACATGTAGCTCACCCCACCAGTGTGAATGTTAGTGTGAATGAACAATGGTTTCAATGTGAACAATTTCAGTACCAGGTAGATATAAAGACAACAAATTATTATTATTTATTATTGTTATATGGAGTGATGAAACAGGCAATCCTAAATGTGCAGAAATCTACATTAAACATTGTGAACTAGAAGAGAGTGCAGAATCCCAATGGAAATGATAATCACAGATGAAACGTTACAGGGAGTGACAGGATTTCATAAACACCTCACTTTGGAATGACACTCGGTGTTAAGGTGAAAATTGTGTCTCTGTGTGATATTGACAACTACCTTTACAGCTTCTGCGTTGAGACTCCCACTGACGAGATCAGGGTGGCATTAAACTGCATTGAAATGAAAAATTCCTGAAACAACTGTAAGGACATGTAACACATGTCCTTAAATGTTAAGCGTGTGTGACGAACAACAAAGTCTGATTGTGGACAGCACAGAAATAAGCGAATTAGGTTTTGCACTATTACGTTTTTTCTACATTTCAAATATGATTGTTCTCAAAACAATACAACTCCAAAGGGGGTTTGAAATTCCAACAACGTTAAGATTGACATCAAGTATATGCAGCAAGCTGAAAGGTGATTTGGATTTAATATTATGGATTTTACGGCAGAATAAAGTGATGACGAGTTTAATTTGACCTCCAGCCTTGTTGCAGCAGCAGCAGCAGGAATCAGTCACCGCTGCAACAAAACTTGGGTTCCAATTTATAATTTCCTTCGGCGAGCGAGGCAAACATTTGGGAAGAAGGTCTCATACATCACCTAGATGTATTCACGGTGACGGAAAGATGTTCAAGTCAGCGTGCTGCACAGCAATGGCAACCTTGCGCTGAAGCCGCATCACTCAGATTCTGCCTCTGAAATGTCGCGCATCCATCTTGCCAGTTTCGATAGACTGTCTTCTCAATTGGTCTTAATTTTCCATGGTATCCCGTAATCAATCAGCTTCCTGTACAAAAGAGGCAGGAGGTACGAGGGAGATTGAGCTTGAGGAAACATCGCCTCGCTGCCCTTAAAAGATCTAGAAGAAAAAATGAAGAGAAAAGGGAGTTTTGCCAACGCTAAAGAGGCTAGCGTGAATGCTACCGCAGCTGCGGTTTTGTTGGAGTCCGGACAAAATATTCGCAAATAAAGTGGAACTGAAAATGGCACTCAAGTCTTTCCTGGGATGGGAACTTACGTTCACTCTGGTGCTGACTGGCTTTGAGCAAAAGTTAAGTTGTGTGTGTGTGTGACATTAACCCGCAGGAGTTTGAGAACATCCCATCTGGCGTGTTAGCTTAGCAACAGCAGCCAGCCAGTGGTCGGAAGGTTGTTGTTTGACTCTCGTACGCAAGTCCTGCAGCCTTTCATTGAATCCCAGATCGCCGTGGATGTTTCACCATGATTAATGAGGCAGGTGTGAGAGTGGGCGTGTGTGAAGGGGTGAACCCTGACTGAACTGCTTCCCCGCCGTGAAAGCAGACGGTAGCTTGTGTAGCACTGGCAGAGCCGCGCCTTTAACCGAGTACTGGGTGATTGAACGACTCGACTGCTACACTGACAAATAGACATCGTCTGACACGAAACCGCGCACCCCTACCCCCCCACAAAGCAGTGCCATTTTTCAACCCCCACTGAGAGAATCTGCTAATTACTGCTGAGATTCTGCTGTTACGACGTAAACGCTCCTGTCAGGATTGGTACACACGTATTAGCGCACATCTCATCCACCACGCTCCTCTCCTCCTCCTCCTCTCTGTCATGTGTGTGACAGTATCCCACTGGAGACGTTGCTTTGTGTGTGTCTACTGTAAAGTGAACTGTCTTTGTCTCCATTTTTCCCCCCCCTCACGCTCGTTATCATAGCCGCTTAAAGGAGAGAGACACTCATTTGCATCGCCACCCCCAGGCGGGTGAGCGGCCGCGTGCATGTGGCAGCCAGGTGATTCATACCCGCCTCCTATACAGTCCTATATATTTTTTTTTTTTTCTTCCGAGGATTAGATTAGAATCAATCAATCAGCCAGAATCAGCCCGTCACCCGGAGGAATGTGAGTCAGGTTATTTGCTGCGATAACGCGAGTATACGGTTCCGGGCCCTCTTAGAAGTACCCGGAATAGCTCTGTTTGTCGCACAACAATGGCAACGAACACTGCAGTCACATATGTTTCAATGATGAGAGATTGGCTCACTGAAAGGGGGAGGCCGCTCGACGATGGGCACTTTGAAGAAGTTCTTGCGGGATGGAACAGCGGACTAACCCAGCGGCATGTCGCAGTGTAGTTTAGAGGGCGGGGGAAGTTCATGTGTATTGAGGACAGACTGGTTCCTTTAGAGTGAGATCAACAGAAAACTTCTCTATCTTTCCCGTCGAGCAGAATGACCTTCATGTCTTTGTATTTCAGTGTAGGTAACCTTAAAGCTACTTGACTCCATCTAAGACTCCAGATTTATTTTTTTTCTTCACCACCGTAACCTAAACCATCCTGAAAAAGAAGTTTCTTCCACCTCAAACACAGCAAAAGATCCTGAAGTCAAGTGATAAATCTAAACTTGGTGTCTTCATTTGTAGTTCCAGTTGTCTCCAGCAGTGTGGCAAGAATAGCATCAGGAAAGAAATGCTATTTGTAAAGTTATTTATATATGTATTTTTTTTTTTTATTTCATAGAAGTCCAAGCCTCAACATTAGTGTAAGGGTGACAAAGATTTTACTGGGCTGGCATTTTGATTTTTAAGATGAGAAGAAACTGGAAGCACCCGAACTACCTTGTGAACTCTGGTCATTTTGCATTTGGTTGTTTGTTTTGTACCTCTAAAATTGCAAAAATCCCTTTTACTCCTTTATGAATAACTTGTTATGTGCGGATCGGTATGAGAAAAAATAAATTCTAAATGAATGATTTTAAAACAAGGCTCTAACAAAACAAACATCAACAAAACATCTCTCAGAAAAACATTTCCAAACCTTGTTTTAATTTTGCCGTTATAACCATGAAGGACTGGCGGTGGTGTGTGCTGTGTTTGCTGTGCACCAATTTTGCATCTCGCACATAAAATTGTATCCGTCGCTTTGCACCTGATCCTGGCTGAGCTGAGGCCGGCCGGTCCCTGCGGCCCCTTGCAGCCCCACATCAATAGGCCCCCCCATCAACCCCTCCCCTCCACCACCCCGGAGAATTATATGAAACCATGAGGTGAAATAATGCAAGGCTAATGTTCTCTTTGCAGGGAAAAAATGGTCTAATATTTATAAACTCTCCACTTTCTATGCACACCACTGGAGGGTGCGCGCGTTGGATGCTGAAATGTGGGTAATGCAAATTTAATGGACTCACTGGGGACGGTGTGCTCATATTAATGTGTCACAGCTCTATTATCATAGCACCGTGTTCTAATGTTTGCTGCACGGTGGCCACGTTTTCGTAACTTGTTTACAGAATACCTTCCTTGCACGCAGAGATCCGTTCCCACTCTCAAGTCACACACCCTGATTGCTCAACATGGTCATTTAACAAAAAAGACAAAAAAAAATCCCTGGCACTGTTCACGTTTTAGTGAAAGGGTCATTGAAACAGCCACTCTGCTGCCAGTTTCAGTGCAGTGGACCTGGCAGTTACAGGTCCAGTGTGTCACATCTGGTCTGATTTACAATTTTTATATTGGCTAAGGCTTAATATACCGCCCAAAAATACATGAATAAAAGTGTATAATCACAGTACAATACAAGTCATTTGGTTTATCTACCCATAGAATGTTTCTTACAAGACTATGCATAGATCAAGGGTCTTGCAGGCCACCGTAGCTCACTGGCAAGCTCGGGAGAGGGAGGGCACAGAGTCCCTAAGTGCTGCAATCTGAAATATAACCACTCGGTGTTGCTGTTTCGTCTTAAAAAATTTCAAATATAACACACTTAACCTTTAACTGAAGCCGCTCTCTTCCACCGGGCAGGAGAGGAAGCTGAGCGCCTTCCCAATGATGGAGATCTGCGGCCCCGACATCATCAAGTACATGGCTCCGCTGTCACGCCAGACGGACTTCTTCGTCCCGGAGATGGTGGAGGAGGAAGCGACGGACGTAAAAGAGGAAGACTCTGATGAGGACAGAGGAACTGACATTACAGGTACGTGCCAAACACGTGCGTTACTGATTAATCAAAAGGCTTTTTTTTTCTTTTTTCTTTTTACAAAAGTTAAAGGGGAATTGCGCAATGTTCACCAGTGTCACATTTAAGGTAATAAAAAAAACGCTTTACGAAGCTCTTGTGGTGTTATTTCATCATGAGTGGAGCGTCACATTCGGCACCCTCCCAACACCATCACAACTGCTGCCAAACCACCTTCACAAATGGTGAGAGGCAACAGGGACTTCAGGAAAGACATGCAAATAGCATGAATTGTGCTCGAGTGACTGCTAACGTTAGCCAAAATGATGCTGGATACAACCCTGAATTTGGAGAGTCACCTCGTAAAATTACATATTATCTGCTTTTAAAAGATCATTTTTACGACTCACTGACTTGTAACAGTGAGAATAACAGCCCTGCTGCCATAGACACCTGGCAGGCCTTGTGTGCGACTATATAACTCGTCTTACCAGCCCGGCAAGGAAACCAATGAATCATTAAAAATGATTTGGAAAGTGTCACTATGAGATAATTAACCCATTAATGCTGGGTTATTAATGGGTTCGTTTTAGTTTTGAGACTACAATCAACATTGGGGGCAATTCAAGCCCCCAACATGAGGCAGCTTTGACTTTAGTTGGCCTCTGCTTTGACTTCCCACCATCTGCCCTTCGATACAGCGGACACGTGATTCATGACACTTTGTAATTGTTCTGTCCCTGCAAGCATGTGTCTTCAAGTGCAGCCGTGCCCGCTCTGCAATCACTCTTTCAGCCACGCTGACCTGTGGCACTATCGACTTTGTCATGGTACAAATCACCTCGTGGGTGGGACTGAGTGGGTGGAGAGGGGCTGATTACATGGCGAGTGCCTTCAGCTTTGGCGGCATTATGTCTTAAGCGAAAGACAGGAAATGGTTTTCGATAAAGAAAGGAAAAGAAATAAAAATTTAGCCGTTAACAGGTCTGACTTTTGTATGCTAGGAGATAAGACAGTGTCCAAGACCTGAACTCTGCGCTATTCATTCACCAGGCTGTGACGTGTTCTGGATTACTTGCTTTTCTGCAGCAATCCAAGACACAATATGACAGACTCAAGTGCAAACATCTTATTTTGGTAATTCAGGTCAAAGTCAAGTGATGCTACGTGTTTCGTGATCCTGTGATAATAGGCTCCTCTCTCTGGAAGAAGAGGATTATTCTGCCTGAATGTGGCACCTCACAAGAAGGGAGACAAATGCGCCCCAGGGTGCAGCCCTGCGAGCGGATGGATTTTCATCGAGCTGCAGGAAAATTGTTACATTGGTGAAATTGTGGAAGTTGTGCTCTGTGGGTTTGCTTCTCTGGTAAGCAGCTCATAAAGCACCACCAAAGTGTTCGCCATTGGCGTGATTTCACTGTGCTTTTCCAATCCTGCAATTATGTGCGGAGATATTTGCTCACAGCGCATCTATATTTAAACACGGAACCAAAAGCCATTCAGAGATTGTATTAGTCATTTTCCCCTCGCAGAATGTACCATCTCGTTATTACAAATCAAATAATCAGGAGAGATGAAGCCAACCTATTGTTTAAAGGCCTTTAAAGGCTTTACGCACTGGTAAGAATGAGTGAAAATCTGATGCAGATTTTGTGTTCTCGCTCCAGGCTTCTTTTTCTTTCTTTCTTTTTTTTTTAAAGGCAAGTCGGCTTCAAAGGAATGTGAGATTCTTTGGCTCCTTTTTAAACTCTCAGCGCAGAGCCAGTTTTGTGCTCACAGGAGAGCTGAGAGAGAGGAAGCTACGACATGATTGTTCATTTTTCGGAAGAGCAATCTCTAGTGTCAAGTGAAATGCTTCGTGAGATCAGTGTGCAGCTGCGCTGTTTACCAGCCTCGCATTTCGAAATGTCTTGTAAACATTTGAATGTGGCTAAAGACTCCCTGGATTTGCTTTGTCCGTGATAGAATTTATAGTGACCTGTCGCACCAGATTAAACGTTTCCCCAAATCCTGAATTTATCTCCCGAGCATAAATACAAATCCATCTGGAGCCCAACCAATGCGTGCGAACCAAAAAGGCAAAACTGCCGATTGGATGAAACTATCATCCGAGGAAGAATAGAATGTGTTACTGCAAGTTTAGCCAGGAGCTACTGTTTAAGCTGATGATTGCGATGGCCACGTTAGCCACACAATGCTAGCCTGGACATAGCCAATGCTATATGACACAAAATCAAACTGAACTCTTGCCAAAGCCATCTTGGGGACACCAACTAAAATGCACAAGGAGACCAAATCCCTGTCTAAGTGATTGGGGTACGACCAGAGCCAACATGTGTACACGACCGCTGTTGAAAGTAGATATAAATAGAGTCCAAAAAACATTGATTTTACTGTAGAATCTTGTTTTAAACATTCTTTATCCACATAGAGCACTTCACCAAGCATGCAGATGGCACCGTCGTCACTTGCGACCAAATCCATGAAGGCTTGATCACGGAAATTCTATATGGTTGGGTTTGATTAGTGAGATCCAGGCATGCATAAGCTAATGCTTTGGCTATCTAATGCACACAAAACAAAAAAAAGCTACTGTGTGCATGCGCTGCTTGAAACCGTTATGATTGGCCGATCATTTTTCCGGTTCAGCTGCCATGTGTATTGGCAGGTGATCAGCTGTTCATTAAAGGAAGCAGGATATTTGCCACCTTCGCCATTAAAAATGATCTAAGTGCTCCCCCCCTTTATAGAAGGCCTCTTCTGAAATCTACCAAGAAAGACATTTTGAGCATTTTTTTTGTTCTTCTTTAAATGTGAACGCACAAGCCACCTCTGACAAGGTTTGGAATGCTGTGCATTGGAAGCCAGCATAAAAAATTAGAGAGATTTCACAGTCATATTCTGAACGACCCACCTGCCGTGCAAGGTTAGAATCATGGCAATGCGCATTTTACAGAGTTCACCAAATTAAAAAGTGAATTTTTTCCCCCTGTAACAACAGTCAGCTCATGCATATCACCTCGCCTGTTAAGAAGCAACACATATGTTTACATTTCTGTCGCTGCGCTGTGTTCCCATAACATGGCAGGTGCAGCATCTGCACTGAGGCACTAATAGGTGTCTGTTCCCTCTGCAGAACTCAACAATGCAGCAAAGCAAAGTGTGTTTACGTCCCGGGTGCCAGACATGGCTGAGCTTTCCTTAATGAGTGATGGATCAATCGGCCCAGCTAAGCTTTGTCTGACAAGCCGGCTGGCGTAATCCCGCTCTGTCACCTGGGAGACTTGCCTTTCGACTTTTCATCCCTCAACTCCGCAGCCCGCATTTTTCCTGCGCGGTGTCGCTCCGTGAGCAGTAAACAACCTGACACACACAAATAACGCCCACCCTGCGATGGCAGTGGCCACCGCAGGAAGCTTATTAGGGACGTGGTCATCTCAGTGTAAAGAAGTGCGGTCGGGACTGATGAATATGGCATTGAAATGAATGACTGAGTGAATGTGGCCACATGAAGCCATCAGACTGACTACATTAAGTTCACCTGCAATTATAGCTTGAAAAACAACGTATATTTGTTTGTCTGTTTGATAGTAATCAGCCAGTAATTATGCATCACGATGTTTGTTTTTTATTACAAAATATGGCATAATTGCCACAGGTGAGAGTGTCATGATGGGAGCGAGATGGAAAAGACAGCATGGGCTGACGCTGGAACAATAATCTTCCACATTTCCCTCAGCGTTAGTGCCACGTTTCATCATTTTACCACGTCATGTCTCTCGCAAGTTTTTAACTTGTTCTGTAAAATCATTGCGCAGAAACAGCGCCACCAACTGTCGAGTCCCACATTTCCCACATGACTTCACATCTTGCCGAATTTCTTGGAATGCACTTCACCTCCCTAAATCTTTCGTCCAGCCTTCTTCGGCCACCTTCGGCCACTATCTCCCTAACAGAAAAAAACCAAAACAAAACTAAATAAAAGAGTCCTGTGCTCAAACAGTTTCAAGAACAAGACCTTGATTCGCTGCTTAATGATCCCAAAGGGCCCAATTTAGCCACTAATTTGGGCAAATGTTATCTGAAAGAGGTTGAGAGCACAGCTGGCTGCCTACAACCAGGGTGCCAATTTCAGGACTTGCTTACAGTGTTAGGGGGCGGGGCGGAGGGTTGGGGGTGGGGGTAAGTTGTCCAGCATGTAGAGGCTCTTCCTCTGGGGGTTGTCCACCCCAATTACCCCAAATAGATCCATTACTTCCTGCGAAAAGGGGAAAAAAATAAAATAAAAATCTGCATATTGTTCAACGAGCCTCGAAGGAAAAGTCCATTTACTGCAGCGTGAAAATGAAATCGAAAAATCTCAGCGAGCGGCACCATAGAAGAAGAAGCCTTCCCGCTGGATCTTGCTCTCGCTCGGACCTGCCAGCCAATCAACAAGGTCTTAAATAGACATCATAAATAACCACCCCGCGATAGACAGGTTCCGATCTGCCCAACTTGATAATTACAATGTCTTTATGACGTCAGGCCCGGGGTGAATGAAGAGGGAGAAGAGACCTCAGCTCTGAGCTGGGAGACTCTCTCCCTCCCTCTGTGTTTATTGTGCCCGCGCGGGTCCCCGGCGATGCATTTAGCGCAAACACGCTTTGATGTGTGGATGAGTTTTATCTGGAGTGTGAAAACGCCGAGGACAGTGTCCCAACGTCCTGGCAGACTGTCCAGCCGTCTTGAGTCAGTCCTACGCGGGCAACACTGTTTTTTTTTAGGTTGTGTCAGACTCCTTAATTAAAGCCTCAGGAAGTTTCAATGAAACAGGGAAAGGAGCAGTGAAATATAATCGTGTCAACACGTCCGCAATTGAGGTTGACGGTGAATCGCTCAACGAGCCTCGATTCGAGTCGCCTTCCGTTACAAATCGGACTCAAGTGTGTCCCCAGCCTTAGCCCAGAGGAGAACCTTTTTTTTCTTCCATGCTAGACAAGTGGTAACCAAATAGTCGTTGCTGTGGCAAAATATTCCACCGTAATTCAGATTCAGAAATGTTTAATTTATCTCCGAGGAGCCAATAGGAACAAACACGGAGAAATTGGGAATTTTCATACCAACAGTTCTCAGGATGTCCTTAGAGATTTCGAACAGAATGTTTAATCACTAGTAGTGATGAAGGTGGATGGAGAAACCTCAGCGTGCAATTTTCATTCATTTTTCTTTCCATTTTCTCACCTATCTGACAGACAGCTCTGTTTTTCTGAACACCTTACACCACTTTTTCTTTTAAAGAAACTCGCCTGCAAAGTTTCCACAACCCCTTTTAACTCTCGACGAGGTTTTTACTTCAAACCGTGCACGTTACAGCTCTTGCTCGGCGGCGCACTAACACGGGTAGTTGTAAGCGATACTGTTCGGCCGCTCGTTCACAGGGAATCGCAGATCAAAGGCGGGCCGGGATCAGATTTAGTCTGAGAGCATTAGCGAGCGGCTCACGTGAGTAAGGAAATCGCCATCAGTTAAGCTAATGGACACTCTGCATGATGATTTCAGATATGTGCTACAGATGGCTGTGGCAGCATTAGCACCCTGTGCTGCAGTCTGTGGCACTATTGACTTGTCTTTGTGTTGGCCCTTAAAAAAAAGAAACAAACAACTGCTGACTTTATCAAATACACGCACTTTCAATCAGCTTTGTTGTCTTTCCCTCCTCTGTTGTAACATATTAATGCTATGTCATGTGACTGCAGGCATCTTTCTCCAATAACCCACAATGTCGACAACTTACTGTGTGTAATACGGTAGTTTGATTTATTTATTTTTTTTAATCAACATGTTTCCGTTGAGCCTATGCTCTGTTTGCAATATCAGCTGGTGCAATTTCAAGATGAATAGAAATAATCTGCAGCAGACTGCTGCTGGAGCAGCTCATGTTTATCATACAGCGAAACACAGAAAAACTCATTCAACAGCGTCTATCAAGACAAAACGAGACAAACCACTGGGACGATGCTTCAGAATGCTGCTCGAGGGCTCGTAGAGGCAGTGTCACTCTGAAGCAGCTCTTGGCTTTTCAGAAAAGCAGAAAACTTCACGGTTAATGACTGCTTGTCAGTCTAGGAGAAGGCATCCATCCATCCATTTGTCCACCATCCATCCATCTCTACACCTGTCCATCCTTCCATCCATCCATCCATTCACCTGCCCATCCAACCCTCCATTCATCCCTTCACCTGTCCATCCATCCATCCATGTCCATTCACCCTTTGCCCATGACCATCATCCGTCCATCCATCCATCATCCATCCTTCCATCCATCCATCCATTCACCTGCCCATCCAACCCTCCATTCATCCCTTCACCTGTCCATCCATCCATTCCTTCACCTGTCCATTCACCCTTTATTCATATCTTCAACTGACCATCATCCGTCCATCCATCCATCCCTTTACCTGTCCATCCATCCATCCATCCATCCATCCATCCATCCATCCATCACTTAACCTGTCCATTCACCCTTTATTCATATCTTCAACTGACCATCATCCATCCACCCATCCACACCTGTCCATCCATCCATCCATCCCTTCACCTGTCCATCCATCCATCCATCCATCCCTTCACCTGTCCATCCATCCATCCATCACTTCATCTGACTGTCCATCCATCCATCATCAAACATTTCATCCATCCGTCCATCCCTCCACCTGTATTACCTTGTGTTCCCTCTCATCCTCGCACCTGGAGCTCAGCATATCTCTCAGCTTTCCCGAGTCAAACGGGGGTTACACCCATGAAACACCACCGTCACTTCATCACAGGGGTTTGACGCACAAAGCCAAATAAGCGTATTCACATCCGCAGGCAATCTTGGAGTTGTATTTTAGGCATACAGCTAAAATTCTAATCACCCTCACAAGTCCTTGAATGTGGAAAACTTTGATGTTTTTTTTCCCCCAGCCGACGGTTGGCATGGCAACACCCAAGGCTAGCAGGGTTCAGTCAAGACACCTGTCACTGCGAGCATGAAGCTATGCTTCTCTAGCGTGCCGGAGTGGTGCCGTCTCTTAGCACAGCCTCGCAGCATGCTAGCTGACGCACCTCCAGCGGATCTGGAGGTGCGTACTAAAAAATACAGAAATGCCATAAAAGAAAGAATACATTTGTTGATAATTTAGCAAAAATTAGGAAGTTGTGAAATTTTTAACCGTACTCTCAGTACTATAGTTTTGTTTTTTTTAAACAAACTACCACACAACCAAACTGCAGCAAAACCAAACTGTAATCAGTGATAGTTATGACCAGTGAACCATTTTTGGATGTGACACTTTACACTAACAATAACTAATGTTATTTTCCACAATTTTATTTTTCTCTGTACTCAAAACTGAACCGTGACACCAAAGCTGAGGTACTCTAAAATAATCTCCCAATTCAATTTTGTATTGACCTTCACAAGAGTGTAGTTCAAATAGCTCCACTTCAATCGTTGTATCTTTTAAACACAGAAGTAACGAGCGTGTTTTTCCAAATTAAGACGTAGGAAGTAGAGATATTTGTGTACAAATGTAAGGAATCAAAGTAGTAATTTGTCAGAAAAAGAAATGCTCTGGTAAAGTACACATACCTGAAAAATATAATGTACTTAAGTAAAATAGATTTTGGTACTTTCGTGATCCTCCCACCTCTGCCATGTCGGGCCAAACGCCTGCAAGAACTTGTGGGCCACTGAACCAGAATCATCTAAAACAAGACACAAAGCACGCTCACAAAAGACTTTTTCTCCTTTTTATCTACAGGAGCCGACTCCCACAGCGACGTGAGCTCTGTGAGCGGCGGCGGCAGCGGCGGCGGAGCGCCGTGGGACAGCCGGGAGACGTCCCTGGCGGCGTCCACAGCCGCCTCGCTGGCCTCGGCGCTGCCGCTGAGGGACGTGGTGGACGCCGGGGGCGACCACGCCAAGCTCCGGGAGCGCAGCGACGAGTCCGTGGGCAGTGGCTCGTCCTTTGAGGAGCTCGACATGGACCAGGAGGAAGTGGAGGTGGAGCAGGAGGAGGTGGAGCAGGAGCAGCGGCAGCAGCAGCAGCAGCAGGAGGAGGAGGTGGAGCAGCAGCAGCAGCAGGAGGAGGTGGAGCAGGAACCGCCTCAGGGTGGAGACGGAGACAGAGCCGCCGCGGACGACGGAGCCCAGCTGACGGGCCGCCCGGGGGAGGGGGAGGAGTGAAAGGGAAGATGTGGCGGAGATAAGGGATGAGGGCCCTGGAACAGCGGCAGCAGCCCGGGAGCTTCCAGCCGTCTCCCTTCTGTCGCGTAATCTTGTCGGTGGATCTTAAGCCGCTCACGCCATGACCAACTCGCCGCATTTCTACACCTACTTACTCCTAAATTCCTCTGTTTGAAGCTGCCCACGCTTTTTCCTCACAGATTTAATTCCTGGTCCCTATAATTAAACTCTGTTGTAAGGATAAGAGAGAGTGAGAGAGAGAGAGAAAAGAAAGAAAAAAGTCTTATCTAGCTCGCGCAATAATAATTTCGAGACCCTTTTTTGAGGCAGTCTTGTCATTGTCGGTTGATGCTAACACGGTGGCCAACGCAACTTCCTCCAGTCATTAATCCTCTTTTTGTACCACTTTGAAAAAGTTCCTGTTTGTTTAACGTGGTCGCGAATGGTCCTATATTGACCTGTGGATGGACGTTTGATGTGTTGCCCTGTGTCCCTTGTTCATGTCTGCAAGTATTTTCTTTGGCATGGGAGGAATCCTGAGCTCGTTGGTCATCAACACTTGGAAGAAACAGCAGGAGCAAAGTGACTTGGCCAGATAGACGAGGTTGTAAAAGCTCGACGATGTAAAATAAATAAATAAATAATTAATTAAATAATTAAATACCCCCAATCCCCCCCCCCCACCCCCTACACACACACACACACACATGGATGTTGTACAGACCGTTTCAATGTCTCAATACTTTGGTTCTTTTTTTCTTTCTTACTTTCTTTCTTTGGACCTTCCATCGTAGTTTGGTTGTTTAAAATCATACACCTCTATTTGTAGCTGCAACTCTTTCACCTCTGGAAGTTCTGATATGTTTGTAGGTTGAAGTTGTTGGTGCTGTGAGACCAGCGCATGGACATGCTTGTGTTTCTCTTTGTCAATAAATTTTTAAATTCAAAGTTCCAATTGACAGATTCATTTTTCATTGTTTTTCGTGTTGGTTCCGCCGCAGTTTCCTTCTGTGAATAATGTGACAGCAAAACCTGATATCATTGGGGAGAGTGCAGGAGTTTCATTAATGCACAGTGATACAAGCAAATGACACACCATGACCCCAGTTGACCAGATTTGGGACCGATTCATCCTGATTTACACTGGATACATTAACCCTTCTTACATTAAGACAATTTATAGATATTTTCTTTTAATTTTTTCCCCTTAACAAGTAACAACTTAAGTGTGTAAGGCCTCGTTCAGACTGCCAGCCAAAATCCGATTTTTAGCCCATCCAGATTGAAACCGGATGGCTCTTTTGTAGTCTGAACAGTGAAATCCGCTTTTTGCAAGACGGACTGAATCCACATTCGGTAGGTAGTTTCAAATGGCATTTGGACAGATGCGTCGCAGTCTGTCGCAGTCAACGGTTTTGACTGTTCATGATGTCATTCTACGCGACGCAAGACCCAATGTGCCAGACCAGAGAGCGCCATTCCATGTGCAGAGCTGTAACGTAATGGAGCAGACAGAAGAAGTAGAAAACAGCAGTGCCTGTGTCATCAGTCATTGTGGGGAGGTAGCTCCATTCAAGCCAAGCTCCAGGGCAGGTATCGCAACTAGTTGATTTAGTTTTTGCAGCTGTCGCAATTATATGACGTCACACACTACACGCACTGGACGAAGCCGGTCAATAATGTAGCCCAGTCTGAACAGAGCCAGATCCGATTTGGACAAAACGGTGTGGACAGTCAGCCCTGAAAATCGGATTTGAGAAGGAATCTGTTTGGAATCAGATTTGCCTGCAGTCTGAACGCAGCCTAATAGTTGGAGATTTCTTGAAGTGATACCTAGTCCACCTTTTTCTTTGTTGGTTTATTTGAGGACGCAAATAGTCACCCTAATTATGAAAACGCGCTGTCAGGCAGCTGGATTGTCCACACCAGGCCTGGTGTAGAGCAGTTAAAGATGGCAGCTAAATGGGAGCAAGACCCTTGATCTTTGTATATTCTTACGTATAAATAAGAATGGTTCTCAGGGTAGGAAGACCAGACTTTTATTGTACTGCGAGTATACATTTTTACTTATGTATTTGTGGGCAGTACATTAAGCTTTTACCAATATAAAAAACATAAATCAGGCTAAATATTACAAACTGGACCTTTAAGCCTGTTGAGAGAATGACTCAACATTTTCCAAGGGACAAAACTTAAGCCCATGCAGCCCCACCTTTAGCACACATCATGCTGAGTGGTTGGGATGTGGCACTCTGACAGAAGGGCTTCTGGCTCAGTGCCCTGCAGGCTAACCTCTCCCCACTGCTAAGTGGACATGTGACATTAACTAGTTTACCCTCTCATTGAATGACTTACCTTCCACCTCTGATAAGGCGCCTGCTTCTCCATACCCCCCCAGTTTATGCTAAAACAGTCCATGTTCGAACCTGACTGTGCGTGTATGTGGGTTTTTTTTTCCCAGCCCTCCCCCGCTCCTCATTTTGGCATTATTCCCTTTCTCTCTGTGGACCATTTTTTATTGGGCTGTTTCCCGGGAGAGACAGAGACAAAGTGTGGGTGGCAACCGGATGCATTGATTAGAACTGATGAGTCTTTAAGAGCCTGATAATGTGTTAAAATGTCTTTTTAAACACTAACCGCTCCACTGGTTCTGCATGGTAATGACTAACCGGAGCTGCTGCGTCTTCTGGACGTGCAAGGACAAAACATTTAGAGGGAAACCGTAATGACTTGCTCAGCAATTAAACCAAGGAGGTTTTTCCTCAGGAAGCATATTTTCCTGGACACACCGAACCTGGGTAGGTCTTTGTGCAAACATTAAAAAGATATATCTAATCAGTAAAATGATAGTTCTCCCATTGTAGCGGGAGCTGCTTTGATATGAGCCACAATTAATCTGAACAGCTGTGTGTGCAGATGAAGGGAAGCAGAAGGCCCCTGCAGACTAATGACGTTTGACTACAACATCAACAACGACCTGTAATACATTTGAAAACATATATGTTAGATTCTAATGGATCTTTACTTTTCGTTGAAAATTTGGATTAAAAACTTCACACTTTTCAGCTCAGTGATAGACCAACACAGAGTTGGCACACACATCAGCATGCGAGTAAAAAAACATCTTCTTTAAAAATAAATAAATAAATAAAAATTGATAACGAGATGATGCGTCTCAAGGGCTTTCATCCTGGAAAATGTTGAAATGAAATAAATAAATGACAGCATCGCCACAGGAGGGCTAGCAGCAAGTGTAATGGAGCAACAGAGATAAAATGACAACCAGTAACAAGTGTCAGCGGTAACGAGTTGTGACTAATAAGCAGCTTAGAACAAATAACACCACAACACACAGCCGCATGCCTCACTGGTAACAACCTTGTCCATATAAATATGAATAATCAAATATTTAGATGGGTATTAATGGGCTGCTGCTGCCGCCTGCTTGGTTAGCTTTTGTCCCAAAAATTATACCAATTTTCACTCCCCAAGGACGCCAGTGCAGCAGCCTCGAGTCATTAATTATCCATTTTACAGAAAAAAAAACATATTTAGCCCTCTGTTTACAGCCTCCTTTCAAAAATGTTTTAGCTTATCTGCTGAAGTCGATGCTTTGCTACCATTTTTTTCCTGAATGCAAACAAGGCAGCCACCAGGTCAACAGCTGGCCGAAGGTGTCGTCACTGACCTTCCAGAGGTGGCAGTGCCACGATCCCTCCAGTCATACGAGTAGTCCACCCCCTTTAATTAGAAATGCTTGTTGTTTTGTGATCCGCGGGGCACAGACGCCAACTGACCGTTCACCTCTGTTTGTTCACTGAGCGTCTCTGCCCTCCGGATCTCAAAACAACAGCCATTGATAATTAAAGGGAAATAGTCTCTTTAATTAGTCCTCATCTGACTACAGGATTTATGGGAATAGGTGAATTTGCCAAAATGTTGAACTATCCCTTTAATTTACAGGAAATTCAGATGGTTAAAAAAAAAAAAAAAAAAAGCTTCACCGGTCAAAAACCTTAAAATATCTATTTATTAAGGTTATTAAGGCTATTTATTATGATTATTGTTTACCTGCGAAGCCAGTCAAGACCTGGATGACGTCACAGCACAAACACTTTTAGCCACTGTGAAACAGAAAAGACTTTCATCTTATGGTTCAGAGGGACACAGCGATAAAGTGTAATGTGTTGTTCTCACACAGGTCTCTCTTCCTTACTATCTGTCGTAAGATGGCCCTACTATAATCCTGCTTCCAAATAACGCGCTGTCCCTAAAACCTCCAAACTGGTGCTGCTGCTGCTGCTGAGGAGGGTCTGAAATAACAGAACGGATCAGGGAAGAACCTGGATGTGTAAGTGAGTCAACAAATGTGGGCGCCTCCGTCCGAGCTTATGAAATATGACTTTAATCAGATGTGATGGCCTGCACTCAGCATACATCAACCCAGTTAGAGCGTCAGCACCAGATCT